>CM067167.1:49721265-49821265 GCA_034093135.1 Erigeron breviscapus | reverse complement strand
AATGGTGGCAAAAGATAAAATATAGAAAACTTTAGAGGGTAAATATGAATAGAAGCAAAGTAAAAGAAAGTATTGTAATGAAAAGATAATTGCAGGATTCGTCCCTGTGGTTTACACACTTTCGTGGATTACATCCCCCCCTGAAATATTTAGTCAAATACACCCAAACTATCAAGATTAGTTGCGCTTTACGTCCCTCTCCATATTTCAGGGAGGGATGTAATCCACGAAAGTGTGTAAACCACAGGGACGAAAAGCGCAACTAATCTTGATAGTTTGGGTGTATTTGACTAAATATTTCAGGGGGGGATGTAATCCACGAAAGTGTGTAAACCACAGGGACGAATCCTGCAATTAACTCAAATTAAAGGATAAAAGTGAATATTATTAAAAGTAAAGAAGTATAGTAATCTATGCATTGAAACTTGTAAATTTGAAAACTAAAACTTTAATGGTGGCAAAAGATAAAATATAGAAACTTTAGAAGCAAAGTAAAAGAAAGTATTGTAATGGAAAGATAAAAACTTAAAGGATAAAAGTGAATATTATTAAAAGTAAAGAAGTATAGTAATCTATTCATTGAAACTTGTAAATTTCAAGTTGGTTTTTAGTATGTATATAAATGTAAAACCCCACCGTGACGGATACGTGAGATCAACTGAAATGAGCTTATAAATGGATATTACACAGAGAAGCTATATGATGTCCATTTAACACAACAAGTTGTCATACACGAGTCAAAATACAACATACAAATCCCATGAAAAGGGAGAGCAAACCGAGGCATCGTGCCCGAGTCTAAAGATCTAGAATGCAATCAAACGATCCTTAGGTCCATCTATAGGCATCAACCTAGCTTGCAAGCGATTTCTCTTATACCTGAAAAGATACTCAAAAACGTCAACACTAGGTTGGTGAGTTCGTAGGATCACATAACATGTTCAACGTTCAACGATTAACAACAACGATTCTTCAATGTACTATATATATATATATATATAACATTAAAATTATATATACATATATATATAACGCGGATTCAACAATCCGTAACGTTTCCCGTCTTACATACATATGTGTAAATGTAACACCCAAAAATTTTAAAAGGTATATTTTAAATGTTCCTAAATAGATAAATTATAAGTATTTTAAATACGGGGTATTATGTAGTTGGAACCTTAATGGATAGGGGGTATAATTTATATAACAGAAACACCACCACACGTGGCCTCATTTGTGAAATGCCAGACAATAAACACTCACACATTATCATCATCTCTAAATCTCCAGTTTCTTCCTTTTCTTAATTCCATTCTCATCTGAATCACTCATATCATCATCACCATCATCTTTATTTTGAGAATTTTCAATGGTAATAATAATATGATGCGTTATTAGCAATAATAATAGTATTTAGTAATTGATAAGTTTGGTGAGGAGATTTGGGTGTATGTAATCAAATTCAAGGAAGAAGGAAGGAGCAAGAAATTGAGAATCATAGAAACCCTTTAATCTATTTCATCAAATTGAAGGTAAAATTCTATTACAATTGTTTTTTCAATTAGGGTTCTTACTAATAAAATTGGGGATTTTGCTAGTGTTTGAGCATGAAATGTTAAGCTCACTCACAAAAGGGCTTTAACCACGAAAATCATCAAAATCTCCTCAAATTAAGAGTGCAAACCTACTAAGTTCTTAACGAACCTAAGGTGAATGATGATTTCCCCAAAGAGATATTTCGATCTTTGGAGGATATGAAATATGAGTATTTTTGTGTTATGAATGATTGATGAATGATTGAATGTATTGAATGTATGTGAATGTTTCTGAAGATGAATTGTGTTCTCTGACAAGTATTGATTGGTAGTATATATAGGCCTAGATTAGGGCAACCTCGTATTTTGGGCCGTATCAGTTATGGGCTTTGGCCCTAAAACCCAAAAGTACAATACGAGGTATAAGAATGATTCACTCATTGGCTTCCCAAACTTTAGTGAATTAGCCTCACTGGGGAGAGTCTTCCTAAGGAGAGCCTTGCTGGGGAGAGCCTTCCTGGGGAGAGTCTCACTGAGGAGAGCCTTGCTTGGGAGAGCCTTCCTAAGGAGAGTCTCACTGAGGAGAGCCTTGCTAGCCTTACTTCCTTACTTGTCTAGCCTTAAGCTTTCCTGGGTCCCATTCCAAGGTTTGGAAGCCTTACCTTCCTTACTTGTCTAGCCTTAAGCTTTCCTGGGTCCCATTCCAAGGTTTGGAAGCCTTACCTTCCTTACTTGTCTAGCCTTAAGCTTTCCTGGGTCCCATTCCAAGGTTTGGAAGCCTTACCTTCCTTACTTGTCTAGCCTTAAGCTTTCCTGGGTCCCATTCCAAGGTTTGGAAGCCTTACCTTCCTTACTTGTCTAGCCTTAAGCTTTCCTGGGTCCCATTCCAAGGTTTGGAAGCCTTACCTTCCTTACTTGTCTAGCCTTAAGCTTTCCTGGGTCCCATTCCAAGGTTTGGAAGCCTTACCTTCCTTACTTGTCTAGCCTTAAGCTTTCCTGGGTCCCATTCCAAGGTTTGGAAGCCTTACCTTCCTTACTTGTCTAGCCTTAAGCTTTCCTGGGTCCCATTCCAAGGTTTGGAAGCCTTACCTTCCTTACTTGTCTAGCCTTAAGCTTTCCTGGGTCCCATTCCAAGGTTTGGAAGCCTTACCTTCCTTACTTGTCTAGCCTTAAGCTTTCCTGGGTCCCATTCCAAGGTTTGGAAGCCTTACCTTCCTTACTTGTCTAGCCTTAAGCTTTCCTGGGTCCCATTCCAAGGTTTGGAAGCCTTACCTTCCTTACTTGTCTAGCCTTAAGCTTTCCTGGGTCCCATTCCAAGGTTTGGAAGCCTTACCTTCCTTACTTGTCTTTTCCTAAGGTTAGATGAAGGCTCTCCTGGGGCCCACTTCCAGCCTTAACACTCTTTGTCTTTTCCTAAGGCTAGATGAAGGCTCTCCTGGGGCCCACTTCCAACCTTGACACTCTTTGTCTTTTCCTAAGGCTAGATGAAGGCTCTCCTGGGGCCCACTTCCAACCTTGACACTCTTTGTCTTTTCCTAAGGTTAGATGAAGGCTCTCCTGGGGCCCACTTCCAGCCTTAACACTCTTTGTCTTTTCCTAAGGCTAGATGAAGGCTCTCCTGGGGCCCACTTCCAACCTTGACACTCTTTGTCTTTTCCTAAGGTTAGATGAAGGCTCTCCTGGGGCCCACTTCCAGCCTTGACACTCTTTGTCTTTTCCTAAGGTTAGATGAAGGCTCTCCTGGGGCCCACTTCCAACCTTGACACTCTTTGTCTTTTCCTAAGGTTAGATGAAGGCTCTCCTGGGGCCCACTTCCAGCCTTAACACTCTTTGTCTTTTCCTAAGGTTAGATGAAGGCTCTCCTGGGGCCCACTTCCAGCCTTAACACTCTTTGTCTTTTCCTAAGGCTAGATGAAGGCTCTCCTGGGGCCCACTTCCAACCTTGACACTCTTTGTCTTTTCCTAAGGTTAGATGAAGGCTCTCCTGGGGCCCACTTCCAACCTTGACACTCTTTGTCTTTTCCTAAGGTTAGATGAAGGCTCTCCTGGGGCCCACTTCCAGCCTTGACACTCTTTGTCTTTTCCTAAGGCTAGATGAAGGCTCTCCTGGGGCCCACTTCCAGCCTTAACACTCTTTGTCTTTTCCTAAGGCTAGATGAAGGCTCTCCTGGGGCCCACTTCCAACCTTGACACTCTTTGTCTTTTCCTAAGGCTCTCCAAGACTTCTTTGTCTTATCTTAGCCTTTCCAAGGTTTTTCCACCTTAAGCCTTTCCAAGGTTTTTCCACCTTAAGCCTTGCCAAAGTCTTTCCATCTTAAGGCTGGTCAAGGTCTTTCCATCTTAAGGCTGGCCAAGGTTTGACCGAGCCTTCCTTTGCCAAGTTTTCTATAAATATATATTTATTTGTATATATTTATTTATTTTTATTATATCCGAGACATAAAAATTTGGTTAGCTTAGTTCGAGTGTGGTGTAAATTGGAACACACCTCATTAGCTAGTATATGAGTTATGAGTATATCTTAAGTATTTGGGGTAGAAATTAGTTCTTGTGATGTTATTAACATCACCCAAATTGAGTATTTCTTTAGATAAATTATTATAAGTTTTCTTGATGGTGTTTGGCTAAGTTGTTTTTCATGAGATTAACTAGTGAAGTTCTTTACTTAATAAAGTTAATGTTTTGATGGGATAAATTGAATGTGTAACTTATAAATGAGTTGAGTAAATATGAGTTTAGCCAAACACCAATAATCAAGAGATATATTGAGATAGGCTTGAAGTGAGATAGTAACTAATGAGATTATGGTGACTTTGATAGGTGCATACTTGAGGAGATAATTTTGATTGTAACTTGTTTATGATTTTGTGGCCAAGGTGAGTATAGATATATGTGTGCAAGTAAAATGGTTGGTTAACATGATTTGGTAACAAATCATGTTAATTCTACTAATTGATGAGCTTATGAGATTTTATGAGTTGAGGCCATAAGCCTTGGGTGACGACTCAAGTGTTTGTGGATTAGTATGGATCCATATTAGAGTTATGAGGCATTAGAACGTTATGTAAGACCTGGGCGACATTAACGATTCTAATGAGTTTTATGAGTTGCCATGTTATTTGTATGCATATTACTATACTCACTAAGCCCTTGCTTACTTTTAGTTGTGATTCCTTTTTATAGGTGAAGCTAGTGATAGTGGGAAGAAGAAAGTGTAATAGAAGACTTGTTTGAGGTAGTTGCACTTGAAGTGCACTCTTTTGATCTCTTGGGGTTAGATATCTCTTTCATGAGCTCTTGAACATGCCAACTTGCCCGAGTTATATTTTGTGTATTACTATGTTGTTATTTTGGGTCGGTATGTGTCTAAGCGTCTTTCATGTGGATTAGTGTCGTTTAACTTGTGTCATAGTCGTAAATGTTATATTTCATGTCATATGGAAGTGTTTTGTGTAATGGTTTGAAGAAATGACTATGATATGTAAGTATAAAGTGTAGAAACTAGTCATTCGGGTCAATGACCCGTTTGGTAGTATTTTGGCTCAAAAGAAGTTTGAACAAGTTTTATATGTTTATATCTTAAAATTCCCAGGTTTATGAAGTTTGGAATGAGTTTTTGGTTACGGAATGGCTTAGAAGTGTCAAAATGTCAAAAATCTTATGTGCAGGCCGGACCATAAATTTACGGTCCTTTAAAAAATTTCGTGTGTCAAAACACGTGCAAAAATAATCTAGGAGCAAATTGCGGTGGGTTTTTACGGCTAGTTATAAATTTAGCCTTAAATTTAAGGTTGCTTTTTACGGTCAGTTATAATTTAGGCCGTAAATTTACGGCCGAAATTACGGCCGTCAGCCATAAATTTACGGCCATCTGACTTAAATTTTACGGCTAGTTATAATTTTTCACGTGTTCTTTGTTTTGGGTTCGGGTCTTATTGTGTGTCCTTTATATATGTTTAAAATGTTTTTAATATCCTTAAAAGAGTATATAAATGACACTTGAGTTGTTATTTTATAAATGATACTTGAGTTTTTGTTATATGAAAGATATTAAAGTAAAAAAAAAAAGTCATAATTTTTGGGGCGTTACAATAATAATACGGATTCAACAATCCGTAACGTTTCCCGTCTTACATACATATATATAATAATACGGATTCAACAATCCGTAACGTTTCCCGTCTTACATACATATATATAATAATACGGATTCAACAATCCGTAACGTTTCCCGTCTTACATACATATATATAATAATACGGATTCAACAATCCGTAACGTTTCCTGTCTTACATATATAACGCGGATTTAACAATCCTGTAACGTTTCCGTCTTACATATATAATATATATATTTAATATTCCGTATATATATATATATATGTATATATATAAGCATATAACAACACGATATTAATGTAACAATACGTTCAACGTCTAATCAACAATGATGAATCCACATAACAACACGTTCACGTTTAACAACAATGATGCATCCACATAACAACACGTTCTGATATGCCTCGTCCTCAAATAAACGTTCGTTCAACTTAATTAATCGCTAATCAGACCTTGGTTCTAATATGACCTTTGGGTATTGGAAATGTGTGTATACAGGTGATACCATCAGCTTTCCCTCCACCCGACCAACACCCATTAAGCATACCAAAACGTACCTTTCTCTAATCATATAAGTACATCAGTATCGTATACCACATTAGAAGATCATCCTAGTATAGGCTACAATCCATCTTATGCGTTCAACTATATCCACATTGTTATCAAGCACGATACATGTCTACCTATGACATGTACTAGAACAAAAACGTATGCACATAAAATTAACATAAGCTAATTCTACGGCATAACACATAAACACATAGCGAGTATCTTTCCACCCCCAAAGCATACAACATATAGTAGGGGCTACGAAACTCACCTGACGCGCGCAATACATTCCCAAGACGAAAGAAAGAAGAACCGGCGTCCACGATAGCCGAAACCTATCATACACGTATCACATTACTCCTAAAGCATCTCAAGAGGTAATATCCTATGAATATTGACTAAATCTTACTAACAATGCTTTATTATGTCCATTTTATAAAGATATGATGCAACCCAAGTGAAATCATTTCATTTCGTTACTTACCGGCTAAACCGGTTCACTTTGAACCCACTTTTGGATGACTCAAGTTTTAACTCATCTCAAAAATATGTTAACATGAGAAAGTAGACTCTTTTACGATTCCGTGGCCGCTTGAATCGTCAAAAACGGACTTACGGTTTGAAAGTTATGGACGTTTGAAAATTGACCAACTCTGCCTCACGATATCGACGAGCCCAACATTGGGCTCGACGAGCCCAGCACCAAAAACTTGCATTTTTCATTCTGGAACTCAATATCGACGAGACCAACATTGGGCTCGCCGAGACCAAGCCCAGATCAGCTCAAAAACGTATTTTTGACCCAAAATCGACCAAGTTAAACCCAAAATCAAAGCTTGATCTTTGAACACAACTTACTACTAACATAAACAAGCATAAATATCAATTCTAAACCAAAACCCACTTCCCAAATCTCAAGATCTAGTCCAAAACCTGTTTTTGACCAAAAACACACATTTTTCACCTAAATCGACCACCAATCGTTTAGATCTATACCAAGGAAGTAACCTACAATGTAAGAGGAACATTTTTAGCTAAGAGACACTTACCAATTCGACTCGAAACTCCAAATCCGTTCTTTGAAGCTTTAAAGTGGATGAACACTTGATTAAACCCGAAAATCTTGAAGTTTAAGAGGAGATTATTATTGAACAATGATTAACTAACAATTTTGATACTGTCACAACCCAAAATTCCGAAATTATTGAAGGAAAAAGATGAATATGATGTTCTTGGATTTGCTAGAGAGAAAAGAGAGATAGAGATAAGGTAGAGAGAGAGAGTGTGTGAAAGAAAATGAGAGGAGGAAAAGGGGGAAGGGAGGGTTTTGTTCACCTCAAGCACTCTCGCGACTAGTCCCGGTTTCTCCCGACAATTGATTCGATTGGTTAAAACCTTTGACTCGAGACCCGTTCAAATATTTTGTTGACACAATATTATTTATTTTGAAATTACGTTTCTAACGACTATTCATATACCTATCTTTTCATTACAAAAGTTTACATTATCAAAGTTTGACCTGTTTCAAGGCTACTAGTCCCGTTACGTTGACCGGTCCAAATGGCGGGTGTTACAATAAATTAAACGGTGTTTTTAACGTTAAACTTTACGTGATTTGAAAAAAAACGAGATATGTTATCCGGGCGTGCCCCGGGAGACATTACATTTATGTATATGATGGTAGCATATAAAATTAATACGATTTTTCAGACGTTTATTGTATGCAATAAATGTAAGATTTATAACGTGTTTTCACGATAATTTTATACAACATTTAAATGTCACGGGAATTACAAAAATGCTAGTGATTTGTCATTGAATTGTAGCTGTCATACAACATATAAGTGGAAGAAGTCGGTTAGAAAACCCAAAAACTGACAACATAGTACGTAAAGTTTAAAACCGCAGAACAATAAATTTGAGTTTATATATTCTTTAAAAACATGTATACGAAAAAGGTAAATTACATGAACTACATATATGTAAAACTCATAGTTGTATCAATAATTTATATTGACATATAGATACATAAGTTCATTGGTAGAAGATGATTGTTATTAAAAAAAAAAAAAGAGAATGAAAACATAACCAAAAAAATAAAAAGATAAAAAAAGATAAAAGGAGGAAAGAAATAAAAACAAAAAAAGATTTAAAAAATTAAAAAAATTAAAAAATATAAAAAAAATGTTGGCACGAAATTCAATCACGAGCACTTCATTGCGGGGCGGACATATTGTAAGTAGACTTTGTTAAGTTAGAAGTAATGTTTGATGTTAGTTACAAAAGTGTAAAATAAGTGAATCTGTCAATTTAGAAACTCAAATAACATTTAATAATCGTTAAGACCCGTTAGAGTAAAGAACTCTTTGTTAGAGAAAAGGACACGATTTGTAGCAGTTTTCGTAACTCCCGTTAAACACCCGAATAAAACTTAACGGTCGTTAGCTAATGAGGATCGATTATTAGACCATAGGGGCTTAAGTGGTAAAAGGAAGAAAAGAAATTTTAAAAAAAACACGCAAAACGATACACTCATTTTAGGATAATTTATAATGTTTAGTCCTTATATTAACAAAAAAGTTGTCAGTTCAGTAACTTTAGCGACAATTAACCCTTTAAACTTTCATGTGTTACCAATAAATATAATCTAAGTCTTATAATCTTTCTATATAACCGTAACATCCCGAACTTTTATTTAACGGTTGACTTGAGTCGTTAAGTCAACATTTCGTTTTCGTTAAGTCTCTAGGAGATTTAATGTTTATATGTGTTTAATGTATTATATGTGTGAGGCTTTAATGCCTCTATGTTAATGTGTTTAAGATATGTTTAATGTGTCGGTAAGTATTCCCGTTAAGTCGTTTGAGCCATAAACGTAAAGAAGTAAAGTCGAGGGGCCTAAGTGTGAGCTTAGGGAAGTTATCCCAATAGATTAAGGGGTCATTAGGCATTGTCAAGGCATAATATTCAGTTCCTAATCCCTTTCTATCAAGCCCTAGCCGTCCCCTCCCTTTCCTTGATCAATTCTCACGCGTTTTGCTCGTTTCTTGATGATTTGAAGAGGTTTTGATCCCTAGTTTGCATCCTCCTTGTAATCTACACATAGTAAAGGTATAAAATTGATTTTATGTCATTTCAATCAAATAATTCGTTCCATAACTGATCTAGGTCTTTAGAGGGTTGATTGGAGTAAAAAACGTGTGTTTTGATCAATTTGGTGACCTAAAACGATTGTTATTGTGTTGCAAATCAATTGGGGATTTGATCAATGATTTCATTGCATCATTATGGTCTTTAAATGTTGAACTTTAGAGTACAAAAGTCGTTCATAAGGTTTGGGGTCGTTTGGGGTGTGTTTGGTTAAGTTTTGGAGGTTAAACAAAGAGGTTCTTTCTGATCTGGAGCCTAATGCGACGCACCCTAGTGGATGCGACACACTAATGTGGCCGAGGGTTTGGATGCGACGCATCCAGCCCAATGCGACGCATCCAGCGTCTGAATTTTGAAATGACCATAACTTTTGAACTGTAAATCCGTTTTTGACGAATAAGCTATCCACGGAATCATGAGAGAGTCTACTTTCTAATGGTAATGTTTTTAAAAGATGATTCTAGTGTCAAATTACCTTAAAGGTTGAATTAGTGAGCGGAGGTCGAGTTCCGTCGAGTTTTGTGAGCTCTAAAGTATTACTCGAACCTCCGATGCATCAAGCATTGCCATGGGTCATGTTTATAGGTATTTAGACATGATTCATGACCATAAGTAAGTGGGTATTTGTTTAGCTCATTTATTGGTCATTTAATGATTATAGGTTGTCAGGAATACTTGCAAAGCTCGGTAACTTACGTTAACATTTGTTGTGCGCTTCTACGAGGTAAGATACACAACTTTGTCACGATGAGGGTTCAACAAAACATAGTTTTCATATAATAAATTCCCCAAATGGTATCTTGTTTTGCTTATGGGTAATCGGGATTACACGGGAGGTGATATGGGATATGTAGATGCATATTGAAGCCTAAAATGCTACCCCTATGATATGCAATGATATGAGATGCGATGATATGATATGTAATGTTATGAAATGCCTTGAGATGTTATGAAATACGATATGTGATGATCTATGATATGTAATGATAGAGTATATGCATTGATATACGATTTATGATGATCTATGATATGCAATGACCTATGATGCGTAATGATATATGACATGAAATGACGAATGAATGTATACGATATGTAATGACGCTTAATATGTATATGTGCATGTGTAAATGTGATTATGATGTGTAACGAAATGTTAATGATGATGATGCTTATGATGTTGTCATGATGTAAATGTTCATGCTATGCGATGAAATGATTTGTGATGATTATAAGGTTGTGCACTATATGTGATATGTGATGAATTCATGGCTTGTACACCTAGCACACTAGGCTTACTAGGTATGCCATGACACGTGCACGTTTAAGGGCCCGAACGTAAAAGTGATAAAATGTAGTTTAGGTAAAGTGATAACCTAAACTAAATATAAAGTGTTAGCTCGAGCAAAGTGTAAAGAAAGTGTTAAGCTTAACCCGCATTAGCTCCTTGTGGGCTAGTGTGCCATGTGGTTGCTTAAGTGGCTCCTTGCGACGAAGAGTACGTGTTTGAGTATTTCCGGGTGGAGTAACTCACCACTAAATGCACAAAGGCATAAACGGTATACTCCTGGATTGACTATGTCTTTCCTTAACGACGCTGATGGACCGCCGGCAGGCAATACCCATCATGTCGGGTGTGAGGTTCCCTGTCAGGTCTTAGGACCGCCTACACACAACCCCCACCTTCCCATGTGATAGGTGACGAATGTCACCAAAAGTGTAAAGTGAAAAGTGAAATGTGAATGATGATAGGCACAATTAGGATTGTAACTCCTATGATAATTAATGTAATGAGATGTGATGTTATGCAATGACGTGTGCTTTATAACGTGATATGTTTAAATGTGATGTAATATGATGTTTAATATGAGGTGATATGATGTTGTGCCATGACTTGTGCATTAATGATTATAATGTATTCTTCAAAGATTTTAAAATGGACAAACGTTTTGTAAACTATATGTGTTATCTTACTTAGCTAATTTATTAGCTAACACTTGTTTTTTTAAAATGTGTTGTGCCCTCAAGTTTAGCAAGTTTGAGCAGGTAGATGTGAGAAGATGTGAGGCTTGGGTAGATGATCTTGCAGCTGACCTTAGTCACCCATGATAGCCTCAATTATTAGACTCTTGTTTATTATGTCCAGATGTTATGACTTTAATGCAATGTTGACTAGGTTGTTTTATGTTTGAACAACCGTTTGGGTTTCCATTTGAATCATTGTTATGATATGATTAGTAACACCTCTTTTGTTTAAATGAACCGTCCATATGTATTGGTTTATGTTTTTAAATGATTACTTCCGGTATGTTTTGACGCCGTTAGGCGAAATTTTTTGAAAATCTATATTTTTAAACGATGGTGTTACAATAACTAAGAGAGAATAGTCTAGATCCCAAGTGGTTATCCTCTTCTATTCAAATCTATGTAAGTGTGTAACATTTAATATGTAAAATAAAATTATAAAAGTGCCGAATGTTAGGATAGAACTTACGACCTCCAACATAGAATGAGTATCACATTACCACTTGAACCACTATGTTTTTGTTTGGTTTTTACAAACAAAACAAATTATGTGCCGCTAGAGCAAGATTAAATTTTTGTCCTCTTTCCCCTTATCAGAATTTATTCCAAAAACAAAATATACTGACAATAATTTTTGATATCAACAATATATCACATCTAATTTTTAGGATCATGCTCCATATAGGGTTAGTTGTCAATCTTTAACGGAAATCTTATTGATAAGTTTTATTTTCAACTTTAATTATATCAACCTAAGTATTAGAACATCTATCAGTTCAATCATTTTTTTAAAAACTATATGTATTTTAAAAATTTTCATTCTTTAAATGGATTGTTTATTATATTATATTTAATAAATATAGATTAAAAGATTTTTATGATTTTAATATTGTGTTTCATTAGTTATGCTTTAACATATTTGACTATCATATATTCAATCATAATCTCATTGTTTGAATTGTAATCTCACAGTTTTTTATATTATCATAAACTACGAATAATATTATAACTATCAATTACATTTTATTTACGTTCTCAGTCAGACCCGTACAACGTACGGTTTAATTTAGTATAATATACATAAGTTACCGCGTAATATGCGGGCAATAAATAACGAAACGCCCGTCCGTCTTGCAGTTGGCCTTGAGTTTAACGTGCAGTAAACAACTTACTATACGAAACTACGTACTTCCCGATCTATCCGAGTAACCTTGTCTGCAAAAATATTACACGTTTTTCTTCTTTAAGGTGGGGCCGGCCGGTGCAGCCAGCCAGGTGCTACTTGTAGATGGCAATAGTCCACGTGTTCTCAGGTTTTTGCCATCTGTTTTTTGTTTGTCCTAATTAAATTTATCGCCATCATCACAAAATTATTAATATTAACCATTAAAAAGTAAAACACGGGAATTTCAAATTTGTTACTTCAATCTCTACGAACAAAAACACTACGGGAGTTTTTCAAATTCATAAAAACTGTTTCGCTTTGTTCATATTTTTAAATTGTTAGACGTGAATAAAAAAGATTTCACATTATGAAGGAAAAATGTGGATAACTAATATTTTTGTTGTACTAGTGTAAATCAGTGTGATGGAATTAATCAACAAGCGAGAACTGACTAGATTTTTCTAGCTTATTCGATTGATAAAAGAGGAAGTCACGAGATTAGCCAAATTTCATTGCGATTATATCAAATTAGCCAAGTTTTTTTGGATTTTCACAAAATAGTAAACAAAATCGCAATAAACTGACAAAATCGCAATAAGATCTTCAATAACGCAATGAGATTCCGCAAAATCGCAATGAGATTATGCAGAATCGCTTCGAGATTCTGTAGAATCGCAATGCAATTCTGGTAATCTCGTAGAGATTCCACAGTATAATCTTTACGTGATTCTGCAGCATAATCTTTACGAGATTCTGCAGAATCTCTACGAGATTATCAGAATCACATTGCGATTCTACAGAATCTCGTAGCGATCATGAAGAATCTTATCGCGATTTTAAAGATCTCATTGCGATTTTGTCAGTTCATTGCGATTTTATTGGCAATTTTGTGAAATCCAAAAATACTTGCCTACTTTGATATAATCGCAATAAAATTTGACTAATCACGTGATTTTCTCTTTATAAAAATGTAACATGATATACATATATATATGATGGAAACACTAAGAAAGTGTAAGGTCTAATTTTTATGTTCGGGATATTAGCCAATTATCCTTTTTTTGCCTTTTAGATGTGCATTTTCAATTTACTTAATTTAAAAAGGCGGGGGGAGAGGGAAAATATTTTTAGATTATGCAGAATCGCTTCGAGATTCTGTAGAATCGCAATGCAATTCTGGTAATCTCGTAGAGATTCCACAGTATAATCTTTACGTGATTCTGCAGCATAATCTTTACGAGATTCTGCAGAATCTCTACGAGATTATCAGCAAATCTTTACGTGATTCTGCAGTAATCTTCGAGATTCTGTAGAATCGCAATGCAATTCTGGTAATCTCGTAGAGATTCCACAGTATAATCTTTACGTGATTCTGCAGCATAATCTTTACGAGATTCTGCAGAATCTTACGAGATTATGCAGAATCTTCGAGATTCTGTAGAATCGCAATGCAATTCTGGTAATCTCGTAGAGATTCCACAGTATAATCTTTACGTGATTCTGCAGCATAATCTTTACGAGATTCTGCAGAATCTTACGAGATTCTGCAGTAATCTTCGAGATTCTGTAGAATCGCAATGCAATTCTGGTAATCTCGTAGAGATTCCACAGTATAATCTTTACGTGATTCTGCAGCATAATCTTTACGAGATTCTGCAGAATCGCTTCGAGATTCTGTAGAATCGCAATGCAATTCTGGTAATCTCGTAGAGATTCCACAGTATAATCTTTACGTGATTCTGCAGCATAATCTTTACGAGATTCTGCAGAATCTTACGTGATTCTGCAGCAAATCTTTACGTGATTCTGCAGCATAATCTTTACGAGATTCTGCAGAATCTCTACGAGATTATCAGAATCACATTGCGATTCTACAGAATCTCGTAGCGATCATGAAGAATCTTATCGCGATTTTAAAGATCTCATTGCGATTTTGTCAGTTCATTGCGATTTTATTGGCAATTTTGTGAAATCCAAAAATACTTGCCTACTTTGATATAATCGCAATAAAATTTGACTAATCACGTGATTTTCTCTTTATAAAAATGTAACATGATATACATATATATATGATGGAAACACTAAGAAAGTGTAAGGTCTAATTTTTATGTTCGGGATATTAGCCAATTATCCTTTTTTTGCCTTTTAGATGTGCATTTTCAATTTACTTAATTTAAAAAGGCGGGGGGAGAGGGAAAATATTTTTATTTCCTTTAGTATCTCAAACAATTAGAATTAACCATATTCAATAGATATATCTACTAATAAACTAAAACAGGATTGAGATGTTCTTGAAACGACACGTGGCGTAATCCTTGATCGACACGTGTCCTTTTAATTTATTTATTTTATTAAATTATCTTTTTTAATTGTATATAGATTCAATTTTCTTATTAGACTTAGAATTAAACTCTAATTCTTGGCTTATAGATACAAAACACATTATAACCTAATTTGATTGATCGTTTTCTCATTAATAAATTTGTCTATTTTTCTTTCTCAACTCTTCAACTCCTATAACTTATATTACTTATTACTTATAATAAGTTATTAACATGAAAACTTCAAAAATTTTAATTTACGATCCGAAATCACAAGGTTATTTGTTGTCATCCGCTATGCTTACAAGTTCCGATTTTGATGTGATTGTAAAAATTTAAGGTAAATCCAAAACTCTAACTAAACATATATTATATTTATCATTACTGTTTATTATAATTTAGCTTTGATCATCGGTTTACTTTAACCACAATTTATTTCATACTCACGAATCATGTATGAGACATATTCGAATTTCTTTATAATACAATCTATATAGCTACCGTACATCGTACGGGTATTAGGACTAGTAAATAAATATAAAACTGAGTCATACGACTTCAATCCACGTACATAACCATCCATCAAACCTGATGATTGATGTTTTTAGAGTAACGTATAAGAGTAATATTCATATAAGAGTAATAATCATATAAGAGTAATATAAGAGTAATGATTATTGTTGAAACCTAATTATATTGTTGCTCTGTAATAATCATATAAGAGTAATTTTTAAAATAGTTTTCTAACATCTGGATCTTTGACTACAAAGATGAATAGACATTGGAAATTAAATCAGGTGATAGATAATATTAGTAGGAGGATATTTTACAAGGAAATATCATTGAAATACCACATGCACATGTGTAAGATCAGGGGAAATAATTCGGGATTGGATAAAAACGTGCTCATATGAACATATTAGTGCCGGAACCATGATTATGAATAATCCGTAGCACAACTTTTTTAACACTAGCTTATTACAATTTTCAAAATCTATGAACGACTAGATTATTACAATTTTCAGGCGTTTTTTAAGTATTTTTCTCTAATTTTAGCATTTTATAGGAGTTTCTACATTTTTGTTAGTTTTTATTTCCTATTTAGTTGATCGGTATCTCAAATTTCGTTAACCTGTAACACCAACGTAAAAACCAAAGTATCTCAAAAAAAATTACACTACATGTGTTGAGCGGACCCGTATCCGAGCTACCCCTAGCTCTAAGGTAGTTCCGCCCATGAACACGATCCATCTGTATTAACTAGAGTAATTGTTTAGTTTTTTTTTAGAACGAAAAATGTTAGATGTTAATGACATAATCTTCATTAACATTCAAGGTGAGCAGTATGCTGAAAGTAATACGGAGTATATGTTAGGTAGAATGAGCAATATATATCAATATTCAAAAAGTAGCATTTGGCAACTGTTTCAAATTCTCATACGGAAAATATATGGATCGGTATACAAGTCCTTACATAGATAGACGGATAGATAATTGTAAGACCCAAATAAAATTTATCAACCAAGGCTTATTGAAGAGTCGATCCATTTGCCTCTTCGTTTTATTGCACTATAGTGAATCACAATAACAACATTATGCAGAGGAACAAGCTAGGGATGGACTCTATACACAATTATAATATAGCATAAATACATAATATTATTATCATAGACCGGAAACAACCCAAAGGAAGTTTCTGATGAGGATGCTAGTAGTACGTATATAGAAAGCTAAGATTTGGTGATGACGTATACAGCAAACGCGGAAACTCAACAATTGGTCTCCAGTTGTCTTGATCATATATCACTCCTTTTTAATACCTGTGTCATAAGCATATGTTCCACCATTTTGCAGCTTAACGTCGCTTTTTGACCCATCTTTTAACTGAAGCATATATACATGTATCGGAACAAATATAAAGATTAATTAATAAGCAGTATATACATAAGGCATATAACTTTCGATCATCATCTCCATAAGTTATACTACATATATATTACTTAGAGATAAATCGAGATATTAACGTCAAATCATGTGATCGTAGCGCAAGCTTTACCTGCTGCGCCTGCAGAAGTTTCTTACGGTACCTGTAGCCCTGCAGATATGAGATATATAAGAAAACAAACATTAAGAGTATGAACGCATGACATGTTATACGTTATGGGTTTGGAATATGATCGAGTATTTAAAAGAAGTGAGGTAATTAGTTATAAGTAAGGAAGTAAATATATATGTATGGTTAATAATTACCTTGTCTGTTCCATATAGGTAGTCACAGTAAGTAAAGATAGGTGCGAAGTTGCTTTGGCTCTTTTCTCCAACGTAATGGTGATAGTCATGATATTCCGCACCAGCAGAGAATGGGATAAATTTCTTATATGTCCACGGAAAGTCGTATCTGCATATATATATATATATATACATATATTTCTAATTAATGCGACTGAATATTTATTTCTAGCAAGTATTATTGGTAAGAAAGAAACCAAATGCAACATAATCAAGTACATGACCAAAAGAGCAAACTACAGAACACTATAGTGGATGACTCTAGCTTAATTTATGTAGTTGGTACTATATGTTTTTTAGTACTGGCTTTTTTTATTTCATTTTTCGGTTTATAACAAAACGTGCACGAGTTAATTATTCGTGTTTTACAACGAATAGTATATGTACAGCATGATGAAACATATTATACGATGCATGGTTCTTATTTATAGGTTGGAACTGTACGTACGTATTTGTTGCGTAAACTAATTATAAGGTTGTATACGTACCCACTGTGATTCTCGACAGCCTCAAACTGCCTCAAGGCAAGCCACAACAAGAATGTAACCATGTGGCCCGGAGCAATAGAAGGACCCAAGAAAGATGGAATCCCAAACACCAAAATCTCAATCCAGTGTGCATGCTGGGTAGCAAACCCGGTTGGTGCGGTGTATTCATGATGAACAGCATGAATATTGTCATACATCCACTTGCAATGAAAAAATCTATGGATCCAATAATTGGTGTAGTCCTCAATAAGAAAGTAGACAAGCAATTGAGATGCAATCTCCATTAGTGACGGTAAGGGCAAGCTTGTTCGAATACCAATCATCTACATTATTAATAATTCCAATTACAAGTTAGATATATAACGTTATATATATATATATATATCCAAAAGTTTTATTATCAATAAGCTAAGATATATTAATCTTACTTGTATAGAAGGATGAGAGGCGAGTAGTATGGGTACGACTAAGAGGATAAATGTTCGCATTACACCCAAGTAAACTTTGAAGTTCTCGTATAAAGAAACTTTAATCTTGGGTTGAATCTTGTAAGAGGCAGCATAATCAGGAAAGAGATATTCGATAACCACATAGACGAGAGGTAAGAAAGTTGTTAGGAAGAAAATCAAGGGAATGTTGTGGCAGTAGAGGACGTAGTCGGGCTTGTTGGCAGAGTACTTGAACCATAAGGTTTCCGCAGTGGTGAGAGATCGACCAATGGCAGTTTCAGCCTCTTGCAAGGAGGAGTAAGGCAACATTTGAGATGGTGAAGAAATGAAGATCCACAGCAACTAATGGTGAGTGTGAGAGAACTTTTGTGAGTTCCATTCGTTTGGTCAATATATATACACATATATTTGGGGGAATGGAGTAGTAGAAATGGTAACTGATTCTCTAACGGTTTTACCACGTACAGACCGGACTCTCAGCTATCAAAAAACATAAATCACGTAATTCGTAACAAAAATACGAGGCCCGGTTAAAAAAAAAAACGGGCCTCGGTGTTACGTTGCATGTCTTCAAAAGTCTATACAGAAGTTCTGATTCACTTGCATGTCTCCAAAAGACCCAATAAATCACCGTGTGAGTATGTGACATTTCATCCATATGTGATTGAAATAAGAAATGAATATATCACATGTTCAAATTTATAAGTTAAAACTAAAAAATATATATATTCTAAATATTTGTATTTATATTACTCGTAATAATAATATACAGTATAACTTAAATAATAAATTGAATATTTGTAAATGAATTATACTAATTCCTAATTACAAGAGTATTAACTTAGTGGTGGTAAAGTTTGGTCTCTAAAGATGAAGGTACTTATGATTCCCAAGTTCGAATCCAGGGAGAAAGAAAACATACCCTTGTAGCCACGTAGATTCATCAGCGATGACTCTGAGCTACTTGCAAAGGGAGTGGCGTCCTGTAATTAGTCGGTTGTAAAAATTGTGAGATACATATATTAAAATAAAAATAAAATATATCAATTCCTAACTTAAGTAGTGACCAATGACTTCTTAATAGTAAAATATTTTAATTTAATTTAAAAGAAAAAAGAAGTGATTAATAACATAGATTTTAATTAACTAATCAAAGTTATGCATTAGATACTTTTATAATATATTACAAATTTATCCTATAACGGTTTTCACCTAAAAACAGAAACATGTTGCATTATATTTTATATTATATATAATTATTTTATTCAAAAACCTATGACAAAATGTGTTAAATGATCTCTAAGAACCTGCCTTATGTATTCGTCCTTGGTTCGTCCAAGGACTCGTCCTCTCGTGTACACCGCGGGGTTGGACTAGTCCTTGGACTCGTCCCTCCCCATTCGTCCCCCCAAGGACGAATTGTTTAACCATTTTCTTTTTTTTTTTTTAAATTTTGTGAGTGTATAATTAAATAAATGGTGGGTCCAAGACTAGTCCTGGGTATAAGGTTGGATTTAGAGGGATTAGTCCTTGGATGATTTTTTGCTGATGTGGCGCTGATTAGGACTAGTCCTCCTGAGGATGAGTCCTGGCGTAAGACACCTCCTAACAATATCTTCACTTTTATTTTCAAATACAATAAAAATATACATGAGGATATTTTGAGTATATTCTTTAAGAGAATTCCTATGAGAAATTTTATATACTTAATCTACCTTTAAATCAATTTCTTCAGCGAGATGATTAAAGTATTTAAAAGAAAAAGAAAATTATGCGAAGTGATAGGTTAAACATGCATTTACATTCTCTAAAAAATTAAAATGTAACGTATAAAACAAACTTTGAAATTGTTATTACCACATTGAATTTGCATTATTTGTATACTAATCACATGCGCTGGTGGCGGCGGCGGCAACAGTGGTGGTGGCGGCGTGGTTATTAAAGTAAAAGTAATTGATATAAAGGAGGTTGTGAAATTATTTTAAGGGTTGAGGGCGTGAGGAGTATTAAGTTGAAATATTCAAATTAGTGAATAAAGAAGACAGATAATTTGGATAGATCAAATTCTTTTTTGAGAACATGGGAAAAGATCAAATGTTTTATAATGTAGTATAAATATAAATATGTTGGATTATTACAAGAACGACTTTGTTCATCTACATTTTTACTTAAATAAACTTAGATAGGGTTTAAAGAATATGCATTCAAAAAGATTAGCAACATATATACCTAATGGTTGAAGAGAACACTTAATGCCTTCAATCATGGGTATGGAACAAGATATTTTTGGTTTGTTAATTTGTTCTTTACTATTAGTTAGTTATTATATATTTTGTTGCAAAGTTGTAAAACTAAACTAATCTTGTTAGCTAATAGCAATCATTTGTTATCTTAAGCCGACTACAAAATATCTTTATTTATTTGCACATAAACTAATGGAAGGATTCAAAATATTATAGTATTATCATTTTAACTTTCTGGTATGTGTACACCAATGTAAAATCTAGTATTGACTTTTTTATGTTAGCATAAGAGTAAAATTATGATAGTTTGTCATTTTTAAAAAATTGAAAATAGTTCAATTAATTACCTTTTTTGTATGATGAATGTGTCCCATGTTGTAAAGAAGAAAAATGTTTCGATCATGATTATTTCTGGGTACGTTTGAAGTAGGAGTAAGATTAATTGTTGTTAAAAAAATACATTTATAATATTAATAATGATATTCTAAAATGAAAAGTCAATAGTAAACTAAGGATAATTTTTTTCTTAGGGTTATTAAGAATAAAAGGAAAAAGTATGAAAAAAAATACAAAAGCCATGTTGCAAAACCCGAATGGTGGCATGGGGTGTGACGTGGACGAATCTTAACTCGCCCAAGTTTTTTAAAGTGTGCGGGAAACCAAGAAGTAATCCGTAGTAGAAAACCCGAACTGGTTGCGATCTGACAAAATTCTCAATATATTAATTGAGAATTCAAGCGGGATGCGATGTAACAAAATGCGAGTAGTGGTACAGGATGTGGCCATAAAAAGATTGGATGAATAAAAAAAATAAACCGTGTTAGAAAAACCTGAACGACATACAATATGACAAAATTTAAATAGTGATACGGGTTGTAACGTAAGTTACGTAGAAGGCTGGCAATTTTGACACGAAACCTGTTAACACGACACGACACGACCTGTTCTTAACAGGTTTCGTGTTTGACCTTAACAGGTTTCGTGTCTTAACAGGTCCGGACCTGTTAAGACCTGTTAAGATTCGTGTCTTAACAGATCCGGACCTGTTAGGACATGTTAAGACCTGTTAAGACGTTCTTAACAGGTTTCGTGTCTTAACAGGTGACCTGTTTAACAGGTTTCGTGTCTTAACAGGTTCGTGTCTTAACAGGTTCGTGTCTTAACAGGTTCGTGTCTTAACAGGTTCGTGTCTTAACAGGTTCGTGTCTTAACAGGTTCGTGTCTTAACAGGTTCGTGTCTTAACAGGTTCGTGTCTTAACAGGTTCGTGTCTTAACCTGTTAATTTTCGTGTCGTGTTCGTGTCCTAAAAAAATGACACGAATTCTTAACAGGTCGTGTTCGTGTTTATGCTTAACAGGTTCGTGTCTTAACAGGTTCGTGTCTTAACAGGTTTCGTGTCGACCTTAACAGGTTCGTGTCTTAACAGGTTCGTGTCTTAACAGGTCCGGACCTGTTAAGACCTGTTAAGATTCGTGTCTTAACAGATCCGGACCTGTTAGGACATGTTAAGACCTGTTAAGTTCGTGTCTTAACAGATCCGGACCTGTTAAGACCGTTAAGATTCGTGTCTTAACAGGTTTCGTGTCTTAACAGGTCCGGACCTGTTAAGACCTGTTAAGATTCGTGTCTTAACAGATCCGGACCTGTTAGGACATGTTAAGACCTGTTAAGGTTAGTGTCTTAACAGGTCCGGACCTGTTAAGACCTGTTAAGATTCGTGTCTTAACAGGTCGTGTTAACATTCTGTCTTAACAGGTTCGTGTTTAACAGGTTCGTGTCTTAACAGGTTTCGTGTTTGACCTTAACAGGTTTCGTGTCTTAACAGGTCCGGACCTGTTAAGACCTGTTAAGATTCGTGTCTTAACAGGTCCGGACCTGTTAACACCTCTGTCTTAACAGGTTCGTGTCTTAACAGGTCGTGTCTTAACAGGTCGTGTTCGTGTTTGACCTTAACAGGTTCGTGTTTGACCTTAACAGGTTTCGTGTCTTAACAGGTCCGGACCTGTTAAGACCTGTTAAGATTCGTGTCTTAACAGATCCGGACCTGTTAGGACATGTTAAGACCTGTTAAGGTTATACATATATATAAAATACTAAGAATTGATTATTATGATTTGATATATGATTTTTATAAGGTAAGATGTCTATGAACTTTTGTAATGTAATGATTATTATCGTTATATAATAGTTGAGATTTGTAAGAGTTTTTGTATCGTTAAGGTTTTTTTTTAATATTAGTCAAAAATTCTATAAAATATATGTTAACAGGTTTCTTAACAGGTCTTAACAGGTTGTGTCTTAACAGGTCCGGACCTGTTAAGACCTGTTAAGATTCGTGTCTTAACAGGTTCGTGTCTTAACAGATCCGGACCTGTTAAGACCTGTTAAGATTCGTGAGTTAACAGGTCGTGTTCGTGTTTGACCTTAACAGGTTCGTGTCTTAACAGGTTCGTGTCTTAACAGGTTTCGTGTGACCTGTTATGCCAGCCTTAGTTAGCAGTGGAGGGTTACTATTCACATAATTATTATTTTTTGATTAAGTATATATTTAGAACTAACTTTTGACGAACCTAATTTGATTTTAATTTTTTTGTCCAAGGCTGTTTTGTCATTATTTGAATTTGAGATTTTCTATTATAAAAATAAATGTTTTGTCACTAGACTATTAAAAGATGGTTGATATCCAAAAAAAGGAAAAAAGAGAAAAAAAAAAAACTTCTGCCGTAGCCAGAAAAAGAAGAGTGAGACGTGTATACCTATAAACAAGCTTATTGGACGAGTGCTATCATTTTCGACTAAGCACTTATCAAACATGTGGCGCACCCATCCAAAAGCTTTGTGTATCGAGACAGGTGCACTGCTCTCGTTCATTCCATTTTTCTTTTCTCCACTTATATAATTTATTTTTAATTGATTGATTCGACTATTTATATATTTAGAAAAAATGGGGTAAAAGAACTATAATGAACTTCTTAGGGTCGGAGGTAACATTGAATACGTAATCACAATTGTTGTAACATATTAATATAATTGCGTTATATGTAGAAATTAGCTAATCTTAACCGGTATATTCGTATTTAATTATATGAAAAAGAAAAAGTTCGAGAAGAGACCGGCATGGGCCGACCCTTAAAAGACCTAGAATGGACTTTTCTAAACCAACTATGTTGGGTTCTTACGGGCCTAGGGTATTTGCACACTTGCATGTCCTTTTTTATTTTGGGTTAAAAAATAGTTTATGTCAATAACATGTTATAATGGTGTATAAATAACATTTTTTGCGATTACTTATGCACAAGATTAACGTAACATTTTATCAATGATATTTAGTAAATGCATTAAGAGTTTTTTTTTTCTTATGATAAAATCTAAGAAAATTTTAATAACTTCTTTACACATGTCTTTCTCTCTTAAGCCTATTTTTTTTTCTTATGTTTAAACAAAACAAAGATAAAATCTAAGAAAATTTTTAATAATTTTTTACACATGTCTTTCTCTCTTAAGCCATGTTCCCTGACAAAAATTTGTTAGGACATTCGATATTCTATCCTTACCTCAGTAGGCCTATCTCTTCTCTTGTCCAAAACTCTCTCTACTGAGGTGACTCGACGCTAGAGATGGTTTTGGACCGAAGAAGAGGTAGATCTATTGAAGTAAGAGAATAGAATAGCGAATGTCTTAAAATATTTTTGCATGTCGGAAGACATGGCTTAGGTCTTAGGAGAGGAAGGTATATGGGAAAAGGTTACCAAGATTTTCTCAGATTTTATTTTTGTTTTATTTGACTTCTTTTTCCTTTCAGGTTCACCGAATGACGCTAGAGTTGGTTTAGTCGAGAGAAGAAGTTGGCCTATACTGACAATGGAGCTTAGTCTACCGTTTTTGACCCTAAGGTGCTTTGTTTGTCAAAAGACATGACCTATGAGAGGATACTTTGTGGATTAAGATTAGAATTGGGGAATATGGTAGATATTTACCCTTTTTTAAGAGGTTTAGAGGTAGTTTTCTGGCCAGCTAGGCGACCAATGCTACTTTGAAACATAAGTTGATTAGAATTTGTTACCATATGTAGGCCCTTCGGAGAGTATGCCTTCTACGTTAATATCTACTTATATTGTATGTATACAGTATACCTTGCATGATACCCTTCTTATTTACTTGATATCCATTTGTATGCGTATGGTTATGTTTATTATGCTTTCATATTGTTATCTAATATGTCCACATGGGTTCTTCTATGTTATGTTATACGAGAGTAAGTACCCGCACGTTGCGACGGTGAGATGGTGAGGGTGATAGGTCATAAAGTGTGATAGGTCATAGAGTGTGATAGCCAAATGCCTTAGCCGTACGGGCTACGCCCTCAGATTTAAAAATCCGTCAAAAGTATATCGAATGACATCTCTAATGAAAGAGCATGAAATTTTAAGAACACCCATATAATTTTTATAATTTATCGAGGTTTTTGAGATAAAAGATTTTGAATGAATTAGAGGAATAAAATGATTTATGGAGGAGAGAGAAAAAAATGAGTGGTTGAGATTTGAGGAGAGAGATGAAATGAAAGTTGAAAGTCGAAAGTTGTGGGGCATTGATGTATGGTACATCATGCATTATTATGTGTACATTGTTGAAATTGAAAGTTGAAAGTTGAAACCTTATTTGCTTTATAATATAGTATAGATTATTCTACTCTTTCCTTGTTGTAACCATGTGATACTCAGCCAACGTGTATGGTTGCTTAACTCTTACACTCATCTTTTCTTTTTCCGATTGGTCGGAGGTCCTTAAGGAAGCAGTCTTTTTACCTTTGGGTAGCAGCAAGACTGTCTACATCTCACATCACCCATATCCCACTTATGCAGGGATTGGACACTGTTGTTGTTGACAATCCCGTATTCATAAACATTTTGATCCGGTATATGCTTTAGAATAAAAAAAGGTTAAATGATTATTAATAAGGATAATTCCATCTTATCCTTGTAAAATTTATGTTGTATCATTGAAAATTTAAAATTATTTTAATATACTTCAAAAGTTTAAACATCTCGTATTTATCGAAATGAATACTTTGATCATATTTCCTTATAACAAATTCCTTTATTTAACATAATTCTAGCGAATGCGATTGATGAGATTTTGAAAAAATACCTGAATTTAAGTCTCACTTTTCATATTTATAGAATGAATTATTGTGGATTTTTCAAAAATCATGAACTTTATCCCATGCATTTGTGTAATTTAATTGTAAACTTAAGATAAAAGGTCATTTTAAAAAAAGGAAAAAAGCATAATTCCCAATTGTATATTAGTGTTAGAAGATAGAATGCGATTCTAAAGAAAAGAAAAGAAAAAATACATAATGTGTAAAAAAAGGGGGTAATTGGATAGGAACCCCCTGATCCCATGTACCATTTGGTACCCACTAATCCCCTAGCCAGACTAGTGTCCAGGTGAATCTCAACCACTTAATAATCACCTGATTATCTCAATGTTACAAATTTGTTATTGGTCTAATCTATATATTAAAATCATTTATAAAAAATACTTATATGTTAAATGTAAAAATATTAAGATATTCAAATCTTAATACTGAATGTTAAATCATATCAAGGAGGTTAATATCTTAACTTTGATTACACAATTGACCGAGTTCTCATTGATATCTTGCAAAAAAGTAATTTTATTTTTGTTAGTCATGGCTGTTAAAAACAATAAAAGTAACAGCTGGTTCATGGGATTTTCAATGATTTCGTGTGTTGTGATTTTATTTGTAGGGTTCAGTTTATATAAGAAGAATTTGTATCCTAAATATAGTTTGATTACAACTACTGATAACAACAATGATTATCCTAATCATAGTCTGATTACAATTACTAATAATAACAATATTACAATTAATTTGATTACAAACTAATAATATAAAATAAAATATTGATATAAATATTCATTCGTATTAATCCAAATGTGCTATATTTTATTATTAGATAAACATTATGCAATAAAATATTAATTTTTTAATAAAGGGTTAAAAGTGTAAATTGGTGATGGAAAACCAAAAAGTGTAAATTAATTTAGACATGTGTCGATTTAATTAATTTGATGAAATTGGGGGTTGTGATTGGTTAATTGATGTTAGTATAGTTGTCTTTTAGTATATTTATTTTAATAATTTTCATTTTTTCTCTTGCAAATCAGTGTTATCTCCATTCTTTCTGATAATGATTATTTTTTGTATTTAACAAGTTCTCATTAACTTTTAATTGCAATATGTAATTAACATATTTCAATATATAAATTTAATTCAGTGAAAAGTAAAATATAAACATCATATAACTATATATGGATTAATATTGAATTAATAATTTAAGAATTGAAATTCCATTTTAACAAATCACAATTATGTTATATAACATAATATAATATATATATGTTTCTAAAGAATAATGTTATGTTATTATCTATCTACCAATAAACTAAAACAGGATTGAGATGTTTCTTAAAACGACATGTGGCGTAATGCTTGATCGACACGTGTCCTTTTAATTTATTTATTTAATTAAATATCTTTTTCAATTGTATATAAATTCAAATTCCTTATTAGACTTAAAATTAAACTATAACTTTTGGCTTATAGATACAAAACACATTATAACCTTATTTGATTCATCGTTTTCTAATTAATAAAATTGTCTCTATTTTTTTCCTCTCAACTCTTCAACTCCTATTACTTAAATTACTTATACTAAGTTATTATTAACATGAAAACTTCAAAAATTTGAGTTTACGATCCGAAATCACAAGACTATTTGCCGTCATCCACTATGCTTACAAGTTCCGATTTTGATGTGATTGTAAAAATTTAAGGTAAATCCAAAACTCTAACTAAACATATATTATATTTATCATTACTGTTTATTATAATTTAGCTTCGATCATTGGTTTACTTTAACCATAATTTATTTTATACTCAAGAATCATGTATGAGGCATATTCAAATTTCTTTCTAATACAATTTATATAGCTACCGTACATCGTACGGGTATTAGGACTAATAATATAACTAAAAGAGGAGGTTGGGGGTACACTTGGCACCTCTAATTCCCCCCCTAATTCTCTATCCTAAGCTCTACCCTTTTTCTTGTAAGATTTTCTCTCTATCTTTTTTCTAAGTTTTTTTTATTTTTTTCCCGATAATTACTTTAATTTTTATTTTTATTCTTATAACCTCTCTTTCATCATAACCCTAACATCTATACCGGTCATCAAATAAGCTTCCACCATGACGGATATATTATCTCGATCTCGCTCTCGCTCTCTCTGTTTCTACCTATTAGAATCCTTTTATTGATCTTTGAGTACTTATCTCTTGATTACGGATTCTTCTAATGAAACTTTGAATGCGATGAGTTAATTGGAATTGAAATCAAGGTTTGCTCACACTATTTTTTATTCCTGATTCAATTGTTGAATGGAAAAGGATCGATTTTAATTTTTAGAGGTATACTATGTTTTTATGTTTTATTTTCTATTATTTATGTAACTAATCTATTCTTTGCTGAAGGTGTATTAAATACTAAGTTAAGGAAAGCAGTGAAAAAGAGAAGGAAAAAGGCAAACAAGTTAGGGTTGGGGGTACACTTGTCACCCCTAATTCCCCTTCTTAGGCCTAATTCTCCCTCCTAATTAATCTAGCTCTCTCCTTTTTTATAGATTTTTTTTCTTTTTTGCTTATTAAATAAATAATTATATTTAAAATCTATCATAAATTCCTATCAAAACAAATTTTTTTTAATTTTAAAGATATATACTATCCTTAAAACTCTCAAGAAGTTATTATATATACAACCTAAATAAATTTTTATTAATCATTTCCATCATTCCTCTCCTTTCTACCTTTAAAAAAAATCATAGTCATATAACTTTTCAACAAAAGAAACATACGTTTTTTATATCACTTTAATTTAATTTTTGGTATTTTGTTCATGTTTGTTCATTATTTGATATTGAATTGTTATGTTATTGTTATTTTTCAACTCTTTTAATATATTTTGTTGTCAATTGTAGGTTGATCATGTTTGTTCTTCTACAAAATATTTTATTCCTTTAAATTTATTTTGCTCATTAATTTATTTTGTTCGCTATTTACATCTTTCTTTTTTAAATTTAGAATATGACATATATTTTGTTATTTTTTGTTAGATGAAAAGAAGACAACGTTGGTTCATGTTGAAGATTTGAACCCAACACATGTTAATCATCATCTAACACATGTTATCATTTTGATTCATTTTGATATATATATTTTGACACTACCCGTCCATCGGACTAGTAATAATATATTAATACAAACCGTGTAGCACAATATCACATACAAAACTAAGATTGGTATATATAATTTATTTTCAAAAAAGGATAAAAAGGCACATAACTTTAATAATGTTTGTATGAGATTTAGAGACTAAACTCATTAAATTTTGAACTTTGAAGTTTTGACAGAATATTGAAGTAATTTTAGATATTTTAAAAGATTATTTAAACTTTACAAAAAACTAAATTATTGTCCCGCGTAATACGCGAGTGAATATATATAATTAATATAATATTACTGTATATTAAAAAAGAGCACCTATACTACATTTGGAAAATAATTGATATTATTATGATTATGATAGTTTTTTTTTATTATATAAGACACTATAAAATATGCGTGAATATTTTCATACAAAAAAATCTAAAATGTCATTAACCCTAACAAAGTCTTACCATTTATTCACTTTCATAGTATTATCAATTTTTAAGTTTATTCCATTTTCGACATCATATTGTTTGTATACAAAAAGTGAAAACTAAATGAAAACATACCACTCATTTGCTTTTATAGTAATCATCATCAAGTTGGTCGGATTAAAACTTGCATTAGTGCGATTCAAATCAGTGCGTTAAACACTCATCCAAACTTCAATGTTCTAAAAAACAAATATACAATTAATCACCATAAAAGATATGAATATTTCGAAAATACTAAACATAATATTTGTATGAGTATTCTACAATTTGAACCATTTTATGCAGTTTAAAAGGAATATCAACAACCACAATAATATTCAATCCAATTAGTGTGTGATGATTGTGAAATCAAAAATGAAAAAAGATTATCATTTAGGAAAATATGGTTCAAAATGATTATCATTCTTTAAATAAAGTTTTACTGTCTACTATTTATGATTTTCAAACTTCAGATTCAACTTACCGTATATTTGTACCTGACAAATTTGTTCTACTTTTTATCTATAATTTTATGCAATAGTAATGTCTACGCACTCAAAAATAAAGCACAATGATTCAAAAAGTCATAACTATAAAATACGGGAAAAAGTAAAAACTATTATAAAAATAAATTATAGATAAATTAAGTTATTTTAAAAATAAACACAATCAAAGAACTTCAATTATTGATTATATTAATAATTATAGAAAAAGTCCAAGTAATTTACAATTTTTTGTTTTCCATCATCAATTTACACTTTCTTGTTTTCTGTCAGTTGTTAAACTCTTACGAGTCGAGTCGATTTACACCAAAAACAAGTCGACTCGCTAGATGCCTCGTTTTTTTCCAGACTCTTACGAGTCACTGTGTAAACTTTGTGTGTTATCTATGTAATTTTGATCATTTTATTGTGAATTCGGAAATAATTTGTTAGTTTATGACTCAAAACTATTGAATATATAATATTTTGATAAATCTATTCAGATAATGAACTTATATTTTGTTTATAAAGGCGTCACTTATATAATTATATTATATTATGTAATATTTAAAAATGTCATGACTTTTACGAGCGAGTCACGTTTAAAATCACGAGTCAAAAAATCATTTTTCGAGTCGAGTCAAAAGTTACGGGTCGACAACTATGATAATATCTAATTTAGAAAAGATAATTTTATCTAAAGTAGAAGGACTAATGTTGTGTTTACTTAATAATAAATTTGGTAATGATACAATTATTTTGACCTAATGGTTGTAACTAAAAGTTTGAACTTATCTAACGGTCTTTTTTTTTATAAAAAAAATTTAAGACTTTGTTATATATATTGTAGATTTTAGATAGAGCGGAAATTATTGTTTTAAGTAAAACTCAAATATTGCTAAAATAGTATCGTGCAAAATTATACAGTATTATTCAAAGAATTCTATGACACCAACCGACCCTTATCCTTTGCTTTTTTGTTGTTACAATGATGTGTCAATTACTTTTTGTTTTACAATGATGTGTCAATTATCTAAAGAATGGTGACATGTCCTAATTTATTTTAACAAAATTAAATGATTGACATTTAGAAAGTAAAAACTATGAAAAAGAATTATTGAAATCCACTTACGGAGTATTTTGTAGATGGTTTTAAAATCATAGTCACAAGCATTAATATATTTTTTTAGATGATATATTAATGGGGGTTTTCTTTTTTTAATAAAGCAAATTGCTTTTTAAAACTGGAATCCAATGGGTGGAGCACACTATGTCCTTGTCCATGTATGTCGATATGTCCAATGACGAATCTCACCAGTTTTGTCATGGACGAAGAAGCCCCGTGCAGTCTCCGTTTTGTGCATAAAAACATGATTGATGGACCTGACCACTCAACCATTTCAATTTGACTGTGGGCCGTTCGCTCCATAAAACCTTGCCACCTACACCAACAAACAATTACACCATTATTATTATTATTTGGTAGAAATTCAAACTCACATGCATCACATTCATTTTTCATCTTCTTTTATTATAAATAAATAAATATTATAAATAAATAATAATAATGGTGGCGGCTTTTCATTCATCCAATTTTGTGGAGCAACTTTCTTTAGGAAAGGTCGACTACTCAATTACTCTTTCTTGAATTGTGCCCTTTCTTTTTGTATTTTTCATTTTCATTTTTTATTACCTCCTAAACGCATACACAATGGAAATAAGTCTTGATCACTTCTTTTTTTTTTCGCCACATAAATATTCTGTTAACTTTAACGTATTTGAAAGCTATTACTCCTATAAGCTTTTTATATAACCTTTTTAAAACTAAAAATAAAAATTGCTCAAAAAGTTGAAATTTTTCAACCTATTGATCATATAAATCATCTAACCCAATGGTATCAATTCTTTTTAAATATTTTTTTTCCAAAACAAGTTAGAGAGTGCCCTAACTTTTGTTAGTATAAGTTGTAAGATGAAATAGTTAGAACTTGTAACTCATACATTTAAAAAAATATATATTAAATATTATATACTAATTTTAAAAAATAAAATATAATTGGCTAGAATATTTTACGTTTATGTAATTATCTTGTCATAAACAACGAGCTACTTCAAAATACCACTTAAAAAAAATAGATTATGGTTTTAGAACTTTAACAAAACCTAACCATACAAAGTTTATCCGGTTAAACTTATTAAAACCAAAAGGTTGAGGTCTCATCAACTCTTGAAAACTAGTTATTAAACATACCTCTTCATGGGTATCAAATTTGTAAGGGTGGAAATCCCCTCAAGATAGAAATAACTAGAAGGGTCAAGTTAAAATCATCTCAACCCTTGGATGAAAATCAAGGGTTAATATTCAAAGATTATCTTTGAATCTTATCCATTTTTGAATCTTAACCCTTGATTTTTATTCAATAATCAAGATTTCCCCAACTTGAATGAAAACTTGAGGTAATCCTCACCCAATTTGTACCAACTACATATTGATTGTAAAATTTACCTTTTCCAATTGATAAAATTAAGTCTTCATTGTAATTGTACATCTAAAGATTTAGACAAGGTTGACAATCTGACTATAGATTCATTAAATCGTTTTAACACTTCTTTTTGTTGAAACATTATCTCCCGTTTCTTATCTCTTTCAAAGTATATGTAGCATTATGAAATTACGAATAATTATTATAAATTATTATTTTGAGAATAAATGAAAAAAAGCAAAGGTCCAGGGACTAAATCGTCAATAAAAAGAAGTCATCATAGCTAATTAAGAGAGTACAATCCACCAACTACATCACCAAAAAAACTTATAGGAAAAACCGATAGAGGGAAAAGAGGGAGGCCAAAAGTTGAGATTCTTAAGCTGTCAAGTATCGTCCGTCTATGGGTTTCAACAAGAAAGATATCTGGATCATCAATATTTGAAGATGGGATATGTATGATGCTTCATGAAGGTGACATTAAGGTATAACATATGTGATTTTACCTTTCCATTAATTTTTGGGTCGTTCTTGACGTTGTTTAATTTGATATTGAGATAATATATATGTGATTCTGTCCTCCATTCCATGGGATGTTGTGATGTATATCCTATAACGTGTATCGTAACTCAGAACCGAAGTAGGTTTAGTTTTCTAACATTTATTATGTTCTGGGAAAATTCATATTCGGACTCCAAATGAATCTAAATATACCGCTTCCATAAGTGGTCATATTCTAGTGAGTGCATCAACACTATTTAGCCAAAAATTGAAGTATAACTCAAAGTTAAATGAGGTCAGCTGTAAAAGATTGAACGTTCGCCAAGTACTCTTACCTCGGGTCCTGGCCGAGGCTAGTCTGAGTTGCAAATTCTCCAATCTTGATTTGGCTATGTAAGCAAATTCCAATTAATAAAGTTCTCCTTTCAAAAAAATATTAAATTAAATAAATTATACTATTGAAACCTTTCCAGGTAAACATCCTAGGGAAGGTCAAAGAAATGGTCATAAACAATCACAAAGATGACTATACATTTAAATAAAATAAAAAAACCCATCATCACCAAATAATCGAAACAAAAACTCTTCTTCCATTTTTCTTCTGTCAATTTGTATAAATATTCATATTCTTGTCGATTCTATAAATCAACTTTGACTGGTGTTAATATTGAAGATATTTTATTTTTCACAAAAAGAAATATAAACAATTGACATGTTAGTCGAGTAAAATGGGACATGGGGTTATTTATATTTTCATGTTTCTGTTCACATGGAACACATGATTCGTTGTCTTATTTATACATCTTAGAGCAAAAAGGTATATATCCACATAACAACTCTGGCCTCGTAGTCATTTCGATCAAATTACGCAATTAATACAATGTCTTTGGATACCACCCTATATGAAGCACACTTGTTTCACGTTGCAAGTGTATTCATTTATAGGGCTAAAACTATTAATCAACGAATATATAATGGATTATAAGAACTAAAAACATAATAGTTGGATGAAATAAATGGTTAAAATTAAAAATAAGAGTAATGATATATACCCTAAATTTCCTACTCAAAAATCCTTCCAACTATAAGATTATAACACTTGGAAAATTCAATATATGTGATGTAAAAAGAGAATGGGTGAACTATTCATGTCACAATCTATGAAACTATAAGAAAATATATGAGCAAATATTATTTTTCTTAAATGTTTTGAAAATGAGTGGTTGTGATTAAAATTTAAAAAGATTTTGATATATAATATGTAACTGTTGAAAAAAAGCAATATAAAAGAATATGGATAAAAATACAAATTAAACAAAATATAAAAAGAAAGTATAGAAGTAAATGCACCTGGTATGAAATGGATTGAGTGCGACACCGAAGGTGGTAGCATGCGTTTTTCACATCTCACAACCACCCCCTCTGTAGCCGTAGGGGTGGGTGGCTTTGGCAACCAAATGTTTAAGCTATACCACTATCTATTAATTGGTGAATCAAACAAGAATATCCCATTAGATTTTATCACCTAATATATAATCCAAAAAGATATTACATTTCAAATTAAATTATTAAACAATAATAATAATATATGAAGTCTGAAGTTAAAACGAATATATATTGTAGCACTTAACATGCATATTAAGCTGCCGCATATCATTTAATGACAACGTACTTAGTAGTGCTTTGGATAAATGAGTTTCATATAATAAAAATAATCATCATATATATATACACAGAGTATATTAACTTCATTCTCCTTGTTTATCCTACTGTGGCACTAGGAATCTCCCAAGTTAATCCAACGAAATTCCAGGGAATATGTGTTTATCCAACTGTGGCACTAGGTAACCCATGTAAGGGGTGGAAGCAACTTTCCTACCAGATTCTAAGGATGCCTGAATTTGTTTAACAACCATATTATTCTAATTTGGATTAAAAGAAACATATTTCAAAAGTCAATCAACCATAAATTCGAACTTTATATAAAAAAGTTTCGAAAAGTATGAAAACAATACCTTCACGCGGACACTATTACGTCAAACGTTTACACCATCCACTATTTTTACAAAACAATATACCCCAACCCTTCCTATTTTTATATTTACCTAAAATGTTTAAACTTTTAAGGTAAAGTTAAAAATAAAATAATATTACAAATAAAATCATTTTACAAAATGTTAATAATTTCAATCCTATAGATAAAACAAGAGGATTATCGACTACAACATTTGTTAATAGTGACCAATCATGAAATGTCCAGCTCCACAACACTGTGAAGGTACATGCTATGCTAGTAATTTATAAGGCATGTGTTTGATCCAGCCTCTAAGCAAAGGGCTAAATCGAAAATGAGAGTGTGGTTTAGTCATCTTATTTTCAACCATAATACTAAATATTCCTTAAATATCAAGGAAAACCCCATCTGACATGAATTGATCAGCTATTAACATTCTTGAAAAAAATTTAGACTCATAGGAGGCATATAGTTATGATGCAAGAAAATCACACTTTATATTCAATTTTAAGGTAACTTCACATAAAAAACTTACCATATCAAAAGTTCACCACTTGAATTTTATGGTAAGTGTACAACTATTTTATGCACCTTTTCTGCAACCCCCAGGATATATTTAACAAGACCCATAAAAGAATTAAAAACATTCATAAATGGTTGGAAAAACTAACAAAGAGAGTTAAATGAACTTATTTATAGTGTATGTTCAGTGATCCATGTACATGTAAAGCTTACCATGTCAGGTGATAAGAAGATTCTCCTCAACCATATATATATTACTGAAAATGTATATCTGTAGTACGTCGCACAAATCAAAGGGGGTCGTATCATTACAAATCGTTATGACCTGCATGTTGTTAACAAAAATAAAAAATCATCGAAATTAAAAAATGAAATGCAAACAATATATATATATATATATATATATATATATATATATATATATAGAAAGTAATAGTATCATAAAGTGGCTTAGAAATATATATGTGTAATTCATCAAATGTAAATAAAAGAAAATTAGTCCTAAACAATATATGGTCAACAGTAGCCTGCCAGCCAAGGGAGGGAAAGCATATATATCTTCTTCTTTTAATAGTAGCATAACATAAACACACCAGCAGCAGCAGCCTAGTGCCCTAGTCTGTTTGGCCCCAATTGCTCAAGTTGACATCCCTTCCCTATTTATAAGAAACTGATTCTAAATCTAATACACTGAAACTAATCTATTTATATAATTAACTGATTTTTTGAGGTGGTTATCTTTATGAATAAACAATATACTTTGATAATGGGTTAGGGCTATAGCAAAATAAAGTCCATCCTCAGAATTTATTATAATTATTAGATGAGTTGAATGAACCCTAAAAAGATATATATATATATATATTGAGTAAATCAATTAAAAAAAGGAAAGGAAAAAGAAAGGATGAAGTCACATACATCTGGAAAGAAAGAAAGAAAAAACCATCGGAGAGCGGAGGAGGAATCCACTGATGACATCCTCCATCTGTGTACGTTTAACACATAAAAAAGAATGGAAAAACTCTTTTGGAAAATACGCCCTGTGTGTGTGTTCCACACAGTTCCCTTCCACTAACCGGGTCTTCTTTCTGTTCAAGTTGGGTTTTCTTTAGTCTCATGGGCCGCGCAAATGGGCTCTTTAGTTTTGCAAGTGATTCAATTGCAGTTTATCATCATTCATCACACTTCACATAGAGGTGCAAAACAAAACCGGATAACCTAACCGACCCGAAAGTTAACCTATAACCGAAACCGGTTAGTAACCGATAAGGTACAAGCCGATTATAGGGTATCAATAACCGTCAGTTAGTAATCGATTACAACTTTCAAAACAAAAACTGGTTAATAACCGGTTAACCTATAACAGGTTATAATAACGTAATAATAACCGGTTAACTGGTTATATTAATAATATATTATTATTTATTATATTATCTATCTAACTACCCCTATTTTATGTACAGACGCCGCTTTCTTTCATTCACTTTTAACCATATCAATTTAGAATACTAAATTTCCTATGTCAATACCCAAATCGATGACGATCGAATACAAATAAATCATCACAATTATCATTGATCCTTTTATTCATTCAATCATTTAATTATATATCCGATTATTCACACAAAAAAACCTAACAAAGTAACAACAATCGATCGAATCCTAACATTCAATCTTGTTTCTGCTGGTTTGTAACTTCTGTTACTCTGTATTGTCTTTGTTCTTGTTCTGCTTCAGTTCTTGACATATTGAAGGTGGAGAGACCAGCATCACGAATATTCTTTCTTGATGATCGTGGTCCAGTCACTTTGGGCTTTGTGGGTGGTCTTGACAGTTCTTTTTCAACCTCCAGAACTCCAGCCAGAATTTCCTTCTTTTTAATTGCCATCTCTTTTTCTCTGTTTTTCACCAAGTCCTCAATGGACATCTTGAATGTGAGATGGTCCAGCTTTTGTTCTAAGGGAGAATAATTCACCCCGTATTCATACTTGAGCATATCAACAACAGCCTTCTGCACTCTTGGATCATTTTTTATCTTCAGATATCTTTCCAGAGAGAGACCAAGAGCTGCAGCATCAATATGATCGAGGGTTCCCATTTTCTGATGTTGAACCCTTTCTCTTTCCTTGTTTTCACCCCACATAATGAATTGATTAGAAACTTGCTTCTGCAAAGCTTCTAATTTCTTGCTATCAGCATTAGGATCATGAAGTGGAAAACCGTGCTCATCAACATTTTCACCAACTACCAAACCAGAACCCTTTGAATCTTTCTTTGAAGGTTCATCCACCACTGGGGCCTTGCCCTTATCTTTCTTGGTTGGTTCAGAAGCTTGCACTTCAGATCTCTGAACCTGTTCCCCCTGAACTGAGGCACTACCAGATGGTACCTCAGCTTGCTTCTTGGTTGCTTCTATCAATTCCTGAGTACTTGAAAGCAGACCAATAGGCACATTTCCCCCTTTGGGGACCTCAGAAGGCATTTTAGCATATACATCAATGGCAGTCTGAATGGCCTTCAGAGGTTCCCAGCTCTGCTGCAGAAGGCAATCAGAAATGCCTTTTTCCATGGTAGAGAACTGAGCCCTTAACCTGAATGATGAGTTAAGGTTCAGATTCTCTTTTTCAGTTAGCTCTTTCAGCAATTTCCTATCTTCCTCAGAGAATGAAGGAGGAGGAGGAGCAGCAACAACATTTTCTTTCTTAAGGAGGGTCAGAATTTCATCTAACTGTTTGGACTGGCCTTTAACAACTTCTTCGAGAGTAGATACAGATTTCTGAACTTCTTCAACAGCTTTATCTACCTTCTTTGAAGTGTCTTGAGTAAGTTATAAGACCATCCTTCTGACCCCTTCTTCAACCTTTTCAGCCACAAGCTGAAATCTGAGTAACAAGATTCTGAGATATCTCAGACTTCAGCCTCTCAATCACACCATCACTTACAGAAGACCCAAGTTCCTTTTCATTGACACTTGGTCTTTTTACTAACTCATTTACCTCCTTCCCGACTGCCAGAACTTATTGTTTTATCAATTCAATACCAGATGTCAAGTTCGCAACAACTGAAGCTTTCACATCTCTTTTGGCCAGTCTGAAGGCTTCCCTGATAGCCAAACTTATCTTATTACAGGAATGTACCAGCTCATTTAGCTTCCCACTTACTAGTCCCTCATTCCCAGCAACCTTGGTGAACTCAGTGCCAAGAAACATCTGAGCACCCTTCATTTTAGCCAGGGACGTAGTATTGGCAGTTAGAGATTTAGTTAAGTCCTCCACCCTGATAAGTAGGCTTTGGACTTCGGCATTTTGTTTCTCTAACTGTGCTTCTACACTCAAAGGAGGAGGTGGTTGTGCAGAAACAGAAGCCACAAAGGGAATTCTACCAAGCCCATCTAACGCCTTCTCCAATTGTATTTCAGTTGGACTCTCAGATTCAGTGGCAGAGTCCAACTCCTTTTCAGCTTGTTCATCATAATTAATGGGCCTTGGCACTTGGTGAAGTTGTGGGTGTAAGTGTTGTAGTTGTGGTTGAAAACGTGGTGAGGTGACATAGGCAGGTGTAGAGCCAGGTGGAAAATATGGATGTTCATGTGAAGTTTCAGGTTGGCAATATGGTTGTTCAACAATTATATTTTGGATTTCTGGGGGAGGTTGGACGTTTGTGAGGCTGAAGGTTGGCTCAGAATCAGAAGACTGATTCTCCTCCAGTAAACCCTCATCAAACTCAAAGTCAGCAAAGGAATCAAGATTCCCTTGAGGTGGCTCATCGTCATCCCAGAGGTCAGTTAAAACTGCAGTCTGATCAGATATGCACTGGTTCAGATCACTGGTACCTGAACCAGCTTCTGGTTCAACAACTGCTACTGCAGATGCATCGTCACCAGATTGATGGGTTGGCTCAGCCGTAGCTTCATCGCCGGAGACAGTAGACACGGGGATTGCCTTAATGATTCTCGTACCGTCATCAAGAATCACTTCATCGGCCGTAGAGTCTGGAATCTCAGTCTCAGGTGGTGTCACACCAAAGACTTCATCAATTCGTGCTGCAGAAGAGTGTGAGATTTGTGAAGTTACAGGGGGTGCGCGTGCAGACACGGACTCTATTGTGTGCTGGGCGGACACACTGATATTTTCTTCACCATCTCCTCCTAAAGAAGTTTTGGAGATGGCTGCTTGTAGGTTTCCCTTTAGACTCGATTCCTCTGGTTCTTGTTGGGAAGATCCAGAGGGGTTTGCTTCGGTACTAATGTCCTTGGGCTGTGAGGACTGCTTAAATTTACGTCGTTTTAAAACGCCCTTTGGAGATCCTGAGGGATCTTTTGGTAGATCCTCAGGTTGGTCAGTGGATGAGGGAGGTGGTGGTTGGGTAGAAGAAGTTGCTGGGGTTTTAAACAACTTCAACATTTGACCACCAGGTGCACCAATGGGTCTCGCATTCTTTTGCAACCCGCTCGGTGACCTTTCTGAGCCAGCCAGTCGTGCTGTTTCAGTTTTATTTATTACCTGAAGCATTGCAGCGGAGAGCTCTGGTTCTGGATCTGAAGTAGACAGATTTGATAGATCCCTGCAGAACTCTGTCGCTGAAGATTCAAGCCCCTCAAAGTGATACGCATCTCCGAGCATGTTTATGAAGCAAACGCTCAGAAATCTAGGGAAAGATATATGTGGACTTCTTTTCCCTTTTAATTTTGTTACAAGCTGAGAGAAAAGAATCTCAGCAAAGTCCACCTCAATCCCATGCCACAAGTAATACCCAATTTCTACTTGTGCTAAGGAAATCTGGTCCAATCTACCCCAATTTCCTCCTAGGCACTCGACAATCTGAGTCCAAAAATATCTCCAACAGTTTCCAAATCCAGACAGAAAGATGTGTCCAGATGTCTTCAGATTGCCGTCTGCATCAACCATGTCATCATGACCAGTGGCCTGCAGTACCTCCCTGAAATTAACTCCTTTAAGCCTTTTTGCATAGGCTGAAGAAGAGGGAAGGTAGTTCAAATGAAGGGCCTCCCGAAACCCATCAAGTGAAAGGATATACTGCTTTGTGCCTTCTTGTAAAGAAAAAGCAATGGATTTTTCATCCTTGCTCAAAGTAGTAGTATACCAGAATTCAAGTAAGTATCTATGATACATTACTTGAGGATTTGCAGTCAAGGCGTAATGGAGAGGGGATTGTTCAAGGAATTTATTTATCCTCCCCATTAGAGTTTTGCCTTTGGCATTCAGTACGGCCATGAAATTATTCATATTGAATCTAAGGGTCGACGGATCGAACCCTTTTGGCCATTGAGCACTGGCCTTGACTACCTTAGATGGTTTGTATTCGAAAGCTATTAAAGATTTGACTACTTTAGCCATTATATCTACAAGGGAAAACTGAAAGTGAAAGATGAATTTAGGGTTTTGGAGTTATGAAGGAATGAGAAGAATAGAGAGAGAGAATGATGATTGGGAGTAAATAAAGGAATTGTGTTGGGAAAGGTATTTATATTTATGATGGAATACAAAGGGTTTTCCAAAATAAATAAAATAAAATGATTTTGAAATTCAAACTCAAAAATGAAATATTATTTTATTTGAAATCAGTTTTGATCGGGTTTGAAGTCCGAAAATAATTTTTGGGTATACGTCCGCATTTAATGCAACGACGGCTATGACCCCACACTTTCACAAAACTTTTCAACATTTTTCAGAAGAAGTGATCATTACTTTCCATTTACGGCGCAACTTGTGTGACACGTCAGCAAAAAGCATCATTATTCAAACGTTAAACAGTAACCTTCACGTGTTCACACAATGACCAAGTATCCAAAATACATTATAAAGGATTGACTCATTTCAGAAATAATAAACAAAATCTGAGCATGATCAGATTTAAGGAATCTGAACCATCTCAGTTTACACAATTATTCTGAAATCATTTCAGAAATTCTGAAGCATTTCAGCCAAAATATTTTTCTGAAAGCAAAGTTCCCCCTTAGAGAAAAATTCTTTTAAACATAAAAATATTTGACACTTCCCCCTGAGGTGATGCTATACAGGATTTAGCATACCTAACTCACTGATGAGATGTTTAAACGTTTTGACATCCAAGGGTTTTGTAAAAACATCAGCGAGTTGTTTATCAGTGGAAATGAAATGAAGTTCAATGTCACCTTTAATAATGTGATCTCTAATAAAATGATACCTGAGGTCGATATGTTTGGTTTTGGAGTGCATGACAGGATTGTGAGAAATGGCGATGGCACTAGTGTTATCACAAAATATTGGAGTCTTTGTATACTTAACACCATAATCAGTTAGTTGGTTCTTCATCCACAAAATATGAGCGCAGCAACTGGCTGCAGAAATGTATTCAGCTTCAGCTGTGGAGAGTGATACTGCAGTCTACTTCTTGCTTGTCCAACTAACCAATTTGCCACCTAGGAAATGACAACCACCTGTGGTACTTTTCTTCTTACTTGTCCAACTAACCAATTTGCCACCTAGGAAATGACAACCACCTGTGGTACTTTTCCTATCTATTTTACAACCTGCATGATCAGAATCTGAATAACCCATTAGATCTAGACTTGAGCCTTTGGGATACCAAAGACCAAGTCTGGGGACACCTTTAAGGTATCTGAAAATCCTTTTCACAGCATTTGCGTGTGCTTCTCTGGGATCAGACTAAAATCTTGCATAAAGGCATGTTGCAAACATTATGTCAGGTCTACTAGCAGTTAAGTACATTAGGGATCCCACCATACCATGATGGTTTTCCATTAGGATCTGAGTCCAAAGTTAATGGTGCAGAAATAGGAGTATCTTTTGATGAGATTGAATCAAATTGATATTTCTTTAATAAGTCTCTGACATATTTTTCTTGATTTATAAAAATACCATCACTGGTTTGTTTCACTTGAAGACCTAGAAAATATGTCAGTTCGCCCATCATACTCATTTCATACTCAGATGACATTATTTTAGAAAACTGTTCACACATTTTGTTATTTGTAGACCCAAACACAATATCATCAACATAAACTTGTACAAGTAGGATATCACTTTTATCATGCAATATGAATAAAGTGCTATCTATTTCACCTCTTTTAAAACCATTTTTCAGAAGATGTTTAGTAAGAGTATCATACCAGGCTCTAGGTGCTTGTCTCAGACCATATAAAGCTTTGTTCAGTCTGTACACCCAATGAGGTCTTTCTTCATTTATGAATCCTGGTGGCTGATGCACATACACAACTTCTTCCAATTCACCATTCAAAAATGAACTTTTAACATCCATCTGATAGACTTTGAACTCATGATGAGCTGCAAAAGCTAAGAAAATTCTGATAGCTTCTAGTCTAGCAACTGGTGCAAAAGTTTCATCAAAGTCTACTACTTCTTCTTGTGAGTAACCCTTTGCAACAAGTCTTGCCTTGTTTTGAATCACGTGACCATCTTCATCCATCTTGTTTCTGAAGACCCATCTTGTCCCAATTGGTTCTTTCTTTAGATTACTAGAACAAGGAACAAGTTCCCAAACATCGTTCCTTTTAAACTGATTAAGCTCATCTTGCATGGCTTCAATCCAGCTAGGGTCATTCATAGCCTCGTCAATCTTCTTCGGTTCTATTAGTGATAAGAAGCTGACATTTAAGCATTGATCGCTTGTGGCTCTTCTGGTCTGAACCCCACTAGTGGAATTCCCAATGATTTGCTCGATTGGATGTGCTTTTGTCCACTTAGTGTATTGACCAGGATGAACTATGATATTAGTGCAAGAACTCCTCTGAATTACTTCAGGAGGTGCTTCAGAAAAGACTACCTCAGTCTCATCATCTTCCTCCTGCAGATCATGATTTGCATCATGAAACTGTTCAGAATGGGGTAATTCAGTGGAACCTGATATCTGAGGTGAAGCAGCATGTACATCTGATCCAATAGTCAGTTCAGAAGGTAGTTTAAAACTGACTAGAGGATAGAATGGAATGTTGCTTGTCTTGATTATTCTTGGTTCTGAACTGAGATGTTCAGAAGCAGGTTTAGGTGACTGATCAGATTCAGCAATAGGATCAGAATCACCAAAACTTATTGGAATTTCTGAGGGTGGTACAGGAATAGAATTCTTAAAGATTGCAGAATTAGATTCATCAAAGGTAACATGAATTGACTCATCAACCTTTTCAAGTCTCTTATTAAAGACTCTAAAGGCTTTGCGATTTAATGAATATCCTAGGAAGTACCCTTCATCAGCTTTTGCATCAAATTTTCCAAGCTGACTGGAATCATTCAGAATGTATACTGGGCATCCAAATACATGGAAATATCCAATATTGGGCTTTCTATTTCTGAGTACTTCATAGGCTGTCTTCTTGTGTCTTTTGACATAGACAGATCTGTTCTGAGTGTAGCAAGCAGTTGCAACAGCTTCAGCCCAGAAATTCTTGGGAAGACCAGATTCATTTAGCATACTTCTAGCAGCTTCAATCAGTGTACGATTCTTTCTTTCTACAACACCATTCTGCTCTGGTGTGTGGGCTGAGGAGAAGTTCTGAGATATGCCAGTTTCAGTGCAGAAGGACTCCAGAGTGGCATTTCTGAATTCAGTGCCATTGTCACTTCTGAACTGACAAACTTTTTGCTTATGCTTGAGTTCAATTTGTTTGATGAGAGCAATGATTTCAGCAGCAGCTTCACTCTTGGATCTGAGGAAAATTACCCAGCAATATCTTGAATATTCATCAACAACAACAAGGGTATACTTCTTTCCTGCTCTAGTCTGAACATTCACAGGTCCAAAGAGGTCCATGTGAAGCAAGTGAAGAGGTTCAGTTATACTAAAACTTTGCTTTGTTTTGAATGAAGCTCTTTTCTGCTTACCCATTTCACACCCTGTACATGGCTTGTCTTTATTGAAAGACATTGAGGGTATCCCATCAACAAGTTGTTTTCTTGACAACTTATTGATATTCTTGAAGTTCAGATGGGATAATCTCTTGTGCCACAACCAGTTTGTGTCTTCATCTGCCTTTGTGTAGAAACATTGTTCAGTGGGTGAACTATTCATATCAATGATATAAATGTTTCCTTTTCTTGGTGCAATCAATACTACCTTTCCATCTCTGTTGAATATGGTGCCTTGTGAAATATCAAATAATACCTTGAAGCCATCATCACACAATTGACTGACACTGATCAGGTTATATTTCAAACCGTTCACATATGCAACACGTGTGAATTTGACTTGTCCATTATTCACAATACCATATCCCTTAGTTTTTCCATTTTCATCATTTACAAATGTTATTGAGGGCCCCTCTTGCACCCTATATTCCTCCAGCAGGGTCTGATAACCAGTCATGGTTCTGCCAGCAGCGCTGTCAAGATACCATATATTCTTCTTTCGGTCTCCCTGCACAAACACAAAGATTAGTTCTTTTTGGGAACCCATCTGGTGATGGGTTCGCTAGACTATCCCTTAGCAGTCTCAGATTTCTTTGGTTCATAAGGAACTGAAGGATCGAAGGGGATCTCAGTCATAATCTCAGATGACACAAAAACAGTTGGTTTGACGGGGGGCTCAACCTTTTTCTTCTCAGATTTTTGCTTGATTTGTTTGGAAAAAGGTTTTGCATTTTGTTTAGATTGAAGAGGAGTGGTTTCAACATTTTTTAAACGTGCATTACAACTCTGCACTTGTCTAGCCAATAACTGAAATTGACTCTCTAACCTTAACAAAATTGATTCTTCATTAGACACCTGAGCCTTACCTGAATCAGAGGTAGAAGGCTCAGTGGGGGAGATATTTTTCTTCTTCTTTTGGCCTTTTGGAACCTTAGATGAAGTCTGAGGGGATGGCTTTTTGGTTTTAGCCTTCCTTTCTGAAACAGTTGTCTGAGCTGTTTCAGATTTACCCTCAGATTGTTCCCGGGCCTTATCAGTCACAGTTTTCTGCTTGCCAACTTTAGGAAAAGTAATTTCAGGTTTCATTTCCTTTGGAAGTGCATCTAAATCAGTGATTATAGATGCCATGTGAAGATCACCAGATTCATATGCTGCTCTTTGATTTGCAAAAGTATTTTTAATTGCAGTATCTGGTTTTGGTGCACTCATCCAAGATTTAATTATTTTCTGTTCTTTTTCAAGGATGGTTTTCAATTCTTCTTTTTCCAACTCTAAAGTGGCAACCATAGACTGATAACTTTTTAAAGCCAAATGAACATCTTTTAGCTCTTTTAGTCTGGCCTGACTGGCGTTCAGTTCAGAAGTATTATTTTCAAACATTTTTAGGCTTTCTGAACGCACAGTTTCGACAAAAGAAATGTCAGCCTCTAAAAGAACCAAAAGGTCCAGTTTTTGTTCCTCATCACTTTCAAAACCAAAGTCACTAACCTTTTTCATGACTATATCCACCCAACGACCAGATTCAACATCAGATTTGACCAAATGACCTTGATCTTCACGTGCCATGAAACACATGTCCCTAACTTCTTCTTCATCATCAGATGATTCATCAGATTTTTCCCATTTTTCAGTCTTGGCAATCATACAACTATTATTGCTTGAGCTGTTTTGAGCCATGAGAGCTATTTGGGCTTTCAGCTTCTTGTACTTAGCCTTATAGCAGTCATCAGGTTTCTGAAAAATAGAATGATTAGGGGCAGATTGTGATGATGAAGGCTGACTAGATCTGCATTCCTTCATGAAATGTCCTTTCTTGCCACACTTAAAGCATTCAAGATTAGACTTATCAATAGAAGCGCTGGAAGCAAATGGTTTGCCAGATCGATTAGATTTGGCCTTAAAACGATTGAACCTTTTTGCCAGCATGGCAACCAGATCATCATTGTCATCCTCATCACAACTATGAGTTACATTACCAGAAATGCCAGTTTTTAACATCTCAAAGACCATCTTCTTCATCGAGTCAGAATGATCACTCTCAGAAGATAGTAGAGCAGTCCCATGTGGTTCAGAATTATAAACCATGACTGAACTGGTAGAAGCATGGTTTTTGGCATCTTGCTCAGCCACAGCTCTCTCAGCTTTGTTCTCTTCAGTGTACCTGAAGGCTCCATATAGGGAAGCTAGAGTGTGACTGTGCAAGGTTTTTCCTTGTCTTAAAACCAAGATCAAGTTTTCTCATTTAGAAGGTAAAATGTCACAAAACTTTTCCAACAAAATTTCTTTATCTTTGGTTACACCCAGGGCTTTCAATTGATTTACCAGATTAGTGAATCTGATGTATGTTTGAGTTAAAGTTTCACCAGGGATAGCAAAAAAAGACTCATATGTTTTATTCAAAGAAACTTTTCTTGTGACAATTGTCTCATTGGTGCCTTCAAATTGTGTCATGAGTTCCTCCCACATTAATTTTGAATTTTCAAGTAAAACAAGGGTGGGCATAAGAGTTTCAGGAACAACATATAAGATCATATTTTGCAGCTTGGTATCAAGATCTACCAGCCTATGATCTTCTTCAGACCAATGATCCTTCTCCTTGGGTGAAACCCTAGGAGTCCCATCGGCATTTCTGACAACAGTGGAGGCATTCAAAGGGACAAAGGGTCCTTCTTTAAGAATATCGGTCAAATGTCTTTCAACACCAGCAATATATTTTAGCATGCATACTTTCCATGTTTGAAAATTTTCACTGTTCCCATCAAACTTGGGAACATGATTATACCCGACTGGCAAGTAGTTCTAACTGGAAGATGACCAGTTCATAATACGATCCAGATATGGATGAACAATACGATAAAGGTACTGAAAGTAAATACAAGAAACAATAAGGGCTGAAACTATATAGATAATATGTATAGATCATGTATGTAGCATTGAGACACGATGTACTTTTCAATGTATTTGATTTATTGATATATAAACAAATACAAAGGTTGTTGCGGAACAAAGATAAATACCCAAGTGTAAATATCGAAACAACCTAGAAATACAAGTGATCTAATAACTTGGAAATACTCGTAAGGATTACTTGGAGTATATCTCACAAGTTGCAATGCAAAGGTTTCAAGCCATTTGCAAGTTGTGAGAAGACATATATTTATAGACCAAGTCCATGATGACGTGGACCAGATCGTACAAATATGGGTGGGAGTATTTAAGGAATTAAAGCTAATTCCTTACATGTGTACTTTTAAGGTTTAGGTATATAAGTCAATTGATGTGACTTATCATACCTTATTCCCAACCTTTACTTTACCTTGTACTTTTATTAGTAGTTAAAACTATTAACCGGGTAAAGATATGTAAAGTAAAAAGTCTTCCTCGTAATCAGTGTAAAAGTGTGTAAGTACTTTTACACTGAGATGCTTCAGTCTTCGATCAGGTAGAATCAGCTTCTGAGCTCCACATCTGAGCTGATTCTCTTTCTTCAGACTTCAGTCTTTGACTTCATTCTGAACGGTATTCTGATACGTTGACCTGAACTGAAGTGAAGCTTCAGTGAACTAATTCTGAGCGATCTCAGAATTCTATACAAGTATTTTTCACTGAGCTTCAGCTATTTCTGAACAAATTATACTTGGTCGATTTCCGACCTAACAAATTAGGTCTTTGAAATCAAAATGGTTGAAATGGTGAAATGGTTGGCGAAATGGATGTTTTCCAGGTCTTTTGAACATGTTTAAACTTGTTGAAATGAAAAGGTTTGATTAGAAAACGATATGGTTTGCGGAAAATGGTCAAAAACCAAGTTTGTGCTCGACCAGGTAGAACTCGCGCCGCGAGGTACCCTTCTCGCGCCGCGAGGTGTGTTATTTTCGAACAGAACCTGCACTTTGAGCTGCCACTCGCGCCGCGAGCCCTCCAGGTCGCGCCGCGAGGTGCTGCACAGCCCAGGTCGCGCCGCGAGGACCCCCGGTCGCGCCGCGAGATGACAGCCCAGGTCGCGCCGCGAGGTGCTGCACAGCCCAGGTCGCGCCGCGAGGTGCTGCACAGCCCAGGTCGCGCCGCGAGGGCTGACGCCCAGGTCGCGCCGCGAGGTGCTGCACAGCCCAGGTCGCGCCGCGAGGTGCTGCACAGCCCAGGTCGCGCCGCGAGGTGCTGCACAGCCCAGGTCGCGCCGCGAGGACCCTTCTCGCGCCGCGAGGTGCTGCACAGCCCAGGTCGCGCCGCGAGGTGCTGCACAGCCCAGGTCGCGCCGCGAGGTGCTGCACAGCCCAGGTCGCGCCGCGAGGTGCTGCACAGCCCAGGTCGCGCCGCGAGGGCTGCACAGCCCAGGTCGCGCCGCGAGGTGCTGCACAGCCCAGGTCGCGCCGCGAGGGTGCACAGCCCAGGTCGCGCCGCGAGGTGCTGCACAGCCCAGGTCGCGCCGCGAGGCTGCACAGCCCAGGTCGCGCCGCGAGGTGCTGCACAGCCCAGGTCGCGCCGCGAGGTGCTGCACAGCCCAGGTCGCGCCGCGAGGTGCTGCACAGCCCAGGTCGCGCCGCGAGGTGCTGCACAGCCCAGGTCGCGCCGCGAGGGGACAGCCCAGGTCGCGCCGCGAGGTGCTGCACAGCCCAGGTCGCGCCGCGAGGGCTGCACAGCCCAGGTCGCGCCGCGAGGTGCTGCACAGCCCAGGTCGCGCCGCGAGGGCGCACAGCCCAGGTCGCGCCGCGAGGTGCTGCACAGCCCAGGTCGCGCCGCGAGGGCACAGCCCAGGTCGCGCCGCGAGGTGCTGCACAGCCCAGGTCGCGCCGCGAGGTGCTGCACAGCCCAGGTCGCGCCGCGAGGACCCCCGGTCGCGCCGCGAGATCCGGAACTGTTTGACATTTTCAGTTTTCGATAACTTGAAAAAAAAAATAACTTGAACGTTTGAACTTGGTGAATATCGAATGGTACTTTAGACTACCTTATAATGACAATGTCATTGATATTACCAACTAAAGTTAAATAAAATGAAAGGTTAAATCACATTCTCGGTTATGGCATTCTAGGGTCTATAGCTAGATAGTTCTACATAGGATACTTGTCGTTGTGAGCTTTGATCCTCACCGTTGGTAATCATATCCTAGGTTCTGGATAGAAGTGGAGAATTGACTGTTGAACTTCTCGAGCTACATTGCACCTTTTAGCACTTAGATCGCTAAGGTGAGTTTATGGCGCCCTTTTCCTTTTACTTTGGGCCTGAAAAACATGTATTGTCGTATGCACTAAATGATTGTTTATGTGTATGCCATGTGATTTGGCTGCTTAAATCATTTGACTTAAATTTGCCATGTGACGGCTGTCGAAAATGTGTATACGTGTCATTTATGAAATGTTGAATGAAATGACTTTGAATTGCCGTGTGATGGCTGATTAAATTGTTCTTTGTGTTTGACAAACTAAAATGTTGCCCCTGTGTAGTTATCACTGTTATGAAACCCTAGTGGTTGTATTGTCAGACTTAGTTATTGACTGTCTTGGTTATGGTCCGCACCCACTCGTAGACAAAAATCCTGTGCAAGGCATATTGGCTGATACTGTCGAATGTTGTTTCCCGGCTGTCATATGCTACCGTCGGACCTTGATCCCGACGGTCTAGTCAAAGATATTGTTGTGGTACGCACCCCAAATTAGAGGGAAATCCTGTGCGAAGCATAATGGCTGATACTGTCGGACTTGGCTCCCGGCTGTCATATGCTTTAGTCAGACTTAGACCCCGGCTGACTTGTTATAAAATATTATCAGGTTTTGATCCTGATTGTCTTGTTGAAAATAACTACACGTCATTGTGTTCTCTCAATGACGACTAAACTTTGGTCAAACATACTGTAAACTCACCAACTATTTCGATAGTTGATCCTCTCAAATTTTATGCTTTTCAGGGAACCAACAGTAAGTATTGGAAGCGTATATGGCATTTTAGAGCCATCTTTTGAACTTTGGACGTATAATTAGCGTCAGACATCTGAGGACTATCATATCATTAGTTCTAATTGTACTAGACTGTCCAAATGTTATTATTGTATTTAGTGGGCCCATTTTCAATTGAGGATAGTTTGTATCCGTGTATTGGGGTCCACATCTGAACGATTATGTTTGTATCCATGTATTGGGGTCCACATCTGAACGATTATACTTGTAATAGACTTGTATTTGGATTAATGGATGTAATCTCTATTTACCTTCTGATTAGTACGCAATTATTTGTTAACCCTGTATTTCCGCTACAACGGGGTGTGACATAACCAAAACCGGTTTTTTTTTTTTATAAAAAAAAACGGTTTCGGTTACTACATATAAATAACCTAACCGGTTAACCGATTATTGCACCTCTACTTCACACATATATTACTTTACTAGATAGAATGGATTTAGTCTTGTGTCAATACACGAATTATTTATCACATATTTGAAATAATATTAAATATAATTAACAGAAAATTATTAAATAAATATCCGAAATATATAAAAATACACAGAAGCAATTATTATTATATCTATACTTCTATACTCTTTTATAATAATTATCAACCCCCTATTTTTGGAAAGTGTTAGAAAATGGTTAGATGCAAAAGTACTAAATTACCCTTAATAAATACCCATTATGGAAAAAGTTTTTATAAATTACCAAATTTGCCCTTAATGAATTAATTTACACTCTAAACCCTTATTTTAATAATTAACACTTTAAGCCCTTATCTTCTAAAATATTTCACTATCACCTTTACATCAACCTACACCACTTGACACCGCCACCACCAATAATACCGTCACCGACACCACTAGACCGTCGTCCCCGCCACCGCCGCCGCATTGCGCGGGTACCATGCTAGTTATTACATTTAAATTAATATTATATTCAAGTTATCTATAATACATTATAAAGCACGACCATTTTTTTTGAAAATCTCAATTAAGGAATTGAATCGCCTAAAATGCCCCTGTCCTTTTAAAGATAATTACCCCTTTACCCCCAACCCTCTCCAAACACCACCACTACCACAACCACCGACCATCGTCTACAACCACCGCCAACCGCCGCCGCCTACAACCACCAACCGCCAACCACCGCCGTCCGTAATCACCTCCGCCCACTGCCGTCTGCAACCACCTCCAGCCGCCACCTCCACCACCGCCGCCCTTACGTACCGCCACCACCACCCGTCACCGTCACCGCTTGAAATTTCATGAATCTCGCCGGAAAACTTAGATCTACGATTTCTCCTCCGTTTCTTCGAATTGGAACTCGAAATTGTCACCAAAATGCTCAGGAACAAAATCCTCACAAACCCTTGCCAAAATAAAACCGATTCAAGGTTCGCTAGAAAATTCGAAAACTCGCCGGAAAAGTGAAAAACGTGATTACTCTTTCACTTTTTCGAATTAAGACACGAAACCCACTGCAATAGAATCAGAATTCAATCGCGAACAAACCCTAGCCTACTGTTCTGTCCAAACACTTCGCCGAAAAATTCACCGGAAAATTGGTTGAATACTTGGTTTCTTTTTGTTTGATATTATTTTGGAAGGTGATTTGTTCCTCACGAAATTATTGTTCCTCATCAAAGTAGCGGTAAAATCAAAGAAATTAAAAGATTAAAATCACTGAGATTGATGGCGTGAAAAACTAGCCGGGATTAAAAAGTGGTTTCAGAAAAGAGAGAGAGAGAGTGTTGAGTTAAAAATAGCGGCTGATGACCTAATATAAATTAGGAAGGGATATTTGTTTGTAAAAAAAATATTGATATTGGGCCTATATTCACTTAAATTAGCCCATTATAAACCGATATGAAATATTTGGAATGGAGTAATTTTATTATTTTTTAGTTACTGGCTAAAGATTGATGTATTAGTTATATTATTATATTTAATTAATTATTATACCTGTCTATTTTTCAAACCGATATTCATATCACAAACTTTAAACGAAACCTCGAGATTTCGGTAATTGATAACATAGATTAATAGTAATTTATATGTATATTCGTTCATAGTTAACTTTGTCTATTTTAATGATTTTTGGCACTATCAGTAAAAAGGATTTACCTTTTAATGATAAAAAAACAAAAAATTTTCTTACTTTCTTAAGTCTGACTCTATTAAGTTTTTCATACGTCGTGTTGAAAGTGATTTACTAACAATGGTTGAGTAACCTGAATTTCAATGCTAAGGCAAATAATTTGCTAATTCGTTTGAAGCCGTAGCTGAATAAATTGAGATGATTATAACTTTCATAGTTATATGCACACTTGATTAATGGTTGTATTTTTGAATATATATATAACCGACAAAAAAGTTCTAACTAACGAAAAATAAGTATCACTTTGTAAATTGTCGCCATCACGGCATATCAATTCTTGCCGTCACATTGTGCGGACACTATGCTCATCGATCCGTTCCCGATTCTTGAGTTCCACTTTGCAATTACACCGCCGCATTACGCGGGCATATGACTCGTTTTTAAAAAAAGAACAAGCTATGATTTTTACGGCTTTTTTTTTAACAATGGTTATGTAAGGTTATTCTTTCACTTGGGCGTATACAAACAACTTTTATGTAACTGAATGGAGTAGTGTTTCTCTTTTCAACCTCATTCTTGTATACCAAATGCAGCCCATCGTGAGGTTCCTATAGTAGTGGATACTTGACATGTTTTAAAATGATACCACCATGATACAATGCAGCATAAAATGAATAGCTAATAAAGGTGAAGGGTCTGGTTGTTAAGCCGGTACTAAAGGGGACTTCGTGAGCTCGTCTTAGACTCTCATCGTGGATGACACCTTTGGCATGGGGTTGTCATGAGGGGACCTTGTACTTGTTCGTTAGTTTAACTTGACGAACGTTTCACGAATGGATAAAACGAATATAATGTTGTGTTCCCCAACGGATAAACAAAGATAATGGCTTGTTCATGTTCGTTAGTTTAACTTGACGAACGTTTCACGAATGGATAAAACGAATATAATGTTGTGTTCCCCAACGGATAAACAAAGATAATGGCTTGTTCATGTTCGTTCGTTTAACTTACGAACGTTCACGAATGGATAAAACGAACATAATGTTGTGTTCCCCAACGGATAAACAAAGATAATGGCTTGTTCATGTTCGTTAGTTTAACTTACGAACGTTCACGAATGGATAAAACGAACATAATGTTGTGTTCCCCAACGGATAAACAAAGATAATGGCTTGTACTTGTTCGTTAGTTTAACTTGACGAACGTTTCACGAATGGATAAAACGAATATAATGTTGTGTTCCCCAACGGATAAACAAAGATAATGGCTTGTTCATGTTCGTTAGTTTAACTTGACGAACGTTTCACGAATGGATAAAACGAATATAATGTTGTGTTCCCCAACGGATAAACAAAGATAATGGCTTGTTCATGTTCGTTAGTTTAACTTGACGAACGTTTCACGAATGGATAAAACGAATATAATGTTGTGTTCCCCAACGGATAAACAAAGATAATGGCTTGTTCATGTTCGTTCGTTTAACTTACGAACGTTCACGAATGGATAAAACGAACATAATGTTGTGTTCCCCAACGGATAAACAAAGATAATGGCTTGTTCATGTTCGTTAGTTTAACTTGACGAACTTTCACGAATGGATAAAACGAACATAATGTTGTGTTCCCCAACGGATAAACAAAGATAATGGCTTGTTCATGTTCGTTCGTTTGTATTCATGAACAAATGTTCATGTTTGTATTCATGAACGAATGTTCACGAACACAAACGAACACCAATGAACAAACATATATATTAGACTTCAAATTCAAGATTACAAAATATTTATCGGCTAAAAGTTTTATGGAACATTCCTACTTATGATACGAATATATAACATTTATGTAATCAAAAAAGAGAGTTTATATCTCTCATTTCCATAAAAACATGGTTAAAAACTTTAAATTGAAGTCGAATATCACACGATCACAGCTTTAAATATAAAAGACGTATTTATATATAAATTTTTCTTAAATATAGATGGTAAGTATTAATAATTTAATATACATTATATAAGAAATATTTATATTTAAACTATTTTTATGTATAATAGATTAGGTATTAATATATGTAAATGAACATAAACGAACAATTGTTCACGAATGATTATTCACAAACATAAACAAACGGACGTTCACTAACAGATTATCGAACGTTCATGAACATAAATGAATGAATGAGAGTCTTGTTCGTTCATTTAACTAAACGAACGAACACGAACGGACTTTTCGCCAAACGGTCATGAACTGTTCAGTTCATTTACAACCCTACCCAGGGACAAACTACGACACATTAAATATACTCTATTTTGAAATCATGATACATGATTACATGACCATTGACATTCATGAGAAGGTACAAATTATTCTTTTATCGATCGCCAAGGGACATATGCGGTATGCCACATTGCTTAAATCATTAGCAGCATATATAAAATCATGATATTATATCAGTATCAATATGAGATTATATTTAGTATACATTTAATCGAAAGGAAATTAAAAACATATTTTAAATCATGTATCGACGAGAATATATGAGCAATGAGAAATACAAATAAAATGAAGGAACAAACAAATGAATTTCTATCAAAAAGCAAATGGTTAAAGATCCTTTATCATTTGGTTTATCATGGTCACGAGCATTATAAACACATACAAGAATATAAATAACATCTGTATGATCTCAGTGCCCCCCCCCAAAAAAAAGTTTGGCCTTATCATCCTAGCTCACGGCAGTTGATTTTTCAGCTTTGTATAATCTTATTTAAATCTAACGATAGTTATATCGATCAATGGAATTACTAACGTTTGTAAGAGGGGAAGAAACAACACAAAAGCGGATTACTCTTGACAATTGAAGATTCTTCGTGGTAATTTTCATGGTGACGATAATATCTGGATTTTCTTTGGATGGTTTTGGTGTTCAATGGAACACTTTCATTGTCATTCTGATATGTGTTGCCACTCGGATATTCATATCTAGCCTTTCTAGCATTCCTCGCCTTGTCGAATATTAGTGAGAATTGTGTTGCAGATGACGGGTTCTTGAGATCCCATTCTCCAAATTTGGGCAATATTTCACTACCTTCTTTCATTTCTTCAAACAAACAATTACAAGCTATGTTTGTTGATTTATTTTTATTATCTTGTCCTTCATGTTGCTGTTATAGAGAATAAGAGAGATTTGGAAAATGGAAAAAAGCAACAAGATTGAAAGAGGAATTGTAGATCTAACATGTTTTACGCGAATAGTTTCCATCAATTTGATTGACCAAGTAATTATGTAAAAATAAAAAATAAAACTCAACAAAAGATTGAAAGCGAGATGGAAAGCTTGTCTTAACAATTTTGGACTATTTCAGTAAATGGTCCGTGAAAGGGCTCGTTCTTGACTCACGCAAACCTTAACCGCGAGACTCATAATCCAATTAGGACGAGACTATCTCCAATTGCGGTGTTCTTAAGTGCCATTAGTTGTTCTTAGTTGTCCATGGATGTCCTTGCCATTGAAGTTTGTTCAAAACCAATGATTTTTTTTATGTATGTCCTTACCTAAAGGCATGTCGTTAGACTATCTCCAATACTATTTTTTTGTTTGTATGTAGATGTAAGGATATGTAAGGATGTTTGTATGGTTCGAGGTGAAACTAAAGGATTTTAAGGATTTGTAAGAATATGATGTGGCAGCTCAAGGACGTCTAAGGGCATCCTTAGCCTTGGAGATAACCTGATGGAGCATCCGCGGTTATGACAAAGAGCAATCTTTTATTTCTAACCCTAAAATAATAATTATTTTAAAAAAATAATGGGTCTTAAACCAATAGTTAAGTAATGATGATTAAAAGTATTGTACATAATTAGTTGTTGAAAAGTGATTTATGAGATTTTCTTATGTGAAGTTAACTAAAATTAGTGATGACTAGTGGTTGCTATGGAGTGACCACTCTTATACACGTAGTCGCGTACACATGAAAGATATTTAAATTGTCGTATTTTTCACTATAGAGAAATTTTTTGATGATAGTCACACTAATTTCATGATAAATAAAAGAGTTATCGAGCAATTCAAAGTCAATTAAAGAGTGACACTAATTATGATATTATAAATTAATTAAACGGGAAGGAAATAATTTTGTAAGAAAGAATTTCAAATAAACTATCTTTATAAAACGTTGATGACATAGTTTTTGTTTGTTTTTTCAACATATTGTAGAGATTTCGGGTATGTGGGGAATCAGAATCTTATCCGGTTTTGGAAAAGAAAAAAACGATCCGACCCGTATTCATCGAAATCCGAAAAACAAAAAATCACCCACCCAAAACCAAACCTGGGCGGATTGGCAAGAGAAGGTGTATAATAATTAATTTGTGATTCAAAGGAAAGGATAACAAAACAAAACATGGGGGCGCTGTCTCTCAATTCCATAACCTGTTGTTCATATTTGCACCCTTCTCCTCCTCCTCTCAGGTCGCTTTTCATCTAATCTTATTTTATTATTATTATTGTTATTGTTACTATTTTATGCTGTTTTTTACTTTATTTATAATTATAATAGTTGCGGGGAAAAGGTTTTCGTTGGATTAAGGCTTCAATCTCCTAGTTAGTTTCTCCCCCTCTTTTTCGTTTCCATTTCCCCCCCTTTTTTAATCATTTTGAATACATTTAGTAGTCTCTGTGTTATATTTTACGATGATGATATGATTTTCTTCAACAGATTCTTATGGAATTTCTAGACCTAATTTGAGTGCCGAGTTGCACAAAAAAATTCATAAAAGCATCGAGCCCAGGTATAATCATGCCCTTTTTATTTATCTTTCATTTTTCATGTTGTACATAACATAGTAATATGTTTCCCCATATCCAGTTTCTTTCCATATATCAATTGATACCCTTCTTTTTGTTTTCAGGGTTGGCATTAAACCAGCACGGGGCCGCATCACTATGATGCCAATTGGGACTCCAAGAGTTCCCTATAGGGTTCCCGGCGAAGGAACCTGGCAGTGGGTCGATTTATGGAATGCCCTTGTAACTAGTCCCTTTTCTTTTCTATCGTCACACAGTACAGTTATGGAATGCCCGCTCATTAAATTTAACCCACTTTTTTCTTTGCAGTATCGTGAACGTGTTATCTTTATTGGCCAAAATATAGATGAAGAATTCAGTAACCAAATACTGGCAACTATGCTGTACCTTGATAGCGTTGACAATTCCAAAAGAATGTATATGTACATTAATGGCCCCGGTGGTGATGTGAGTTCTTTCTTATCTTTTTCCATTGAAAAGTATTGTGGTATAGTTGTTCATATACTGATTCATAATATCCTCATTGTGTAGCTTACACCAAGTATGGCCATCTATGACACGATGCAAAGCTTGCAAAGTCCCATTGGTACCCACTGTGTCGGATATGCATATAATCTTGCTGGCTTTCTCCTTGCTGCCGGAGAGAAGGTAATTTTGGTCTTCCTCAACACATTTTTGGTTATTCGTGCTTATGTATTTGCAATGGTTTTTTTGATGATCTGTGTTTTTTTTTTTTATCATCAAGGGTCAACGCTTTGCAATGCCACTTTCAAGAATCGCTCTAGAGTCGCCGGCTGGAGCAGCTCGTGGTCAGGTTTGTTGAACATTTGATCTTGTCAAGAAGAAACTTACATGTATCAAATAACTTCTGTCCCTTTTGTAATTTTCCTATCAAATTATGACGTACAGGCTGATGATATTCAAAATGAGGCGAATGAGCTTCTCAGAATTAGAGATTATCTTTTCAAGGAGTTGGCTCAAAAGACCGGGCAACCCGTGGAACAGGTATAGCTTTGCATTTTTTTCCACCTAATCCATTCGTGGTGGGGATATGAATGTGTGTTCTGAAGCTGATTATGCCAAGTTGAGTTGTCAGAATCAGATAATAAATCAGCGCCGCAGGATATAGTGCTTGGACTTATCTACTGTAGTTAGTTGTTTGAATGTTTTGACGTATCATGATTGTTTATGTAATTAATGATAAAATGACCAAATACAATCTTTGTATATATTCCTGGAGTATATTTTTCTTGTTAGAGTCTAACAAAAACCTAGATGAAAAGTATTCAAATTATGATTAAAAAGGAGGAGGAACATTAGTATTTACACTTTATTGCTCTGTGTAACCTCTTGGATAACTAGAATCACTCTATTTATAGAACTAAAAACTGATTAGTGCAACTTTAAGTCAATAATCAGATAATCAGTTTCATATTACACATCGAGACACTTGTCTCTTTTGCTTGCTCTACCCAGTAGCCTCTTGCTTAGTATGTTTGGAAGGTGTAATAGTAAATACATGTCAATCGTGATATCCAGGTTCACAAGGACTTAAGCCGGATTAAGCGCTTCAATGCTCAGGAGGCATTGGATTATGGACTCATCGATCGAATCGTCAGGCCTCCCCGTATAAAAGCTGATGCACCAAGAAAAGAGGCTGGTACAGGTCTCGGTTAATGTACTTCTATTGTTTTCTCTGAAATCCCATATGTTTACTGTCTCGTTCTATATGCATTTTTGTGTTTAATGGTATTTTAGAGTCTGTTGTTTACTTGTGGTTAGAATGTATCAACATGAAAAGTGTTATGACTGTCAACTTTATTTGAGCATAAATAGAACAGCACAGTTCTTTCTTAGATATTTAGTACAACATATAACTGAAATTGATGTATACAACAATCACTTAGCAATGAAGATTACAGAAAAGGGAGCATAACTAAGTGCCAACCGTCTCTTCCCATGGTCGTCTACAAATATTCCGACATCCCGGCATAAAACCTTACAGAAGTTGCAGACGGTAGGGCAGAAAACAAGCTTATATCCGTTCTCTGCTTTCTCGATCTTAAACCAGTTATCAAGTGTTTCCCTTCCCGGGTTTCCTTCTACACCTCCCACCTTCACAAAATACTGCCGCATAACTTCATCATAATTGAGCTTCCATATATTTGACTCGTTACAGTTTGTGTGGCCGGAGAATTTGATGTTAACATCAGTGGAGAGGCGAATAATGCGTTTCTTAGGGTTGACTGGAGTGAAAGTCAATGGGAGTCCATACTTGTTGGTTTGGAGTTGTGCAATCCCAAGGGGGCATGTTTTATTTACACCAGTTGGGCCCAGTATGATACCGCCGCCTCTAGCAGCTGGCATAATATAGTAGTTGGTTCCTGAACGTAGGTTTTTTCCAGTAACGTCTAGCACAGAATCGAGAGCTGAACTGGCTGGGAAGACAGAGTAGATGAATGCAAGTGAAAGCAAGGTGGTTGTCTTCATCTCTAGTATAGGATGTGAGCATTCCCATTAGGTTGAACTGCTATTTATAGGTCTTGGGGGAGAGCATGAAAGTTTTGATTGCTTAGATTCAAAGAATTTGGATGTGGGTTTGGGACTTGTGATGGATGTGATGCTATTGACTTATCTAAATTTGATGTCTGAAAGTCAACGGTCAAAGACACTTGATTATATGCCAACTAGATAGCAGATGGGGAGGATATTGGGAGAAATGAGTGGATCTTGTTCAAAGCTGCTTTATGATTATGAAACCGCGGCTTTTAAAAGACACAATGCTCAGGATTGCTGCTCAAGTTACTGAAACAATAAACCATAGAAGTTTTTAGTCTGATGGCATAGTTTTGCATTTGAAAATTGTCGACGGAATAGTCAATTCTGAAGCAATATTTATTGTCAAAATACTGGTATCTACCATCTTCATAGACTTTAGTAATAGATGCTAATTAGTCTCGGGATATTTGCATAGCCTGAATATATATCAGGAATCAGAATGTATCAAGATTCAAGAGAAGTCTTACAACCGCAACCAAGTGTATTTGAGCTTGAAGAAAACCCAGCAAAGTTCTTCCTCCAAGTTTATTCAAGCATCAATGGAAGAGTCGGGAGTAACAGCATGTACAACTTTGTTCGAGCATCAATAGAAGAGTCGGATGTAGAAAAGACAGGAGAAGGATCATCTCTGATGGCTAAACCCTAAATCCAATATCGTTTCTAAAAGCCATCTGAATATCCCCAAACATAAACTTGGAGAAGCTACAGACACTTGGGCAGATGACCGGGTGTAACAATATTTTCCCAATTTTAGATCGGTTATCCAATGTGGTTCAGTGTTTCCTTCACCACTTTCCCGCATATTGTTCCACCACTTTATCAAATTTCACCATCTATACCTAAGAAATAATGGAACCTGATAATTTGGTAAAGGAAGAGAAATTACGTCTTTCTTGGAATTGAATGTGAATGGATCGCAATACTCACCAGTTTGATATTGTGCAACACCGTCTGGGCCTCTTTTTGCCAACTGTAGCCAATAACATTCCACCACTTTCAAAAATTTTAGGCACTGCTATATGAACCCTGCTTGGAGGTTTTCTCCATAGGCATCAATCACATAACTGGGAGCTAAATGATGTCAACTCTGAATATTGTTTATGGAGGTGTCTTGAATTGCTCTTTGTGGATGGTGGAGAAGCTTCAAACCTGAAAAGTTTGTTTGCTAGTTTTAGATGAGCTTCAAAAACATGGTGAATATGGATGTGGGTAATTGGGTATAGTGTTTTGACTATTTACTTTGTCTTCAAAAGAACAGGGCTGAAGTACACGAACACGTACATTAGCATATTCTGAGGCTCTTTACATACAATCATACAGTAATCCAAATTTTTTAAAAAACTAGCGTTATAGCCGGCTGTTGCCCGAGGAAAACAACCATACATCGACTTGAGTGTGTGTCACAAATTTTAATACGTCAACTATTACCATCAGACTAAGAAAAAACACATGGCTAAACAATACACCGTAAATCTTAAACACAATTTTTGGTGGTGGAATATAAAATTGTAAACTTTTTTTGAAGATAAACATAAAAAGCTAAAAACTTTGATGATGAAAAAAAAAACTGCAGTATTATGAATCTTAACAAAAGGAGAAAAAAATAATAACTTAAACATAAAACTTTAATGGTAAAAAAAACTAAAAAATGTGAGGAAAAAATTTAATGGTTAAAATGCGAAATACTAAAAAATATTAAGAAAGCAGGATGAAAAAGTTGCACAACACCCTCATTAGAAAAAGAAAAAAAGAAAAACAAACTAAGCAGTCAGGCAAGCAGCTGAGCCATCTGCTAGCCCACTAACTTCACTGTTCATGCGACTTCTTTTTGTATACGTTATAATTGTTGCTATTCAAACACGCGTTTAGTTGTGAAAAATGTTTTCTTAATTTCTATTTCCAATTTTCTAAAAAATGGAAGAAGTTTCCATTTCTAGAAAACAAATGAAAATTTTGAAAACGCGTTCAAAACTAGATATATTAGAAAACATGTTCTAATATACTTGGTTAAGTGGGAGTGGGTGGGTGGGGAGGGGTGACGGGGGCAGGGGCGAGGGGGGGGAGTATATAATTTGAGGTTTCTAAAATTAAGAAAACGGAAAATGAAAAGTGGAAAACAAAAAAAAAAATGTTTTCTAATTTCCCATTGAAAAGTGGAAAACTGTTTTCTGTTTTTTTAAAACTTTTTTGGAAAACTATGATTTGATTGCGGTTTTTGTTTTTCATGTTCTTTTGAAAAACAAAAATAAAAAACAAAGGGTGTTTTCCCCAACTAAACACCCACTTAAAGTTTGTAACCCTAACTATGTATAGATGACAAGCTAGGCATATAAAATATTCAAAAGTTGATTCAACTTTTCTGGTAACGTTGGAACAACTTTAATCACTTGATTAAAATCAAAAGTTAAAATTTAAAGATCAAATTTGAATCATGATTTTTGATTTAAATCTGATGATTATGAATTGTTTAACTTTAGTAATAAAATTAGATGCAACGGTAGAGGATCCTTATCTATAGATAAGGGGTTATAAATACATACGAGTATTATAAACAGTGGCGGATCCAGGATACAAAATCACGTGTGTCCAACTTAATCTGGTTGAGATAAAAAAACGAGTTTTAGGTTCGATGACCGGTTACAGTCAACATATTAATAAACACCATTGAAGTTCTTATATACGTCAAACTTTTTAGCATTATGTAGATTCTAAACAATACGTGATTAGATATCTAAATATAAAAATCACTGATAAATATAAAAGAAAATCAAATACACTCAACGAGTGATAAATTATGTTTAATTTTTCTGCAAATAATCAATAGTTTTAGATGACGAAATTAACAAATTAGTTTAGTTTTAAATCAAGTAACTAATAGGCTAAAAACAAATATTAACAGAGGTTCATAACTACAACTCAAAAAATTAAACAGAAAAATATTACGAGAGAATACACTTGATATGGAGAACAATGATTTGTGAACTTACTCATCAAAGTCTCTGATGAGTTGTTCAATTGTAGGACCCTCAAATATTGGAAAAATTGGGCTTAGGATAAATACAACTAATGTAGATAAGTAAAACGTTGGGCTGAGTTTTTTACGTAGGTCCATACTTGAATATAACATAGGTCCTAAAGAAAATTACCATATGGTCTATTGAGTTTCCAGTCAAGTAACATAGGTCCATGGAACTATGTAGTGATAACATAGATCCGCCCTTGATTATAAAGTTGGCATGGTCGTTACAAATACACAATGGAGAATTTGAATCACACCGAAAGTTGTATGAACACGAGAAAATGTGCCAACAGAACAAGAACATATTCTGCAAACCATACTTTCCTAAAGGGAACTAACAACCATTGTTTTCAACTTTTAACCGTTCGATCTCTTCACATAATTAAATAGCTAATGAACTATAAAAACATACTAGATTTAGACCCGTGTCATATACACGGATTATTTATGACATATTAAAGATAAAATTAAATGTATGTAATCCAAGAAAAACTGTGAAGGAACAAACCAGTAAATTCAAATATAAAGAATGTAATTAAAATTATAAAAGAACAAACCGGTAAATTCAAATATAAAGAATGTAATTAAAATTATAAAAGAACAAACCGGTAAATTCAAATGTAAATAATGTAATGAAAATCAAATTAACAGAATGTAATACTGAAACATTGATGAAAGCGTTTAACTTGTGCGTCTATCAATATCATGTCAAGACTTGTTGTTGTAACTGTTTTCTTAACAATACAATTAATGAAACTTCTTGTAGTTTTTGTTGTGGTATTTCTTTTTCACATGGCCGGCTAAGATATGGGGCGAAGCAGACGACCGGCCGAGGCCCATTTTTTTTTTTTAATATATATTATATATATAATGTATAATATGTCATATATGTATAAATAAATATGTATATATTCTATCTAATATATATATAATATATTAAATTGTATATGTAATAAACCAAGCCCATTACAAATCCTAACAATCATCCAAAAACTAATCGATATAACTAATTAACCCACATAAAAATAACCCACTTAGATATCTTTTGCGGATAAAAAATACGCTTATTGGAGAAAAAAGCATGCGGCTACCGCAAATGTGTCACTATACAGAATGCTTATGTATTTTTTTGAACCGAACTTTTTATTTAATTTGGGTTGAATAGAAACTGTGTACTTTTTAAGTTTTAGATTTTATTTTATTTTATATCTTTAAATTGTTTATTTTTTATATTATTTTTATCGATATAATATTTATTGTTGTTTTAAATAATCCTTATATATTTATGTTGTACTGGGCCCATTTTTTTTCCGGCCGAGGTTCATAAATCTTCAGAGACGACCCTAATTTTTCATGAAAGTTTTGGATTATATAGTTGTTATCAGTTAGATATATTATTATTTATTATATATATATAATCATTGATAATTTGAATAAGTTATAATTATAGTTGGATGGAGACTAATTGTAAGCAAAGTTGGTTTTTTATTTATTAAAGATATTTTTTAGTTATTTAATTAGTTTGATATTTGAGATAAACATGAGTTTTATATTTATGTATTTTATTTCAATAAATTATTATTTTAAGAAAAGAGTTTAAAAGTGTAAATTGATGATGAAAAATAAAAAAGTGTAAATTATATTATGACATGTGTGCTAATTTAATTAAATTAGTGAAATTGAGAGTTATGATTGGTTTAAGGTTAGATGAGTTGTCTTTTTATATATATTAAGATTAAGATTGGTCTGTGTCAAATACACGAGATATTTATTGCGTTGTTAGTATAATATAATAGTATTTAATATATAATTAAAAAAGAGCTACTTAATACCAAACCATCACATGTAAGTCACAACCACTAATTATCCACGTAGTTATGGTATTAAGAGGATTTTTATGAGGATATATCATATTTTTTTTTAATATATATTATGTACAGATCGAGTAACATTATCCTCCGTAGCTCCATTCCCTCCTCCTGAAGACTGAAGCAAAGTATATATTCTATTCTAAACCCTCCCTAAACAAATTTTTAAAAAAATTCCCCCACCCCCTTTTTTTGTTTCAAGTATATGACTTGATCCACCCTAAGTTGTAAAGGTTCCTTCTTAACAAGCTTCCAAGTGATAAAAAAACGGTCCCATGAGCTGCTTTTTCATGATTCTTCTTCTTGGTGCATGATGCTATTGGCAGATCCTTTACTCTTAGGTAATCTGACCCGATTCTTTGTCGGACGGATTCTATGATTTTTGAACTCACGTTGTTACCTAAAGCATCCGTGACGTAGAATACGTCCATTGCCGTACCCATTGTTGTAGAAATCTCAGCACGTGTCACATTTAAGGCGTTTTCTCTGAATGTTCGTGTTAATTCTGCTAATAGTCCTGGCTTATCCGCCTTGCATAGCTCAAGCCGAACACCCTGATAAAAACAATTAATAACAACACATCATGATTCAACTATTAACTCAATTTTTTTTAATTATTAGTTAATTGAAATATATATATCTTAAAATGAAGACACAATTAATCAATGTACGTGTAATAATTATACCTGGGATGCTCTTCTTTGGATGGCAGCCCTCAAGCAAAGAGTTACCCGTTGCTTTTCAGCTTCCGAGCTGATTGGGGTTCCATCTGCGTGTCTAATAAAGAATTCCTGAAAAGTAATTAATAAATTATTAACCTTCAATTCCTGCCTTAATTTAGCCAAATTATTAAGTATTTATTCACAGTAATTATTAAGGCGGGCCGGTCATTAATTACCAGATAGGCTCCGTGATGATGATGATCATCACCTGTGGTATCAATGGTGGCATGAAAGACTACATATTGCAGATCTGTCAAAGTACAAATCACGTCAAATAACAGCTTCGGCCGATCCTTGCAAGTTATGTTGAGAACAGAGTACCCTTTCTCCAAGCAATTTTGAACACAAACCACTATTGGAATACTACTAGTACTAGTTGTTTTTATGATTGGTTGGGGTAGTCTCTCATCTGCAGACATCATCATCATTTGATGAAGCCGTCTTTCTGTATGAGTACTGCTTGCCTTTATTATTATTGAAACCGATGATATATTATCCCCTTTAAGCACGTTTCTTAAACGAGCTTCCATGCTTTCAATTTTCTTAGAATAATCCCCCACAATCGATTCTTTTAGGTAAATGAGGGACGCCATCCTACCATTGTGTGTCCATACTTTGGCTTCTACCACATCACACTTGAGATCGTATAGCACTTCAAATACCTCCGATAAAAGGCCAACTCTGTCGCTACCGGTTACCTCAATTGCTGTCATTCCATCAAATGATTTACATCTTGTGTTGTGAATTGATCCCAGTGACTGCCAACACACAAAACAATGTTCTATAAATAATCAAGTACAGTACTAAATTTACTAAAAACTGATATAATTAAAGCACACATATATCTTTATATACATATATATAAATAAAAGGGTTCAAAAAACATATAGTATACCAAAGTTGAATATTGATCCTGAAGACTCTCAGCCTATCTCTTTTTTTTTGGGTAAAAGGTTACCCCGATGATTCTATTATAACAACAAATCGGTGCTTCGTACAGGTAATGTGAGTGAATAACACATTAACTCATGTATATGACATGCCATATACATGTAGACAACTAGCTATATAAATGATGAAAGAAGAAGAAATTACCTGTTGAATGCAGGTAATGATGCTGTTATCAGTTAATTTGTTACCATCCAAATTAGTAACATGGAAGACTGTACGTAGATCAATAATTAAAAATCAGTTACAAATAATAAAATATTTACCATAGAATAGTAACAACAAATAATAATGTTAAGAAGAAAAGAAAAGAAAGTTACCATCCATGTTCCACCTTCCATCAGAAGAAACATAACCTTTTTTAATTAAAAGATTGAGATCGCTAAGAACTTGAACCGCCTCTACAAGTATTCCGTCTTTTCTTGCACTATCAATCTACCCCCCCCGGCCCATAATAATTAGTGGTAAATTATATAATCAGGCGAATAAATAAATATATACTAACATATTGTCAAAGTTAAAAATTAGTTTAAAAAGTTACCATGACGAGGGTGGCGTTTAGACAAGCAGCATTATCGATCATGACCCTGTAATTAATTAGTCCATCCAATTAAAGTAAATTAGTTTAACTCTTACTCGATCTGTCCATCAATCCAAATTTTGAATTGGAAAGCTGAGACATGGAAAATCGTAATTGAATAGTCGGATTTATTTTTATATTATAATAAGAAATTGAAAAATTATAGTACGAGTAATAATTAGGCCAGCTTTAGTTATAAGAAGTTTATATAATGTAAAAAGCATAATACTATAATTATCTCATAACATATATATTTAAGCTATGTATGTATGTATGACTCAAAAAATTAATTTGTTTAATTATCCGATTACTACTGTTAAAGAAATTATTACATGCATAAAATAACAGTTAATATGTTTATCATTCCTTTGTATGTATATAATCGTATATATGAATAATAATTAATTAGTTTGAAACTTGAGGTTGGGCAATTAGTTATGAAGAAAGAAAATTATAAGTAATTAAGAAACCCAAGAAAGAAGAATCAAGATGATGTCAGAGAAGGTGGAAATTAAAAGAAAAAAAAAAAGAGCAAACCTTGGGGTGTTGATTCGAACAAGAAGTTTCTCAAATTCATCCAAATAAGGCGGCCTGCTGCTTGATCTCTCCATCTGCATCATCATCATCATATCTCGTCTAATTTCTTTTAACTTGATTTCCTTCCTTCCTTCTTTTCTTCAAATATATTTATATATATATATATATACCTATAGTAATAGTAATTATACTAACGAAAAAAAAAGAAATACGTAGCAACAACGATTTCAACAAAGAAAGAAACAGCAAGCTAGATTTACAGCTTCTGTAACCCGCCACTAATTCCCTGTTAATTTATCGACTAAAACGCCAGCCATTCTCTCTCTCTATCTCCCTCCCTCTCTACGAAATAATTAAGGACGGACGCTTTGGGTGTTATATATTACTATCATTATTGTTTCTTTTGGGTGGAATTTATATCAGTTAGTTTTTCTTTTCTTTAATTTAATTTCCTTAATTAATTATTTGATTTATAATGATTATAATAATACTCTCTCCGTCTCATTTTAAGTGCCTTATTTTGACTTTCAAAGTCTTTTTCTTTGAACTTTGACCGTAATTATCTTTTGTTGTGTTATACATACTTGATATAAAATATATGAATGAATTGAGTTTTTGATGTACTTTTCAATGATATAAGTTTCATCAACTATTATAAAATACATATAAAGTTATTCACGGTCAAAGTTAAGTTAAAAAGACTTTGAAAATCAAACTAGGACACTTAAAATGGGACGGAGAGAGTAATATTTTACATTACACTTTACGGACGGACAAGCAGTACATGTCCTTTACTCACGCGCTCTGCCCGAATCCAATATTATTACTGCTGAGATTTTATTAATACAATGCTCTCACAAGACGTCAAAACATACATCCACAATTACATTAAAATAACAGGTACTAGGTATTGAGGGTGAAGGGGATCTCTAGCACGGACCCGGTTAAGACAACGTAAACTAGATCCCCTGTTTCGAGCAAATGATCCACACCTTTCAAAAAAAAAAACATTAAAATAACAGGTTAAAAATCCGTTAAACTCGATCTATAACCGGAAAATTAATTATCACAAACGCATTGAGAAATTTGTAAGATGTTAAATTATTTTGTTTTTTAAGAATGATCATCTATACTCCTTTATAAAGATTATCCACCCCCTAAAAATAGAAAGTGTTACACAACAGTTACACATGAAAGTACGAAATTGCCCTTAATAAACACCCCTATGGAAAGGGTTATTAGAGATTACCAAATTTGCCCTTAATGAATTAATTTACACTCTAAACCCTTATCTTACTAATTTACATTCTAAGTCCTTATCTTATAAAATATTTTCACTATTATCTTTACATCAACTTACATCACTTGACACCAATTGTCGATGTCATCACCACCCGTCACCAACACCACTAAACCGTCGTCGCTGTTACCGCCGCCGCATTGCGCGGGTACCATGCTCGTTTGGTATATATTATACACTGTTAATGATATTAGTAAAATTAACTTTATAAACAGAAAATCTAAAAATTTGAAGATGTTATGAAACACAATATTACAAATTTGACACTTACAAAGTAAGTATTATTAAACGGATGATAATAGTTGTAGTAAAAACAAGATTTTCAAAACTCAACTTATTAGAAAACTTATATATATATATGATTAAAGGCGTCACATACAAGACCAAATTATAACCTATATAAAAAGATTTTATGTGAATAGTGAAGCTAGCTAGCTGGCAGCTGGCTCAGCAGCTTGCCTGCCTGTTTGGTTTTGTTGTTTTTTTTTTTTCGTTTTTCGATTAACATGTTATGCAGTTTTCATCCTGCCTTTTTAACATTTTAATGCTTCACATTTAAACCATTTTCTACTTGGCATCTGGTTCAGCAGCTTGGTTGCCTGCTTGGTTTCGTTTTTTTGGTTTTTTTTTTTTTTTTCGTTTTTCGATTAGCATGTTATGCAGTTTTCATCCTGCCTTCTTAACATTTTAATGCTTCACATTTAAACCATTAAATCTTTAAGTTTTTTTTACCATTAAAGTTTTATGTTTGAGAGATTAATTTTTTCAGTTTTTTAGGATTTATAATATCATAGTTTTTTTTTTACCATCAAAGTTTTTAGCTTCTTATTGATCCGCATTCAAGTTGATGTCTGATTGTTATCCCCGGCTAACGGCCGGGTATAACGCTAGTTTACTAACAATTTTTATTGATTAAGAGTAGTTTGAAATTAATCAAAAACTTGCATTCAATAAGACTGAAAAAGTAAACTTTGTTTAAAATATCAATAATTTTATTATTATTTAAAAAGGCCCCAATTATAAGAACTTGTTTTAGGCCTCCGATTTGATTGAGCCGCCACTGCACGTTTTCTCACTAGCTCGATGAACGATTTGATTCCTATGCTTCCAAAGTGATCACCACCAAACGAAACAAGTAGCTTCCAAGTAACGCTTCAATTTAGAAGAATACAGAGATGTATGAATCCAACCTATCATCTCATTAGGCCTAGTAATAGGTATATCAATCCCAATCCAACGAATGAAGTATTGTGCCAACTCATTGAAGAATGAGCAAGTCGAATACAAGTGGGCAATAGACTCGACATTAAGACTACATAACGGAAATGATATGTCCACATGAACATGCTAACTTTTTTAGGCGCCAAAACGTTTTAATGTGTCTAGACTGACTCACAAGGGAGAAGAGCACGTTCAAGACACAATCTGGATTGACGAACACGAAAAACATCCTGATGAGGTAGATTCCATATCCAAGAGTCGTCATGGTCTGAAAAACGAATTGATTGTAATAAAGACCCCGCCTCTAATATTCCCTCGTCAAGACTATACCCATTCACCGTTGTTCCACCTTGTATATCGACCAGAACTTGCTTATAATAACGCGTGTTTCTTTCTTTTTGTTTTTGTTTTTTTTTCTGTTTTAATGTCTTTCTACACAAGTCATCCTGAAACCCTTTGTCTTCATGTATTTATTTTTATCAAATTATTATCCTTTCTTTTTATCATATTATTTAGTAAATTAAATACTCATTATAATAAAGTATCTAGAAAGAGCATGGGAGTGGTTGTTTTTTATTTGTTATATATATTTATATTGCATTCTTTTATTTCACGACGAATTGAACACATACAAGATGATTATAAAAAGGACAAAAAAAAGGTGTTTGGGTTAATACTTTCTAACAAAATTGACCAATATTTTTTGTTTAAGTTATCACCTTACTTAAAACGGCCCTTTAGATTAGTTGCTAGCAGCTAATTAATTTAAATGACATTAATATTAATGCCAATGATTTATCTACCTAGGGTATGTTGGTTCTCTTTTTACCTTTACTTTCATTCTAAAACCCAAATCGCTATTGAAATCACACCGGCCAATTTGCATTGTTTAACATGCATGTATTATTATTATCATGCAAAAAAGTAAATTGAAATAAATAAGATAAAATTTTATTTTCAAATTATCGGTGAAAAACATCAGAATGTCTTTGTATCCAATTTTGAAATTTTTCGCGATCTATACACTTCTAAGATGTTTTTTAGTAGAATTTGACACATGGTGTTTGTTTTTATAACAATTGTAATGTGTTTAAGCATAATTATATATTGGTCTTTTTCATGCAAGTTATTGAATATCGTATAATGCTGTGATATGATGGAACGAAAATGTCACATAACCTATGTTTATAAATCTATATTCTTAATATATTATAAGGTAAATCTAACTCATAAAAATTTACAATCACTAATCTAACAAACACCGCCACGATTGGCTTTTTCATTGTCTAACATGTATGCCGGTTTTCATTAATTAGTCTACCAATTTTGGTCTTTTCATTTCAATCTACCAATACATATAGTTTTTTTTTTTAATCATTATAAGATGCAAACGATGGTGGATATCGTATTCTTTAGAGATAACTACCACGGTACCCACGTAATAAGGCGATGGTGGCAGCAACATCGGTCTGGAGGTGGCGGCGACCAGTGGTAGTGGCGGAAACTATTGGCGGTGGTAGCGGCGTCGAGTGACGTAGGTTGATGTAAAATAGTAGAAGTATTAGCTAGATAATAAGTGTTGATAGTATAGATTAGTAAGATAAGAGTTTGGGGTTTGATTTAGCTCATTAAGAGTAAATTGAGTAATTTCTTATAACTTTTTTTAAAATAAAGATTTCATGAATAAGGAAGGCTGTTTGGTGTGGTGGTGGACGATGCGGAGGTTAAAAGGGTTGCTGGTTTGATTTTTTGTAAGGAAGGCTCCTTCCCATTCAAATATTTAGGATTAAAGATTGGGGGAAACATGAATAAGGTGGCGAGCTGGGATTTTATATTCCAAATTTTTGAATCAAGATTGGCCTTGTGGAAAGCTCGTTGTTTGTCTTTAGCTGGCAGGATTACTCTTATTAGATCGGTCCTGGAAAGTCTTCCACCTCACTATTTCTCTCTTTTCAAAGTCCCGGAGAAAGTAGTGAACGGTTTGGAAGTTATTATTCGCAGGTTCCTCTGGAATGGGTCGGGAGAGGGCAGAAAAATCCATTGGGTGTCTTGGGATCGGGTGGCGTCTCCTGTTGAGATGGGAGGCTTGGGGCTTTGCAAGTTAAAAGAGTCGAATCAGGCTCTCCTTTCTAAATGGCTGGAGATATAGAAATGAAAATAAAGCTTTATGGAAGAGAGTGATTGACGCCATTCATGATACTAAACGCTGTTGGGAACCTCTACCAATCAACCGATCGGTCACAGGGGTCTGGAAGAATATCGTGGCTGCCATCAGCAAGATTAATGTTGCAGGGTTGGGCATAAACCAACTATTCAAAGGGGTTGTTGGCGACGGATCAAGGATAAGGTTTTGGATCGATGTTTGGGCAGGTGAGGGACCTTTGAAAGATAAATTCCCCTGCCGGTTCAAGTTGGAGAAAGATAAGAAAGTTTATGTCAGTGAGCGTTTCAGTAACTCGGATGGTAAGTTTGGAAATGCCTGTAAATAGGTTAAAGACCCATCGACAAGGGAGGAATTGATGGAATGGCAGGCTATTAATAAAATACTGACTGGTTATGTCATTAATGGGTCGAGTGATAAATGGATTTGGGCCGGGGAGAAGGATAAGTGTTTCTCAGTAAAAGGGGTTAAGAAACGTTTAAGGAGTGGAGCTGATTATAGTGACCGCTTTGTTTTCAAATGGGCTAAATGGGTTACTAGGGACTGTAATATTTTCATGTGGAGGGTGTCCATGGACCGAATACCAACATTGGTTGCTCTAAAAGCTAGGAATGTCGTGTTTGATGATGTGGACTGTTTATTATGCGAAGGGCTGAGGAAACGATGGAACACATTCTTTGTGCATGTGACTTGGTGTTAGCGATATGGCATAGAGTTAGCATTTGGTGCAAGGTTAATCCTCATTTCTTTTTTTCGGTTAAAGACATTTTTCGTATTGATGAGTATATGGAACATGGGAAAACTACTAAAAAGGTTTTCAAAGGAATTATATTTGTGTCTTGTTGGTGCATTTGGAGGGCAAGAAACAATAGAAGATTCAATGAAGGAACGACTAACGCTGAGAAGGTTTTTCAAGATATCAAAGCCACTAGTTTCCTTTGGTATAAGTATAGAGCCGACAAGTATAGAATTAGTTGGCAAGATTGGAATATGTTTAATATTTGTATGTAAGTGTATATTGTAATCGGTGACGCCGTCCCTGATTTGGGTGTGTCGGCGATGTTTGTGTGAATAATACTTACCTTTCAAAAAAATTAAAGGTAATTGGGTCATTTTCAAACTAACCTTTTACAAAATTATTTCGAAGGGGTGGATACGATATTATTAGATTCTGTAAAGAATAAAAGTATGTCTTTTCTAAAATTTGTATATACATGCAGTAATAAATAAAGTCATAGATCGGAAATGGGAATCCATTAAATATTATTCCTATTTCCATTTTCTTGCATAGGGATCTCGCAATAAAATACTCGTAGTATTAATAATAATCTTCTTACATGTTTTGGAATGTAAAATTTTCCGAATATAAGTAATGGTGAATCAAGAATTTGGATTTATAGAATTACCAATAATATATAGTAAGAGTAAGAGTATAAACGATATAAACATGTGAGGATCTAGGAGATTATATACACATTTTACACTTGGGCCGGATTGTCCAAGTTTCATCTAGATGAGTTGCAAGATTTTTGGTTGTTTAATAAAACGAAAGGCAGAAGCTAGGCCTGGTTTGTAAAAAATAAAAGAAGGAAAAATATATGTATTTTTATAACCAAAAAATGAACTAGGTAACTTAAAAAAAAAATTCAATATCTAAATATGACCAACTTACAATATAGTGGTGGAAATATTGTAGAAGATAGAAAGATACCCACGCAATGCGTCGGTGATGTGGTGGTGATGGTGGTGGCGGCGGCCAGTGGTGATGGTAACTGATGTAAAAGTAATTGATCTAAGGGGCAAGGGTGCAGTCAACACTTTGCATCGGCTCCTTCCATTAGCAAAAATTGGCTCCTTGACTCCATTGCACCCCCTCCATTGGCAACTAATTGACAAGTAGCATTGGCTCTTTTGGCAAGGAATATCGACTCTATTGTATTGGCCGATTGTAGTAAACGTTGGGAGCTTTCATTTTTTTTTTTGAAATTCTCATTGGCTCCCATTGGCAAGAATTGGCACTACACCCTACAAATTGGCAAGAATTGACAAGTTTTTGGCTCGACACGTGACGGACTCCTATTAGCTAAAAAACAAGCCAAAATTTGCCAATTTGCCAAATATTGGACACTGCACCCTTGCCCCTAAATGGATTATGAAGATATTTTAGAAAAATAAAGTACTGATAGTGTAAATTAATTTATTGGAAATAAAACATTTCACATTTCTCACTTTTATAACTTTTCAATAAAGTGTATAATCTTTATATAATATTATGGATGGTTAGCGAGACCTATTTTAATCTACTTTCCATTAAATAAGATGTAATGTAATGAATATATAGTTAGTCAGCTCAAATTTAAAGTTCAAACTACTGGATTCATTTTTGTAGCCATATTAATTTTAATTTGAGGCATATTAATTTTATTTTTCATGTCGATGAAAATGTAATGGGTTTTGATAAACGAAGCCTAAGGGCTTTCATTAAAGTGCATTATATATTTGTACATTTACCATAAAAGTCAGAAGGTGGACTTTTAATATGGAAATGCATAATTTTTTTTATGCACGTTAAATGAAGCCCTAAGAGCTTCGTTTAACATTTTCCAAATGTTATATTGATAGTCATAGTTATTGATCTTATATCTTTCATTTGAGATGGAGATTGATATTAAGCGATAAGCATTCAATTCTTGATTAATTTAAAATCGGTTTGAGTTTTAAGAACTTCATTCAAAAAACGAAAGCAAGGAAACCAAGCAATGGTCACAACAACCAAAAACAGCATAAATTGTCTACATTGATGATCAACTTTCATTCACCATGAGTCCATGGTACACTTTAATGTGTACGGATAAGTGCATTGTATTTGAACCCTCACAATATTTAACGATATTGTAACCTGTGCAACTTTGCTTCTTTGTACCTATTCTAGCGCTCGCTAATTTCTATCTAATACTATCTTATAAAGAATTTTGCCTTTTTTTTTAAGAAAAGATGATTTGAACTACCCAAAATACCCCTATTCCTTATTCACTAATTTAAACATCTCTACCTAATATACCTATAATAACCTTGAATCTCAACCACTCATTTTTTTCTCTCTCCTCCATAAATCATTTTATTCCTCTAATTCATTCAAAATCATTTATCTCAAAACCGTATATCGATAAATTATAAAAATTGTATGGGTGTTCTTAAAACTTCATGTTCTTTCATTAGAGATGTCATTCGATATACTTTCGACGAATTTTTAAATCCGATGGCGGAGCCCGTACGGCTAAAGCATTTGGCTATCACACTCTATGACTTATCACCTCCTATGACCTATCACCCCATCATCTCACCGCCGCAACGCGCGGGCACTATCTCTCGTTATTAATTAATACATATTGCTGTTCAAGAAAATAATAATTAATATCTAACAAGTTATTATAATTTATGACAGAATGGTAAAAATAAGCAAGACTATTACGTTTTGTTGTGTTCGGGATTTCGCAATTGTGTTTAGGGCTCAAACAAGTGGGAGAACTTGTTAGATGATAATGCGATATGATGGTAATTTGGAGTATCTAGAGGACAAGAAATGAATCCATTATTTGAACAAAAACAATCCATGGTCACTTCGGTCGAGTAGGTGATCATGAGTTGCAATAGTGGTGATATATTATGATGGTGCTGAAAACTGTTAGCTTTTTGCTGTGATTAATAAAATGAAGTTTATTGGTTGTAAAAAAAAACAAAAAATCAATTTGATGTAAAAGTTATAAAATGTAGTTTCTTTATATGTACATAAATAACAATTGTTTTAAAGTGTAAGTATATTAGCATTGTAGGTTTTTCCTTTAGGAATACAGTATTCTTGAATAAGTTTTAATGATATTTACCATAAAAGTGTTATAAGTTCATTCTTCATTAGGGTGGGGGGAGTACCTCACCACCCCTCCCACCCTCTCCGATTTTTCTTCTCCTCCCCGCCCGCTCTCTAATTGCAGGGAATACCTCCCCGCAATTGTTTTTGTTCATTTTATTTGAACAAATACCTCCCCTGCGAACGATCTCGTACTTATCACTTAGCTATACTACATCTGATCGGGTCTGCTGCCCGTTAAGGTGAGTGTGTGTTTTGAGAAAAATACGTGTACAACATTTTTATAAATTTAAACACTAAAAAAACGCACCCACATCAGGTGGTCGGTATGTAGATTATCATACTGACCCGGGGGAGGAGTATGTATCTCCTCAACCCGACGACGTTGCCGGGTCTCCTGAACCCTATCGATACATTCATCGCAACGACGGCGACAGTACTGTGGACTCGGACTATTCCGAGTGTTAAGATTATGTAATGTTTTTCTATGATTTTAGTAATATTATGTAATGTTTTATGATTTTAGTAATATTAGTTTTAATTTATCTAATTTATTAAATAAAAGTTTTAGTTATTATTTGAATAAAAATAATTAGAAAATAAATAAAATAGAAAAGGGTGGGGAGGGGGGAGGAGAAGAAAAAAGGGAGGGTGGGAGGGGTGGTGAGGTACTCCCCCCACCCTAATGAAGAATGAACTTATAACACTTTTATGGTAAATATCATTAAAACTTATTCAAGAATACTAATATACTTACACTTTAAAACAATTGTTATTTATGTACATATAAAGAAACTACATTTTATAACTTTTACATCAAATTGATTTTTTGTTTTTTTTTACAACCAATAAACTTCATTTTATTAATCACAGCAAAAAGCTAACAGTTTTCAGCACCATCATAATATATCACCACTATTGCAACTCATGATCACCTACTCGACCGAAGTGACCATGGATTGTTTTTGTCAGGGCCGGCCCATTAGTACTATTGGGCTAGGCAGTGGCCTAAGGCCCCCAACTACTTAAGGCCCCCAAAATGTTAGTTTATTGGGTTAGGAATATACTGGGCTTTTAAGGTTATAAAGGAGTAGATCTAGGTAGAAGATGAAGATCGGAAGGTGTTAGAAGCTCCAAAACCTCCTTGGAATATGCAAAGTCGACCTAGGGTTTGATGTGGGCGGCTAGGGCTGTTGAATCGGCTCTCTCTTAGGGTTTTGAGGGCTGCTTCGGCTTAAATAGGAATTTAAGTTGGTTTGCTGAACTGGGCCGCCAAGCGGCGCTGGATGGGCTCCAGCGGCGCTGGGACTGGGCCAGCGGCGCTGGCAACTCCTGCTGCTTCTCGTTTCGCTTCGTTTGGCTCCCGAATCACCTCCTTGTGTCTTGTAACTTCATAGGCCTTCATATTGAGTCACTTGATGCCATTTACCCTCACTCGAATCTTCCGTGAACCTGCGTAAACATAGAATCCATTAAGTACCGATAGTTCCGGAATATTAACTCATTTAAGACATTGAAATGAGGCCTTTCGATAGGGGTTTTTACCACAAAATGAACGCTCATCATATACCCCCACACTTAAGTCTTTGCTTGTCCTCAAGCAAATAGTCAAAGAAAATAAAACAATGATGAGTGGACAACTTAAGTGTTCAAGTTATTCTACTTTATAAAACATTTGAAAGATTAGTCATGCAAAATGATTTGAGAAAGCTTTAGACAAAATCAATAAGCTATAGCTAGAGGTAAAGATAATCAGTCAATCAAATCTAAAAGTTAACCTTATATTCGTATTAATACCTCTAAAATCGTTCTATAATTCCACATGTCCTACAGCTCAATCTTACTTCCTTCTGCTGACTAGTTAAGCACTTAATTAAAGTTTGTATAGCAATCAGATCTACTAGCTACTAGCAAGGCATTTATATTTCATCGTGTGTGTACTTATGAGTCACTACTTAGACATACTCTCACACTACAGTCATGCTCACTAGCTAAACACTAAAGCAGTTATACGATATTATCATCTTTAATAGTTGAGACAACAGTGACAGGTCGGTGGTTCCCCACTCGCAGAGCGACATAACTCAACTAATGGTTAGAGTTTATACCTTACATCAAGACAGTGGTGACAGGTCGGTGGTTCCCCACTCGCAGAGCGACATAACTCAACTAATGGTTAGAGTTTATACCTTACATCAAGACAGCGGTGACAGGTCGACTTGAATTCAAAATATTATGCAACCATAACTAATTGTTTCACTTCATCTTCATAGATGTATAGAGATTTAGCTACTCATAATGAAAAGAACTAAATATTCAATTAGAGAAGAGAACATAATGTACCAAATATGAAGTAGAAATCCAAATCGAGGTTACAATCGAGCTACAATAAGTAACAATAGCCAAAATTAATCTCCAAGTCTTCAAAATAGTTGAAATGATGAAAAACTCTTAGAAATCCCTTCAAAAATGGCTAGGAGTTAAGTATGGAGGCTCTAGTGTCCAACATTAGGTTTAGGGTAAAGTGGGGGGTTGTATTTATACCCCAGGAGAGAGAAATCTGACAGTTCAGCGTCTGGTCGCGCCGCGAATGGCCTTCTCGCGTCGCGAGTCGTGCCAACATTGGAGCCTTTCAAAACAGGGACTTTTGTCGCGTCGCGATTTTTCATGGTCGCGCCGCGAGTGAAGTTTTGTACTGTATCGCGCCGCGAGGATATCTGGTCGCGCCGCGAATGCTGCAGAATTTGGGATTTCAGCTTCGTTCTTCATCGTTAGTGCATATGGACCATTCTTAAGCTATTTTCTACCACTTGTGAGCGATGTACCTGCTGTAATCCTGAAAACACTAGCAAATACCATAAAGCACCACAAAACATGTATAAACGGCCATAATTCGTATACAAAACGTCCAAATAAGATGTGGAAGATATATATAAATTGAGCCATATCAATGTGAATCCAACCCCTTTCAATTTTGCTCTTCTCTTGCTTGGCCTCCAACAAATTTAGCATCTCCACATGCTCTGCATGACCATACTGATGAACATCTGGATCTTCAGTGTAAACCATTGGTCCATTGAAATACTTAACACCAACATAGAAACATTTTGTTCCTGGCTTGATCGAAACCTTCACATCAATGATCTTGCCAGGGTGATATCTCCGCTGTTGTACTTCACTTAGATAGGCCCTTGCCTCAGATTCATTTGCCAGTTTGATCTGGCCAGTGCTCAGTTTTTGTACAGCAGCTCGGATATCTTCTGTTGATGGTTCAGTTGGTTGCACCCAAGTCCTTAAATCTGCATCTCTTGGCAGTGGCTTTAACTTTCCTTTGGACTTAGGTGGGTTAAGTACTCTTTTAACGACTTTCTGGACATTCTGAATTCTTCTTTCAATCCCAGATGCTCTTAGTTCTCTAGCCTTCTCCACTGACACATTTATGGTTCTGGCATCAAGTTCAACTTCATCATCTGGATAGTCTTTATCCAGTTGGATATCGATCATTTCATTAACCATTCCAACTATCCTTGGATCATTCTTTATGCCCATGTATTGCTCCAGTGTGATGCCTAACAGATTGGCATCATTTATATCCAATAAACCCAAACCTTGCTGTTGAACCCTTGAAGTTAGCAGATTGGCTTTTCTTTGTTTCTTTCTTTCTTTGATTGCATTGCCAATGGCTGCCAGGTTCTTGCTTTCAGATTCAGACACTAGAGGAAGTTGATCAGGATTACCAGTTCTAGCACACTGGCATTAGTACCAGTTGCCTTTGTTTGTGTATCAGTGGCCAGCTCAAGATTCCCCCTATCAACCACATCATCAAACTTCTCAATAACATGCTGGCTGGCATCAGTACCAGCACCAGCAACAACCACTTGCCTTTCCACCAAAGGCCTTGCACTTGCACTTGATCTGGGGGCAAGGACTGCACCAGCTACAGATCTTTCCCCCTTGGCAGCATCTAGACCTGCCCTAATTGCTTCCCAGTCAGAATTACTATGGGGCAAACGGTCAAGAGGCTGCCACGACTGCATGTCCTTGCACTCTTTGAAGACTGAACATACCATTCTGAATGATCTCCAAAGATGGTTGGTCTCTCTGGACTGGGTCAAGACATTACCAGCAACTTGTGCTTGACCAGTCTTTAATTCTTCTAACAATTTGGCACCATCTGGAGAGAGACCAGCCTGTGCAACCTCCTTTTCCTTCTCATTCTTTTTCAAATCCTCCACTTCAGTGACCAGTTTATCAATAGAAGTTGTATGGGAGGATAGTTGGGTGTTCAGAGCATTGACAACACCTCTCAACTAGTTGATCTCAAGAGTAAGTGGGGCCAGATCAACCTGAGGAGGGAGTATCTTGGCGATCTCAGACATCACCTTTTTAACTAATTCTTTCTCTCTGGCAACCAAAGTATCCCCAATCTTCTGGCCAACTGAAGTGGCCAATTGTTGCCCAAGCTCAACCACATTAAGTTCAGGTTTGTTCAATATTTCCTTCACCTGCTTTTCTATCTCCTTCAAATCAACCTCTGATGATCTAACAGTTGTACTCAGCAGGTTGGAGATAGAAGTGGAGACTTTCGTCTGAGTAAGGTCAAAAGCTTCTTTTAATGAAACTGATAAGGTGTTGCAGCTTCTGACCAACTCGTTGAGCTTCTTGAACACCAAGTCTTCATTAACTGCAAACTTGTTTATCCCCAAATCAACAACCTTAGAATTTGTGAGAGTATCCTTGTTGTATCTGGAGAAAGACTTGGTGTTTTTGTCAATTGCCTTCTGAACATCCTCCACCCTTTGAATAAGGTTTTGGATGTCGGCTTGGAAGGAGACAAATTGACTGTCCAGTGACGGAGGTGAAGGTGTCACTGGACCGGCAACAAAGCCTACTGGAGCAACTGGAGGAGGCACATTAAGGGAAGCCTCACCAGTTGACTGTCCAGCAGCAAATGAAATAGAACCTGCAATGGGGAAAGAAGAAGGACGTACAGTGAGATCAATGTGTTGATCATGCTGAGAATGCTCAGGTGTGATCAACGGCGGCGGTGGTGGCATATGTCTATTGCTAGACATAAATAGTTGTGATATTTGAGATGGTGGTGGTGGTATATCTGAGAATGGGAGTACAGAAGATGAAACTGAAATTTGTTGGTCTGGGAGTGAACCAGGAGATGAAGGGTGTTGAACTTGTACAGAAATATCAACAATCTCCTGGTCAGAAGTAGTTCCTTCAGAGTCCGAAGACTCAATCTGAAACTCATCAACATCCATGCCGAGATTCATGAATGATAGAGATGGCTGAACTTGTTGTTCAGACTCCTGATGACCATCTCCAGTTTCCTGGATGGTTTCATCAGTTGGTGGTGCAGTTTCCGTAGCAACTTCACCTGGAATAGAGGTCATTGGGGTTGCCTTAGTTATAACTGCTCTATCCTCAGTCATAACATCATTAGCCGAAGAGTTTGGAACTTCTGTCTCCAGTTGTGACTGGCCAGAGACATCATCAGTTCGTGCTAGAGCAGTGTCAGAAGTTTGGCCAGACTCATGTTGTGCAGACACGGACTCTAATCTGGGTTGGGCTGACCCAGTAATCTCTTCACCACCTCTCCTAAAGAAGTTTCGAGGGTGGTTGCTTGCGGTTCTCCCATTTGACTATCTCCAGCAACCTGTTGGGAGGAAGCTGGAGGGCTAGTAGGGTTACTACTGTTAGTGGCAAGTTCTGACTGTTTCCTAAGACGACGAGATCTTGTTGCCTTTGGAACACCCTGGAGACCTGTTTGGAGGTCTCCAGTGACAGTTGAGGGAACTGACAAGCTGGAGCTGGAAGGGTTAGACTGTTGTTCGGGCTCAACAACTGTCTCTAGTCCAGCAGACGAACCGGTGGGTCCCTCATTGTTTTGAGGCCCGCCCAGTTGTCTTTCTGACTCACCTTGGACTGGTGTCAGGCTCTTCATAGTCATGGGCCCTTTTGTTTTTAATACCCCATTTTCTAGGCACTCCTTGTGTCCCATATCAAGGAGAACCTGGCAAAAATTTATATTTTGGGATATTACAACTGGAGATTCACCTTGTCTCCAGTAGTTGAGGTGTAAGGCATTCCTCAACGTTTCAGCTGTTATGGTACACTCAACTGATCCATCTTTTAAAGTAAGGTGATAGATGAACAGTCGTCAGAAAGTTCAGCAGTGTACCAGAACTCACACAAGTAATCATGGTACATCTTGTGTGGGTTGAGGGAAAAAGACTCGCCGAGTGGAGAATCACGAAGAAAACTTTGGATTCTCCCAATAAGAGTATCGGCGGCTTGAGTCCCTCTCAAACTTGCCATGGGTTATTTGGATTTAATTTTATTTGAGTAGCGTTTGAGGGAGCACCATGGGCACGTTTGACGTTTCCAGATGGATTGTATGGGACAGTGAGCAGATTTACATCTCTGCTACGAGAAGATTTAGGAGCCATTTTATGAAGATATGAAATTGAAATTGAGTGTTTAGGAATTAGGGTTTTGGATTTATGAAGCAGAGAGAGAAATGAAGCTATTTTGATGATGATTGGGAGTAAATGAAAGAATGTGAAAAGAAAGTAAATGGTAACCGGAGTAAATGTGGGGGTATTTATAAGGGTATAAAATCCCACTATAAATACAAGAACATTATTTTAATCCCCAAATTTTCTAAAACAAAAAATATTTTGATTTATTGAAAATTTGAAATTCAAAAACATTTAATACCAACTTGTCAACATTAAATGCTACGACGGCTGGTATTCCCACGCGCCCACTAACTTTTCACAATCCGCACAAAAAGTGTAACATTTACAAAAATGTCTTTAACACGTCATGTGACAGTTGTGAGTGGGTTAAAACACTCGAGTACCATCACGTGTCACAAAAATTGACCAAGTATTTTACAACGTTATGAAATCTGGTTGACCACCAGTTTTAAGACAAGACTGAACATGTACACTGGAGGATTAGTCCAGTGCCAGTTTCCAACTGGAGAGTTCTCCAGTTGCAATTTTTCAAACAAATCAAATTTTAGTCAGAAAAATATTTTGAGTCTTTCCCCCTAGAATGATGATCCATAAATCAATTAGTGCCAAGATAGTATCACAAAGGCGTTCGATAGCCTGGCGAGCAAAGATTATCTGGACCTCCTCAACTGGAGAACTTCATCAGTGTCACTGACGCGTTCATAACAAAGTCTCCAGTTTTAAGGATTTAACATTCCCAGTTCACTGATGAGATGTTTAAAAGTTTTCTCATCAAGAGGTTTTGTAAAAACATCAGCGAGCTGTTTGTCAGTGGGGATGAAGTGAATTTCAATGTCTCCTTTCATAACATGATCACGAATGAAATGATACATGATGTCAATATGCTTTGTCTTTGAGTGCATCACTGGGTTGTGAGATATAGCAATTGCACTGGTGTTGTCACAAAAGATTGGGGTCCTTGTATACTTCTGACCATAATCTAGTAACTGGTTCTTGATCCAGAGAATCTGAGCACAACAACTCGCCGCAGAAATGTACTCTGCCTCAGCAGTAGACATAGAGACTGGCGTCTGCTTCTTGCTAGTCCAACTCACCAGTTTTTTTTCCAAGGAAATGACAACCTCCAGTTGTGGATTTTCTATCTATCTTACAACCTGCATGATCTGAATCTGAATAACCCATTAGATCTAACCTGAGCCTTTGGGTTACCAAAGACCAAGGCTAGGACACCCTTTCAGGTATCTGAAGATGCGCTTAACAGCATGCAAATGTGATTCTTTTGGGTTAGCCTGAAATCTGGCACATAGACATGTTGCAAACATTATATCTGGTCGACTGGTAGTTAAGTACATCAGTGAACCAACCATTCCTCTATATTCAGTTGTGTTCACTGGTTTGCCATTTGGGTCAGAATCCAAATTTAAAGGAGCTGCAATTGGTGTAGTTTTAGATGGGACTGAATCATATTTGTATTTTCTTAACAAATCTCTGACATATTTTTCTTGGTTTATGAAAATTCCATTTTCATTTTGCTTAATCTGAAGACCCAAGAAAAATGTTAATTCACCCATTAAACTCATTTCATACTCAGATGACATGATTTTAGAAAACCTTTTACACATTGCATCATCAGTTGACCCAAATATAATGTCATCAACATATATTTGTACCAATAAGATATTACCTTTTTCTTTCAAAATGAACAAGGTATTATCTATTGCACCTCTTTGAAAGCCATTTTTGAGAAGATGTTTAGTTAAAGTGTCATACCAGGCTCTTGGGGCTTGTCTAAGACCATACAAAGCTTTGTTCAGTCTATATACCCAGTGAGGATGCTTCTCATCAATGAAGCCTGGAGTCTGTTTAACATACACTTCTTCTTCCAGTGTTCCATTAAGGAACACACTTTTGACATCCATCTGGAAGACTTTGAACTGCAGATGGGCTGCATAAGCCAAGAAAATTCCGATGGCTTCAAGTCTAGCAACTGGAGCAAAAGTCTCATCAAAATCAACACCCTCTGCTTGACAGTAACCCTTGGTAACTAATCTGGCTTTGTTTCTTACAACATTGCCATCTTCATCCATCTTGTTTCGGTAGACCCATCTTGTACCAATAGGTTCTTTCTTCAACCCTGGTGGACAAGGAACAAGTTCCCATACATTGTTCCTTTCAAACTGGATAAGCTCTTCTTGCATTGCTTCTACCCAGCTTGGGTCTGCCATAGCCTCGTCAATCTTCTTTGGTTCAATCAGTGATAAGAAGGTGACGTTCAAGCATTGCTCACTTGTGGCTCTTCTAGTCTGAACCCCACTACTTGGATCTCCAACAATCTGTTCAATTGGATGTGCTCTTGTCCATTTAGTGTATTGACTAGGTTGGTGAACAACAATATCAGTGCAAGTCACCTGATGATCCTCTTCAGTTGTAGCTTCTGGAGGAGGATCAGCCCAAACTACTTCAATGTCCTCATCAGAGTCAATGAGGTCATGATTGGCATCATGAAATTCTTCAGTTAAAGGCATTTCTTGAAGAACTGGAGAAGTTGGAGTTTGAACTGGTGCTGATATTGAAGTGACACGTACATCTGATCCAATCACCAGTTTCTGTGGTAAATTGAAACTGATGGTGGGATAAAATGGAGTGTCACTGGAGGATTTCTTCATCTGTACTGGTTCCAGTTTTGAGTGACTGGAAACATCTTCTGGTGAAGCAACTGACTGATGAACTTGGTCAGTTTCACCAAAATTTAATGGAATGACTGGAGAAGTATCAAGGCTTGGTCTTTTATTAATTGCATCATTAGATTCATCAAATGTGACATGAATTGTCTCATGAACCTTTTGGAGTCTATAATTATAAACTCTAAAGGCCTTTCGAATATCTGAATAGCCTAGAAATACACCTTCATCAGCTTTTGCATCAAACTTTCCAAGCTGACTGGAATCATTCAAAATATAAACTGGACAACCAAATACATGGAAATATCCAATATTTGGTTTACGATTCCTGAGCACTTCATAGGCAGTTGATGAGCGTCCATTTTGTGATAAAACCCCTATCGAAAGGCCTCATTTCTATGTCTTAAATGAGTTAATATTCCGAAACTATCGGTACTTAATGGATTCTATGTTTACGCAGGTTCACGGAAGATGCGAGTGAGGGTAAATGGCATCAAGTAACTCAAGATGAAGGCCTATGAAGTTACAAGACACAAGGAAGGTGATTCGGGAGCCGAACGAAGAAGTACGAGAAGCAGCAGCTGCTGCCAGGGCCGCAGGAAGCCATGCCAGCGCCGCTGGGAGCCCATCAAGCGCCGTTGGGTGGCCCAGATCAGCAACTGACTCAAACACCTATTTAAGTTGAAGTAACCCTCAAAACCCTAAGAGAGAGCCGATTCAGCAGCCCTAGCCGCCCATATTCAACCCTAGGTCGACTTTGCAGATTCCAAGGAGGTTTTGGAGCTTCTAACACCTTCCGATCTTCATCTTCAACCTAGATCTACTCTTTATTTTACTTTCAGTTGGTAAACAATGTCTTTCATCTTTCCAGACTTTGTTATTCCTTTAATAATGTCAGGCTAGTAGGCTGAATACTTGTTTGGATCAATGTGATCATGTAGACGTTTATCTATTTTACTTTATTTGTTAGGATCTGTTGGAGTGTGTTTTACTGTTTATCGTAGATCCATGTTTTATTAGTTCTTCATATTATTATCGGTTCTATATCTGCATGTATTAGTTTAATTCTGATGATCGGTCTATAATCATACACTAGGATTAATACATAGGATGGAAAACACTAGTCGGTCTTTAACTAGATGTAAAAGGTGATTCACTTGTAACTGAGGGATCCAGAACCATAGTAATTAGGATGAATAGAACATGATGCTTAACAATGTCAGACGCGATCCTTTGACTTGGAAACGAACACTGTGGTCACCAGAGATAATTACTATCTGGTCATGGCTTAAGAGCCGGGTAACTAAAAGATGAACTAGTAACACGAACTTTAGGTCATTAATGCTTAAACAATGAATCTAACGAGAATTTGTTTATAGGGTAGTGTGAGTCTAGCGACAACACTAGTTATTTAGGCAAAGTGAATCTAACGAGAATCTGAGCCGTGATTAAGTTTCCAACAGACTAGCAAGTAGGTAGAATGATATTTGGTCGTACCATGAGATCAGAGATGCCAAACAAGTATTTTAATTTAATTACTGTTATTTGCTTTTTTCAAACTATTTTCAGACTAAGCCTCTCGCTGAATAAGCGGTTGCGGCTTCTATTTACTTTTCAGTATTTTAATTAGTTTAATAGGAAATCGTGACAACCCCACAACCGCTAGAATTACACATATTATTAGATTAGGTAAAGCAACGCGTCCCTGCGAACGATCCTGTAACTTATCACTAAACTATACTACATCTGATCGGGTCCCCTGTCCGTTAAGGTGTGTGTGTTTTTGAGATAATTACTTGTACAACTTTTATAAATTTAAACACTAAAACAAAAACCGCTTCAGCAGTCTTCTTATGTCTCTTGATGTAGACTGACCGGTTTTGGGTGTGACAAGCTGTTGCCACTGCTTCAGCCCAAAAACTGGTAGGAAGACCAGATTCAGATAGCATACTCCTGACAGCTTCTATCAGTGTGCGATTCTTTCTTTCTACAACTCCATTTTGCTCTGGAGAGTGTGTGGATGAGAAGTTCTGGGAGATGCCAGTGTCATTGCAGAAGGATTCAAGAGTCTTGTTCTGAAATTCTGTTCCATTATCACTTCTCAACTGACAAACTTTTTGAGTGTATTTGAGCTCAATTCTTTTGATGAGAGAGATGATTTCAGCAGCTGCATCACTTTTGGATCTGAGGAATACCACCCAACAATATCTGGTGAATTCATCAACCACAACTAGAGTATACTTCTTTCCAGCTCTAGTTTGAACATTCACTGGACCAAAGAGATCCATATGAAGCATGTGAAGAGGTTCAGTGATGCTAAAGTTTTGCCTGGTCTTGAAACTGGCTCTTTTCTGCTTGCTCATCTCACACCTTGGACATGGCTTTTCCTTTTTAAAGGAAACTGGAGGTATCCCATTAGCCAGTTGTTTTCTAGACAACTTGTTGATATTTTTGAAATTTAGATGGGATAACCTTTTATGCCACAGCCAGTTGGTGTCCTCATCATCCTTGGTATAGAAGCACTGCTCTTTTGGAGCTGGTTCCATATCCATGATGTACACATTTCCTTTTCTTGGTGCAATCATCACCACTTTCCAATCCTTGTTAAATATGGTGCCTTGAGCAATATCGAACAATACCTTGTATCCATCATCACAAAGTTGGCTGACACTGATCAGGTTATATTTCAAACCATTTACAAATGCAACTCTGGTGAATTGGACTTGTCCACTATTGATTACACCATATCCTTCAATCTTTCCATTCTCATCATTACCAAACGTCACTGCCGGTCCATCTTGGACAGTGAACTCTTCCAGCATGGGTTACATCAGGTCATAGTCCGGCCAGCTGCGCTGTCCAGATACCAGGTGTTCTTCTTTCGATCGCCCTGCACACCCACAAAAATCATTAGTTATTTTTGTGAACCCATCTTTTCTTGATGGGTTCACTGGACTTCTCTCTGGAAGTCTCAGTTGATTCTGGTGGGGTTGAACTGGAGGCTGAATCTGGAGCCTTTTTATCAGCTCCAGTTTCAGGAGTAAAAACAGTTTGGTTGATGGGTTTCTTCCCCTTTTTCTTCACATTTTTAGCTCCAGATTGAGCGTTTTTGTTTTGTTTTGGTTTTGAATAGGGTGTATTTTACTGAACAACTGGAGAAGACGAGGTTCCCTCCAGATTTTTGATTCTGGCAGTACAACTTTGAACTTGCCTTGACAACTGTTGAAATTGACTCTCCAGTTTTAACAAAATGTCTTTTTCAGTAGGCGGCTGAACCTTGGACTTAGGTTCAGCAGGGATCTTAGTCTTTTGAGTCTTGGGCTCCTTTGACTTTTGAGGTAAAGGCTTATCACCAGTAGCCTTTTTAACTGGAGCATTAGCCTGATTGGCTCCAGTTTTGACCTCAGATAGGGTGGTCTCACTTGGTTCAGTCTTAACAGTCTTAGGCTGGTCATAAACAGTTTCTGGCCTAAGAGCTGGAGGCAAAGTGTGGATATCTGGAATGATGCCTGCCATGTGCACATCTCCAGATTTATAGGCAGTTTGTTGTGCATCAATGGTTTTAGAAAAAGCATCATAATTTAGACCAGATGACCTAATCCAAGATTTGATCACCTTTTGTTCTTTTTCCAGATCCGTTTTTAACTTTTCATTTTCAAGTTCCAAAGCCTCAATTTTTAAAACTGACTCTTTGAGAGCCAACTGGACACTTTGCTGATTTGAAAGTTGAGGTTTTAAATTAGTTAACTCTGTTAGAACTGTTTCCAAATATCTTTCACTGTCAGTTCTAATAGTTTCAACAAAGATCAAATCACTGTTAAGTGATTCAGCAAGGTCGAGTTCCAGTTCTGGGTCCATTTGATTATCATAATCACATACCTTTTTCAATATGATGTCCACCCATCTTCCAGTGATAACATCATCCTTCACCACATGTTGTTGTTGTTCTTCCAAAGCCATGAAACACATGTCCCTTTCCTCTTCATCATCAACTGATGAGTCATCAGAGTATTCCCACTTTCCTTCAGTTTTACCCATCATGCACTTGTTCTTTTCCTTTTCTCTTTCAAGTGACAAGAGGGCAATCTGGGCCTTAAGCTTTTTGTATTTTGCTTTATAGCTATCATCAGGCCTATTAAAATTGGGGACAGGGGGACCAGTTTGATTGTTCAACTGACTAGATCTGCATTCCTTCATGAAATGACCTTTCTTACCACACTTATAGCATGTCCCCCCCCCCCCCCCCCCCCCCCCCCCCCCCCCCCCCCCCCCCCCCCCCCCCCCCCCCCCCCCCCCCCCCCCCCCCCCCCCCCCCCCCCCCCCCCCCCCCCCCCCCCCCCCCCCCCCCCCCCCCCCCCCCCCCCCCCCCCCCCCCCCCCCCCCCCCCCCCCCCCCCCCCCCCCCCCCCCCCCCCCCCCCCCCCCCCCCCCCCCCCCCCCCCCCCCCCCCCCCCCCCCCCCCCCCCCCCCCCCCCCCCCCCCCCCCCCCCCCCCCCCCCCCCCCCCCCCCCCCCCCCCCCCCCCCCCCCCCCCCCCCCCCCCCCCCCCCCCCCCCCCCCCCCCCCCCCCCCCCCCCCCCCCCCCCCCCCCCCCCCCCCCCCCCCCCCCCCCCCCCCCCCCCCCCCCCCCCCCCCCCCCCCCCCCCCCCCCCCCCCCCCCCCCCCCCCCCCCCCCCCCCCCCCCCCCCCCCCCCCCCCCCCCCCCCCCCCCCCCCCCCCCCCCCCCCCCCCCCCCCCCCCCCCCCCCCCCCCCCCCCCCCCCCCCCCCCCCCCCCCCCCCCCCCCCCCCCCCCCCCCCCCCCCCCCCCCCCCCCCCCCCCCCCCCCCCCCCCCCCCCCCCCCCCCCCCCCCCCCCCCCCCCCCCCCCCCCCCCCCCCCCCCCCCCCCCCCCCCCCCCCCCCCCCCCCCCCCCCCCCCCCCCCCCCCCCCCCCCCCCCCCCCCCCCCCCCCCCCCCCCCCCCCCCCCCCCCCCCCCCCCCCCCCCCCCCCCCCCCCCCCCCCCCCCCCCCCCCCCCCCCCCCCCCCCCCCCCCCCCCCCCCCCCCCCCCCCCCCCCCCCCCCCCCCCCCCCCCCCCCCCCCCCCCCCCCCCCCCCCCCCCCCCCCCCCCCCCCCCCCCCCCCCCCCCCCCCCCCCCCCCCCCCCCCCCCCCCCCCCCCCCCCCCCTCTTTCACTGTCAGTTCTAATAGTTTCAACAAAGATCAAATCACTGTTAAGTAATTCAGCAAGGTCGAGTTCCAGTTCTGGGTCCATTTGATTATCATAATCACATACCTTTTTCAATATGATGTCCACCCATCTTCCAGTGATAACATCATCCTTCACCACATGTTGTTGTTGTTCTTCCAAAGCCATGAAACACATGTCCCTTTCCTCTTCATCATCAACTGATGAGTCATCAGAGTATTCCCACTTTCCTTCAGTTTTACCCATCATGCACTTGTTCTTTTCCTTTTCTCTTTCAAGTGACAAGAGGGCAATCTGGGCCTTAAGCTTTTTGTATTTTGCTTTATAGCTATCATCAGGCCTATTAAAATTGGGGACAGGGGGACCAGTTTGATTGTTCAACTGACTAGATCTGCATTCCTTCATGAAATGACCTTTCTTACCACACTTATAGCATGTAAGATTGGCCTTGTCCAGAGAGTTAGAGCTGGAAGCATTGTTGGGGCCATTAAATCTATTAGATTTATGCTTAAACCTGTTAAAGGTTTTATGTTAGATATATAAATGTAGTAGGTGATTTGTATTCTTTATGTTACTTTGTACTTAGAATGTAAAGTTGTAAGTATGGAAGGGGGCATAGTGTAAAATGTATAGAAGTATATAAACCCCCTCCATAATGTGATATGTAACCTTTTTACCACATAATACTAGCTAATCTTTCCCTGACATCTCTCTACTCTCTCTCAACTTTCTCTCACTAGAAACCTCCATTAACACACACTAAAACACACACTAAAGCTCGAATTCTATTCTTACAAACTAAAAATACATAAACAACATAAAAAACATAAAATACAACTAATCTTTCCCTGACATCTCTCTACTATCTCTCAACTTTCTCTCACTAGAAACCTCCATTAACACACACTAAAACACACACTAAAGCTCGAATTCTATTCTTATCAATTGGTATCAGAGCACAATCAGAGTTGCTGAACGATCTATAAGCTTACTACAAGCTTAATTTGTGCTTAATTCTGAATTTGAGTTGGTTTTCTGAAAAGTCCATTTGCAGAGCTCACTGTTTCAGTGATTCCTGCAAATTAAGTGTGTTTTTGATTAAATTTTGTTCACCGTTCAATTTACAATTAGTTTATCTTCCTTCGCCATCAATTTCAGAAGCTAATTTCAACATTTGAGTCACTTTTGATCGAGCTCTACAAATCGCATGTTTGTGAGGGTTTGAGTACCAGTTGAAATTAGCATCTAATTTGTTTGAGGATTTGTGCGCATTGATTTTCTGAACATTTTGATATAAAGTTCGAGTTCTAATTCACAAAAATGAAGAAGATATCGAAGATTTTAAGTCTTCTCTGCAAATAGAGGTTTGGTTGAACAAAGAAGATAACCTAACCGACTATTTTGTCGTGTTGTGGTTACTAGCATTTGCAGAAGTCGTTGGCTAAAAGGTGGTTCTTACTTGAACTATTTGCAGAGCATTTTGCTCGGCAAATAAGTGTTTCAAGGATTTTTGAACAAGTGTTGAGGTTACTTGTACTATTTGCAGAGCTAGTTCAAGAAAGTTGGTTAAGTGAGAATGTCACTTATACTATTTGCAGAGCATTTAGCTCGGCATTTAGTTGTTTTTAAGAATCTCAAATCAAAATTTTTCAAGAAAATTTCTCAAAACCATTTTTCATCGATATTCTTCGTCTGGGAAAGAAAATCATAATTTTTAAAATTTTCAAAATTCTCACTTGTTCTATTTGCAGAGATTAAGCTCGGCATTTAGTTGTTTTTAAGAATTTCAAATTTCAAAATCTTACACTATTTGCAGAGCATTAAGCTCGGCATTTAGTTGTTTTTAAGAATTTGATCACTTACACTATTTGCAGAGCATTAAGCTCGGCATTTAGTTGTTTTTAAGAATTTGATCACTTACACTATTTGCAGAGCATTTAGCTCGGCATTTAGTTGTTTTTAAGAATCTCAAATCAAAATTTTTCAAGAAAATTTCTCAAAACCATTTTTCATCGATATTCTTCGTCTGGGAAAGAAAATCATAATTTTTAAAATTTTCAAAATTCTCACTTGTTCTATTTGCAGAGCATTTAGCTCGGCATTTAGTTGTTTTTAAGAATCTCAAATCAAAATTTTTCAAGAAAATTTCTCAAAACCATTTTTCATCGATATTCTTCGTCTGGGAAAGAAAATCATAATTTTTAAAATTTTCAAAATTCTCACTTGTTCTATTTGCAGAGGTTTAAGCTCTGCATTTAGTTGTTTTTAAGAATCTCAAATCAAAATTTTACCTGAAGAAAGTTGGAACACTGATCAAAGAAACAGAGTTGAGGCAGACCAAAGTGCAATTGCCTTTCTTTACCAAGCACTTCCAGATGACATTTGAAACATTCAAACAACAAAAAGGTGAACCACTGAATGAAGTTTACATCAGATACTGCAATGTTGATTCCTACGAAACAGGAAAAGACATATGGGATGAGGTGGAAAAGCAGATGGAAGGATCTGATGTATCAAACACCATCAGGTTGTCGACTGTTCTGAATATGTATGAAACATTCAAACAACAGAAAGGTGAACCACTGAATGAAGTTTACATCAGATACTGCAATGTTGATTCCTACGAAACAGGAAAAGACATATGGGATGAGGTGGAAAAGCAGATGGAAGGATCTGATGTATCAAACACCATCAGGTTGTCGACTGTTCTGAATATGTATGAAACATTCAAACAACAGAAAGGTGAACCACTGAATGAAGTTTACATCAGATACTGCAATGTTGATTCCTACGAAACAGGAAAAGACATATGGGATGAGGTGGAAAAGCAGATGGAAGGATCTGATGTATCAAACACCATCAGGTTGTCGACTGTTCTGAATATGTATGAAACATTCAAACAACAGAAAGGTGAACCACTGAATGAAGTTTACATCAGATACTGCAATGTTGATTCCTACGAAACAGGAAAAGACATATGGGATGAGGTGGAAAAGCAGATGGAAGGATCTGATGTATCAAACACCATCAGGTTGTCGACTGTTCTGAATATGTATGAAACATTCAAACAACAGAAAGGTGAACCACTGAATGAAGTTTACATCAGATACTGCAATGTCATCAATGAGCTGAGAAAGAATGATGTAAAGAGAATTCAGAAGAAGAAAGAAGAGAGTGTTAAGCCAGATCCATTGGCTTTGGTTGCAGAAAAGAAAACTTCAAGGATGTCAAGACACAGCTTTATTGAAGTTCAGACTGATTCTGATTCGAGTGATATGAGTGATTCTGATCTGGATGAGAACCAAAAACAGATGTACAAAGAACTCGCTTATTTCACCAAGGCTTTCAAGAAGAAATTCTTCAAGAAGAAACCAACAAACAATCAGCTTAGGACTTCATCAGTGTCTTCATATGCTAGAAATGCGGATGCTCCTAAGTATGAACAGAAGAAAGTTTTTGCTGGTGGTGAGAAGAAGTTTGAGAATCAGAAAAAGTTTGAGAAGAAGGTCATGGACAAGAGATCAGATGACAGAAAATGCTATAACTGTGGCTTGACTGGACATTTTGCAATCAACTGTACCAAGCCTCGACAGAAGAACTCCGAATATTATAAGTACAAACTGTTGCTGGCAAGACAAGAGGAAAGCGGAATTGCTCTTCTTGCTGAGGATGACAAGTGGTTACATCTTTCAGATGAGGAGACAGACGAGCTTGCAGCAAACGTGTGCTTCATGACGAAGATAAAGAAGTCGAAGGAGTTGGAGGAAGATGAAGACAGCTCTTCTGAAGTCGAGGATGAGGTAATTTCTTTTCCCAAATCTGTTTTGAAATATTACATGGATATGTCTGATACTGCAAGAAAAGACTGCAGGGAGTTGAGTAAAAAGAATTTGCAATTAAAGAAAGATTTGGAGGACAAAGAAAAGGATTTTCAAATTAAAATTGATTCACTTCAAAAAGAAATTGAGAATTTGAAATCTGAAAAATCTGCAGTCTCTTTTACTCAAAACTCCAAACTGCATCTTGAGAAACAAGAACTTGAGACCAAAGTTCTTGAACTAAGCAAGACTGTCCGACAACTTCAAGTGGAAAAGACCAATGAAATGTTCCGAGCAAATGCTTTGGCTGAAGACATTGAGTTGTTGAATGTCAAGATGAAAGAATCTATCCCTGATGTGACGGAATTTGAAAACAAAATTTCTGACCTAAAATATGAATGTTGTATAAAAGATTCTCTTAAACAAAAACTCTTCAAGAAGAAATTCTTCAAGAAGATCTTGACAAACAAAAAGAGATGTACAAAGAACTCGCTTATTTCACCAAGGCTTTCAAGAAGAAATTCTTCAAGAAGAAACCAACAAACAATCAGCTTAGGACTTCATCAGTGTCTTCATATGCTAGAAATGCGGATGCTCCTAAGTATGAACAGAAGAAAGTTTTTGCTGGTGGTGAGAAGAAGTTTGAAACTTGAGAATCAGAAAAAGTTTGAGAAGAAGGTCATGGACAAGAGATCAGATGACAGAAAATGCTATAACTGTGGCTTGACTGGACATTTTGCAATCAACTGTACCAAGCCTCGACAGAAGAACTCCGAATATTATAAGTACAAACTGTTGCTGGCAAGACAAGAGGAAAGCGGAATTGCTCTTCTTGCTGAGGATGACAAGTGGTTACATCTTTCAGATGAGGAGACAGACGAGCTTGCAGCAAACGTGTGCTTCATGACGAAGATAAAGAAGTCGAAGGAGTTGGAGGAAGATGAAGACAGCTCTTCTGAAGTCGAGGATGAGGTAATTTCTTTTCCCAAATCTGTTTTGAAATATTACATGGATATGTCTGATACTGCAAGAAAAGACTGCAGGGAGTTGAGTAAAAAGAATTTGCAATTAAAGAAAGATTTGGAGGACAAAGAAAAGGATTTTCAAATTAAAATTGATTCACTTCAAAAAGAAATTGAGAATTTGAAATCTGAAAAATCTGCAGTCTCTTTTACTCAAAACTCCAAACTGCATGCTCTGTCTGTGAAATTGTGAATGAATCTGTACAAACTGAGTGTGTAGGTGTACATGTTTCTGTTCAAACTGAATGTGATTTAGATGATGGTCATGATGTTGATGATTGTTTCTTTCCGATTAATTCTGAAATTGAGACCTTCACCAAATTTTCTGAAGGAACTTTATCATACTTGAATGACATTGATGCTTTCAAACTAAAGTTTGAAAAAGAGAGAGAAATGAGATTAAATGTGCTAAAGGAACTCAATGAATTAAAAGTTGAATTCGAATTTCAGAAAATAGCACTTCAATTTCATACAGAAAACGAAAAAGCATCAATTCCATTCAAGAAAAGTCCATGTCCAATGAAGAAAAGTGAACTGAGTGTGAAGTTGGAAACTGATGAAATGTCAACATTTTTGGAAGATAATCATGATTTTGAACCCGAATTTGAAAAACTTTTTGTCAAAAAGGAGGAAAAACTTGATTTAAATCTAAAGAAGATTTCAAAGTCATACTCTTCACATTCTTCATCCGATAAGTTCCAAAGACCAAAGACCAACCCATTACCCAAGACTGACTCAAAACCAAAGACTAACCAGATACCCAAGATTGTTTCAAAACTAAAGTCCAATCAAATACCAAAGACCATTCAACAAACAAAGACCAAACCATCACCAAAGTGTGTTTCAAAACTCAAGACCACCCAATCACCTAAGACTATCTCAAGTCCAAAACCAAAGAAAAGTCCCAATGTCACAATGAAATCAAAGACTTCTAGGCAAACACAGATGCACAAGGTCAAATCTGAACCCAAGGCACAAAAAGAAGTCAAACCAAACAGTGGTCCGAAGACTGTTAAGAAAGAAACTTTCTCGTTAGGTAACAAACAATCTCAGCAGGTTAAGTATTCTAGTTTCCCTAGGTACTCTCAAAAGAATCCTACATGCACTTTTCATAGGGTTAGAGATACTGTTACAGGCATGACTAAATACAAAGACCAGTATGGATGGTTGTCACCTAATAACATTAAGAAAGTGAATAAGACCACAGAACCCATCAAGAAGAAACCTGTTAAGAACAAAGTTGACAAATTGTTTGCTAACTCAAAACATGTTCGTGTTTCAGGTGACGTGTGCTTAGCTAGTAGCAGTAGATGGATCCCTAAGGATAGATTTTTGAATGCTTCTAGTACAGTTCAGCTTGATGGAAAACCTGTAAAAGTCAAACAAGTGTGGATTGTCCGTAGATCAACTTCATTAGATAATGCTTCTACATCTAGGACTAGTCCTGCTTGTATCAAAACATGAGTTTAACATTTTACATTTTGTTTGTGTGTATGTCGTATTTGTATTTTGAACATTTGTGTGTGCTTGTTTGTCATTTGAATAAATTGTTTATTTGTGTGTTATATTGCTTAATTTTTAATGTGTACTTGCATGTTATCCACCTAACCTGCAAGGACCCAATCTACATGGGTACCTAAACCATATTCCCTGTCCTTGCAGGAATTTCTTATTTGTGTTTGGTATGTCGACTCGGGATGTTCTCGCCATATGACTGGAACCAAATCAATTCTTTCGAATTTTGTTGAAAAGTTTATGGGAACTGTCAGATTCGGAAACGATCATATCGCTCCTATTCTTGGTTATGGAGACATTGTCAAAAATGGAATCACTATAAAGAGAGTTTCCTACGTTGAAGGACTTGGACACAATCTCTTTAGTGTTGGTCAATTTTGTGACAATGATCTTCAAGTGTTATTCAGGAGATATGAATGCAAAGTGCAGACAGAAGATGGTGTGGATATTCTGACTGGAACAAGAGATAATAATCTGTTCACAATTGATCTCAACAACATCCCATCCAATTCTTCAGATATTTGCCTTCTTTCGAAAGCAACTGCACAAAACTCTTGGTTATGGCATCGCCGACTTTCTCATCTTAACTTTCAAACAATTAATACACTTGTGGATAAACAACTTGTTGAAGGTCTTCCGGACTACAAGTATGAAAGTGAACATGTTTGTCCAGCATGTGCAATTGGAAAGATGAAGAAAGCTTCACACAAACCAAAGAAGCACTTAAGTACAGAAGGTCCTTTGCACCTTATTCATATGGATTTGTGTGGACCAATGAAAGTTCAAAGTATCCATGGGAAGCGATACATTCTAGTGATTGTAGATGATTATTCTCGTTACACTTGGGTATTCTTTCTTCACGTAAAGAGTGATGCTCCACAAGTGATTATTGATTTCATCAAGAAGACCCAAGTCAATCTTAAATCATCTGTTAGAATTGTTCGCTCAGACAATGGCACTGAATTCAAGAATTCAACACTTGATTCTTTCTTCAAGTCCATGGGTATTTCACACCAATTTTCTGCTGTCAGAACACCTCAACAGAATGGAGTAGTTGAACGTCGAAATCGAACTCTTGTTGAAGCAGCTAGAACAATGCTTGCCTATTCGAAACTGCCACCAAATCTATGGGCTGAAGCTGTTGCTACTGCTTGTTTTACACAAAACAGATCTATCATAAACAAGAGGTTTGATAAAACTCCGTATGAGGTGATCAACAAAAGAAAGCCCAATGTGAATTTTTTGCACATTTTTGGATGTGCTTGTTTGTCATTTGAATAAATTGTTTATTTGTGTGTTATATTGCTTAATTTTTAATGTGTACTTGCATGTTATCCACCTAACCTGCAAGGACCCAATCTACATGGGTACCTAAACCATATTCCCTGTCCTTGCAGGAATTTCTTATTTGTGTTTGGTATGTCGACTCGGGATGTTCTCGCCATATGACTGGAACCAAATCAATTCTTTCGAATTTTGTTGAAAAGTTTATGGGAACTGTCAGATTCGGAAACGATCATATCGCTCCTATTCTTGGTTATGGAGACATTGTCAAAAATGGAATCACTATAAAGAGAGTTTCCTACGTTGAAGGACTTGGACACAATCTCTTTAGTGTTGGTCAATTTTGTGACAATGATCTTCAAGTGTTATTCAGGAGATATGAATGCAAAGTGCAGACAGAAGATGGTGTGGATATTCTGACTGGAACAAGAGATAATAATCTGTTCACAATTGATCTCAACAACATCCCATCCAATTCTTCAGATATTTGCCTTCTTTCGAAAGCAACTGCACAAAACTCTTGGTTATGGCATCGCCGACTTTCTCATCTTAACTTTCAAACAATTAATACACTTGTGGATAAACAACTTGTTGAAGGTCTTCCGGACTACAAGTATGAAAGTGAACATGTTTGTCCAGCATGTGCAATTGGAAAGATGAAGAAAGCTTCACACAAACCAAAGACAGTAACTGAAGCTCTAAGTTGTCCAGATTGGGTGAAAGCAATGCAGGAGGAACTGAATCAATTTGAACGCCTTGAGGTATGGAAATTGGTTCCCAATCCTTACAAGAACAAGGAGCCAATTAAAACCAAGTGGATCTTCAAGAATAAAAAGGATGAAACTGGAGTTGTTGTACGCAACAAAGCACGATTGGTTGCAAAGGGGTATTGTCAACAAGATGGAATTGACTACGATGAGACATTCGCACCAGTTGCACGAATTGAGGCCATTCGGATGTTTCTTGCCTATGCTGCCTACAAGAACTTCACAGTCTACCAGATGGATGTTAAAACTGCCTTCTTGAATGGAATACTCAAAGAAGAAGTGTACGTTGAACAACCAGAAGGTTTTGTGAGTTCCAAACATCCAGAATATGTTTACAGGTTAGACAAGGCATTATATGGTCTGAAACAAGCGCCTCGTGCATGGTATGATGCTCTATCTTCTTATCTTGTGAAATCTGGTTTTAGCAAAGGTTCGATTGACACTACCTTGTTTATAAAACGACAAGGAAGTGACATCATTCTAATCCAGATTTATGTTGACGACATAATTTTCGGGTCAACTAACCCTAAATACTGCAAGAATTTCTCTGCTTTAATGATCAAGAAATTTGAAATGAGCATGATGGGTGAATTAAACTTTTTCCTTGGTCTACAAGTAAAACAGTTGTCAAATGGTACTTTTATTTGTCAATCTAAGTACATTCTTGACATGTTGAAAAAGTTTGATATGATGGATTGTCAAACAATTGGGACACCCATGGAAGCTCGAACAAAGATTAATGCTGACTTAAATGGAAAATCTTTTGATCAAAAGAAATATCGCAGTATGATAGGGTCACTCATGTACTTGACTGCAAGTCGCCCGGATATTATGTTCGCCACATGCATGTGTGCCAGGTACCAGGCCAATCCCAAGGAAAGTCATTTCCAGGCCATTAAACGGATCTTCCGATACCTGAAAGGCACAGTGAACCTTGGTCTCTGGTATCCTAGGGATACCGGATTTCAGTTAATTGCATATTCGGATGCTGACCATGCAGGTTGTAAGCTTGATCGAAAGAGTACATCTGGGAGTGTACAGTTTCTAGGGGATAGATTGGTCAGTTGGTCTTCAAAGAAACAGAATTGTGTATCCACATCTACTGCAGAAGCTGAATACGTTGCTGCAGCAAGTTGTTGTTCACAGGTTCTTTGGATGAAGACACAGTTGACTGATTATGGATTTCAATTTAACAGAATTCCCATATACTGTGATTCTAAGAGTGCAATTGCTATTTCTTGCAATCCTGTACAGCACACAAAGACCAAGCACATAGATGTTCGGTACCATTTTCTTAAAGATCATGTCGAGAAAGGTAACATCGAACTCTATTTTGTCCCAACAGACTACCAACTGGCTGATATTTTCACCAAACCTTTGGATGAAAACAGGTTCAATTTTCTGAAAACCAAGTTGGGAATGCTTGATTTACAAACTTAACTGCTTTCATGCCATGTTTTCCATGTCCATTTTCTGTTTCAAACATTGATGTGTTTTAATTGTTATTACATGCAATGTTTGAGGGGGAGAAAAAGGGTAGAATGCATGATTTTAGGGGGAGTTTGTAAATTTAGTATAGTCTAAAATGCTTAATTTGAGGGGGAGTGTGCAAAATGCTAATCT
>CM067167.1:49591824-49720265 GCA_034093135.1 Erigeron breviscapus | reverse complement strand
AGCATAAACCCGCTTGTTTGTTCCAAAAATCCAAAAGCATTCTCTCATAATTCAACTTGCAAACTGGAAATAATCACCTGACAATCACCAAAAGTAAAATACCAAGACAACTACGTAGTTCATAATAAGGGAAATACGGAAAATACTACAAATGTATCATCGCCTAAACGACGGAATTACAACCAAATCGAAAAGAAATAAAGTTCAAAATTTCAAAAGTTTCAGGAATTTGAAAAGAAGATAGAATAGATCAATCATCCTCCATGTCATGAGAAGAGGGAACACCGTCACCAGCATCAGGATCGGCAGGCTCACCAAATATGCCTCGGTAGAAATCAAAACCAGGCCCCGAATAGCGCTCTCCAGTGGTATGTCTATATGTCCCAAATTGGGGCATATCCTGAGCGCCCCCTGTGGTCCCACTAGTGCCTGCTGCGCTCGAACTCGGGCCTGCCCAACCGGGCTGCTGCTGCTGATCAGGATGTGGACAGAAAAATCCATAAGTGGTGCTTGCCGGCATGAAAATGGGAGGAGGACTAAATGCCTGGGTAGGTGGTGGTAGAGGTGGAGACTCCGGTCTGATCCAATGGTTGATGTAGGGAGACCAGTACTCGTTTTGGAAGCCCAGGCGGTTCACTTGGCTCCACATCGTCCTCTGTCCATCCATCATCATGTCCTGAGTGTCCCTGAGCTCCCGCTGATTACCCAGGATCTCATCAAGCTTGGTTCCCCAATCTGCAAAATCATAAGCTGGATAAGGGTTAGGCTGCTGTATTTGGGGTGGCGAGTCCACCCTCTGTCTCTGTGCAGGCGGCTCCTGCTCCTCATCCGAATGTAAATCCCTCGGGTTAGTACTCCTCATCAACTTGGACTTCTTCATCTCCGTAGTGTCAATCAGGGAGGTGTTCAAACAAAGAGTAATACCCGACCTACCCGCGGGTGTGTCACAACCAAGCCTCTCCACTATCTGGGTTACAAAATGACCACACAAATACCTATGCTCCCGAGACTTATACATATGTCTAGCCAAAATATACGGAGCACATCCGAACCAACCAGAAGAAGGGAGCTCCTGAAACTGCCTAAGCAACCACAAATCATCAGAGGTGAGCTTATCGGTTGCATTTCCCCGATGAGAAATGAATAGGTGATCATCTTGTGAAGAATCCTCAGTCTCTTGGACCTAATGTCCGACCTTGCTAACCCCCGAATAAAACCTGTCCTTCCCAGAAATGCCCAGCCAATATGTGTCAAACGTCACATCGTCCTCAAAGAATGAAAGAGCAAATTGACTCCTGTTTACAAACGGATATACCTCCCCATCCTCAAAATCCTGAATCTGGAACATTCCACATAAGTATCCAAACTCGGCAACAGTACAGTGGCGCTGCTTACCTCCCAACCTAAAATGTATTACCCGATCCTCCATAGGATCCTGTATGGGTAAGTCTTGCACCTGCAGAGTGGAGTAGAACTCTTGACACCACTCCTTCACCACCTCCTTTCTTAACTCAAAAATTCTGTTCCACATTGGTATACGTATCAACCGACCAGCCCTTTCATCCATAAACTCGGTCAAAAATCTCTGTTCAAAATAACCCATGAGATCCGCCTCTCGAATCATCTGCCAATCCATGGTCCGAGGAGCGACCAATACATAATCCTGAATTTCACACAACCTGTTCAAGTAAGCCTGACGCTCCCCTTTTGGAGCATTCGGGAACTTAAGCCATGGATGGGTTGTTGGTTTCAGCGACCTAACCATGTTGCTCTGTCTTGCAGAGGGCGCCTTGTAGGTTTCATCCACGTAGTCAAACTCATAATCTTGTGGCCAAACGTTGCCCTCATACCTTTGTGGTCCCTGTTGCCTCTGCAAAAACAACCAAAAATATGCTTAATAAGTAAAAGGAGATACTAAGGGGTGATAACGAAAAGCTAAGAAAAAGAAACGACAAAAACGGGCCATCTGCACAGAAACTCGCGCCGCGAGGTCCCCTGCTCGCGCCGCGAGTCAGTGCGATTTTTTTTTTTTTTTTTTTTGGATTTTCTGAATGGGTTTTATCACTAATTAACAATGCTTTAACTAATTTGAATTAAAATAGATTAAAGGTTACTAAATCTAGAAAAGCCCCAAATTAAAATTAAGAACCCTAATTGGATTTTTCAAGATTCTTGCAAAATTTATCATCTCTAAGCATAATAAACAACAATACAAACATAATTAAACAATGTACTAACAATAATTACAAGAGAATTAAAGAAAATAAACGAAACCCTAAGTTAATTAAGTTAAATTAAAGAGAAAAGAGTTGAGAAATACATACCCCTCTTGACATGGTGATGATGGAATGGAGATGGAGGAATGAAAAAGAGAAGAAAAGAGGTGAGGAATTACAAACCCTAAGTGTGTGTGTGAATGAAATCGTGTGTGTGTGTTTTGGGGAGAAAGAAGTCAAGAAAAGAAAAAGAAGAAAGTGAGAATAAGATAGATAGATCGGCCCCTGTGATGTTTAAGTTCCCATTTATTTAATTTTTATTTTTAATTTTAAAGGAAAAGAAACTTACCTGGCCCGCCCCTCTCAACTTGCGCCGCGACCGCAAGACCTCGCGCCGCGAGAAGCCTAGATACCTCGCGCCGCGACCACAAGACCTCGCGCCCGCGAGAAAACTCTCTGACCTGAACGACCCAAAACTCGCGCCGCGAGCAGACAACCTCGTGCCGCGACTTATACCTGTTTCTCCAATTTCGGACTTTTCAACACACATTTTCACATACCGGTTCACCCAGAATCATTTCTCACCTGTGAATCTCAACGAAAAACATAAAAATAGAACCAAACTGCAGAAAACAACTAAAAATGATAAAAGGCACGGGTTGCCTCCCGAGAAGCGCTTTATTTATTTACGAGTCATTAGCTTGACTCGATCAAACCTCAAAGATTAACCAAGTTGGGGCCTTTAACCCCCCTCCCCACACTTAAGTTGTTGGGAGTTCCATCCTTAATAGGTGGGAAGCAATCATCTTTCATCTTCGTCCGAATCCAATCATTTGCTCTACCAAAAGCATCCACCTCCAACATCAACTCCTCTTTCTCTTTGGTTGACAAATTCGAACATAGTTCTTTTGACAACTTCACATTGCAATGAGAAACCGCGGACTTGACATGATCGTACAATTTACGGATCTTGGCACCTCGGCTACTTGTCGGTCGAGAATTAATCACTAGTGTTATCTTCCCCTTATTTCCCTTTTTATCCACTTCATCTTCCGACCATTCATCAATCTGAGAATCACTAGAACTAACACAAACAGTCTCAATAGAATTAACAACGTTAGGTGAAGAAAAAGAAGTAGTGTTCAAGAATTCTACCGATTCATCCCCCGTTCTCAATGTAAGCTTACCACGCCCGACCTCAATGGTAGCATCGGCCGTAGAAAGAAATGGTCTTCCTAGAATAAGGGGTACGTTTAATGCTTCACCCACATCAATAATGATAAAATCCACCGGAAAGACCAAACCACCCACTTTGACCAACACGTCTTCTAAAATTCCCATAGGTCTTATAACGGATTTATCGGCCAATTGAATTTTCATGTTGATGGGTTTAGGTTTTCCTAAGTTCAGTTTAGCATAAATAGATGAAGGCATTAAATCAATACTAGCACCTGAATCTGTCAATGCCTTACTCACAGTCAAATCACCAATCTTGCAAGAAACAGTAAAACTACCTGGATCCTTACGCTTTTCGGGCAACTTACCCGCCACTGCCGCCGAGCAAACATTCTCCAAAATTTTAGTCTCCACCTCAGCCAACTTTTTCTTGTTCATCAAAATTTGCTTCAAACATTTTGCATATCCTGGCATCTGCACAATTGTATCTAAAAACGGGAAATTGATATGCAACTTCCTTAGATCACTTACAAACTTATCCATTCGCTCCTTCATCTTTTCCTTCATCAATCTCTGTAGAAAAGGAATCTTCGGTTGGTAGGGTTTCAACACGGTTTCCTTGATCGGTGTGGCTTTAGGAACCGAAGTGGTCACCACCGGCGGTGACTCCATCTCTACCTCTTCATCCAATCTTTCATCCAATCGCTCAACCTGTGAAGAAACGTGAGAAGCACAAGAGTTATCACTAGGAGGAACGATTACCTTGCCGGATCGTGTAGTTATGGCATTGACGGTTTCGTTTCGGTGTTGGGGACCTTTGTATTTTTCATCCCCACTCCTCCATGAGCCCTTGTCTTGATTCGGGTTTTGTTGGGTGTTGCTTGGAAGAGTTCCCGGTTGCCTTTGTTAAGTGCCCATTCTATCAATTCTCTTTTCCAAATTGGAAATCAAAGCATGGGTGTTGCGATTGTTTATATCAATCTTGTCATGCAAGCCCCGATCTTGTCATTCAAAAGCTTAGAATAATTCTCCATTGAAATATTCCTTTTCTCTTGGGCCTCCTCTCGTTTGTCTTGTTTGTCAAGGAACTTGGACATCATGGCCATGAGAGGTGATCCTTCGCCCTCGTCTTCTTCTCGCCTTGGGGGTGATGGTGGTTGTTGTTGGTTAGGCGCGCCATGATTGTCATCCTTTTGCCACCTATACCACGATTGTTAGAAAATGAACCGGGGGGTGGTTGACGCCTCTCTCTCGTCTCGTGCCCCCCTCGTAAGATCGCCACCCTCCACCACCCACCCGCACACCCTGCCCAAACTCTCTCCCCTCCAACATTAAAAAAGGCTATTTGACGGAGTGCTCCAACCTCCCCTATCCTACCTCACACTAACCGACAATCTCACAGCTACCACCTCCATTGATTTCAAAAGACCCCTCTCCACCCATCACCACCCCAATGCCACTAGTATCCGGCGCTGTCGCGTGTAGCTTTCACCGTGGGTCTCGGGTGGAGTTTCTAGAATAAGAATTGAGTTAGAGGGGTTACCTTGATGTCGGCCTTGTAATTGCCACCACGTTGAAAGAGAGGTTGGTATTGGCCTTGGCGTTGATTTTGCACAAAATTCACATCTTCTTGAGCTATCGAATCACACTCATCAGGATGATGTGGACCTCCACAATGAGTACATCCCCCGGCCATAATCTTCACATCCCGCTCAAGTCCACCAAAGTTGTTCTCCACCATCGAGAACCTTTCGTCCATTCGGTTTGAAAGTGCCCGAATTTCAGAAATTACCTCGGATGTTTCACCCTCATCAACTCTAGATACTACCTTACGCGACCTCCTATCTCTATTTGAAGTCCTAGAAACTTGAGCTTTCGCCATATCCTCAAACATCTTCCAAAGCTCACTTGAGGTCTTGTAACTAATGCTACCTCCGCACGTCATCACCATCTTCTCATAACTCTCCCTATTCATCCCATCCATGAATATCCCCACAATCTCAGTGTCACTCACCCCATGCCCGGGACATTCCCACAATAGATCTTTCATTCTTAACCAAGCTTCAACTATAGACTCATCCTCATCTTGCCTAAAAGATCTAATTACAAGTATGAGCTCTCTTTCCCGATTAGCCGGGAAGAATCTCTCAATCAAAGCTTCCCTAACCGCACCCCAAGTAGTCAAGCTATCCGGTGCTAAACCCTTCAACCATTTATGAGCCTCTCCCGTGAGAGACATGGGAAAAAGCTTCATCTTGACGTTGTTGGCCTGATTTTCCCCATAATTGAATAGATTGCAAATCATCTCGAACTTGTCAAGATGCTCATGAGGATCTTTTGTGCCTTCCGTCAAAGCACAAATCTTTAACCATTTGCAAGTGATTGCCTTTCACCGTGAAAGTGTCAATTTCGGGTGCACGAATGGCCGATTGGCGAGATGTTGGTATAGTTCGAGGAAGGTCCTCGATCTTCATGTTGAAGAGATCGGGAGGGTTTTGTTGTCCGACCATGTTAACGGTTGTTTTCGGAGATTCGGGTGGAGTAGGTGTTTTATCGGAAAGTGGTTCTTCTTTTTCGGAATGGTATACCCCACTCGTTACTTCCCGACTCGTAATAAGTCTCGTGAAGTATGTGGTCAGATTTGGGTCTAGGAGTGGTGTCTATGAAAAATGGGTCGGAAGTTGATGGTTGTGATGTTTGTGTTTTGGTGCGCTTTTTGAGTTTTTCGGGATTGGATGTGGCCTTCACTAATGGTCTCCCAGAAGTTCGAGTGTTCATCCACTACCTGTGAATAACCTGCGAACACAACACTACAAACAAAAACCTTAATAGCACCTGGGGTACAATCAAAGCAAACTATAATAAAATAAAGCAAGTAACTTCTCCGTGCAAAGCACGAAAAAGGATCGATTCACAGAATCTCAACCAAAAGTAATTAAAATCAATCCCCGGCAGCGGCGCCAAAAACTTGATGTGTGAAATCTAGTTTAAAATTTATAACAAGATCTACCGCTAACTGACTACAACACACTTACGGGCAGTGTACCCGTTCGTATGTAATATAGCTAACTGGCAAGACCAGGATCGAACACAAGGACTGATTGTTGTACTAAAGGTTGTAAAAATGTGAAACACGTAAAAAGTTTGGTGTGACCGAATTGTCACTTTGCGATTCTGAAAACTATGTAAACGACAAGTAAATTAAAGTACTCAACCGGTATCAATCGAGAGCACGCTAAAAGAGTTTGAGTTGTAAACAAATAATTAAAAAGCCATCTATGTCGAATCCGCTACGCAAAAAGTCTAGGTTGCATATAGGTTATGCTCAAAATTCATATGTGTTGGTGATAATAATCGTGATAAGACAAAAACACAACCGGGTGCACTCCGTTTGTAAAATCGACTCGATCACCTATTCAATCCAATTTCTTGCAACAAGTGGTACCACCAACCCTATTACAATTCCTTGAACTAACTAGTTTGTTTGATTATTTAAATAACAATTTTTATCTTTGTGAAAGAAACGTGGTACCACCAACCGTTAAATCCACTTAACAAAGTAATTTCTATTAGATTTGTATTCTTTACTATCATACCATGACCTAGCACTAGTTATTCATAGACAAACAACTAAAATAATACTTGCATTCAACTAGTACCACTATCGAAGAACACAAATATCACCAAGAACACAAGTTTAAGTAGAAGAAATCACTTCATTAAGATCTTGACAAAATGTTAAGTAAAACCAACTTGAATTCAAAATATTATGCAACCAAAACTAATTGTTTCACTTCATCTTCGTTTTCGACCATGCTTCATCCGTGAGTGCCTTTGGACCATTCCTAAGTCGTTTTCTATCATTTGTGAGTGAAATACCTGCCTTAGACCTGAAATCACTAGCAAATACCATAAAGCACCACAAAACATGTATAAATGACTATCAAACATGCCTAAAACGTCCAAATAAGATGTGGGAAATATGTATATATTGAGACACATCAATGTTGATCTTCAAAGACTTGAGTCGGCTCCGTTTGTTGGCGATCCATTGATGCTTCTCCATCTTCTTCTCTTTTTGGTATTTTCTGATTTTTTTGGATTTTTGGGTTTTTTTGATTTTTTTTGATTTTTCGCGATCTGGTCATCTGGTGTGCTGGCAGACTCCGGGAGTGGCGCTGGACGTATGGGAGTGGCGCTGGCATAGCCTGAGCGGCGCTGGACTTGCACAGGTGCAGGTCCAGCGGCGCTGGAAGTCAGGGAGCGGCGCTGGGAAGCCCAGGTGCTTTCCCAGCGGCGCTGGAAGTCTTCTAGCGGCGCTTGCGAGTCCTGTACTTGCTTCGACGTCTGATTTTCCTTCACGATTTGATTCCAGCATTCCCCCACACTTAGCTTTTGACCAAGTGCATGGTTTTCTTCAGACTACAAAACTAAATACTCCTGCACACTTCAATCAAAATATAAAATGGAAATAACAAGCTAAAACATAAAAATAAAAACAAAATACGATTGCAATAAGTTACTTGTTTCCTTGATCCGTTGAAATCTTGCATCTGTGATTCTAAAGATATAAAACAGGTCACAAATGATAAAATTTAAAACAATTTACTTAATTGCAATTAGTCACATATTCCTAAAAATGAAAATAAAAATGAAAATAAAAATGAAAATAAAAATAAAAATACGACTTGGGTTGCCTCCCAAGAAGCGCTAAGTTTAACGAGTCTTCAGCCGGACTCGGCCTAGGAACTAGGTTGAGGAAGAATATGGGGTAGGCCGGGGGCCGGTTCCCGTTGGGTAACGTTCGAAGTGACTTATGGCTTCTTTAACGTTCGTTCATTTTCTCTCCTCCAAGTTTTTTTAGTTCCTTCGTGCTTCAGTTGCTTCAACCATCTCCTCGTCAATTGGTGTTTGATTTCCAGGGCTGGCTTGGGTGGTGACGGATTTGATTTCGCGAATTTCGGGGCTGCAGGGGGTTCCAGCGGCGCTGGGTATCCCTGAGCAGCGCTGGCTTGTGTAGCCAGCGGCGCTGGTGGCTCCGTGGCAGTGCCCGATTTTCCGATTTTTCTTCCATACTCCTCTAGGAACTTCATTATCCTCTCGGGTTCTGATAGTATGATGTTTTTCACCAACCCTTCGTTGAATGCTTTCCTTGTTCCTATATTCAGCCCATTGTAGAATACTTTCATTTGTTCTTTTGTGCTTTTCTTCTCAGCTACCAATACGTTCGTTAGTGTTTTCATTCGTTGCCAAGCTTTTTCCCAAGTCTCAGTTTTCACTTGTTTGAAGCTTTTCATTGCTATCAATGCTTCCTCTTCTGGAGATTTATTTCTTCCTTTCTCGTCTCGCGATCTCTTCCTTCCAATCGCCTCCTCCTTCCTATTTAATAATGGCCTCAAATCATGGCGTTTAACCGTATCTTGTGGCTTAATCGGTGAACCAATCTTTTCAACACCTCTTTTCAAACGATTTGGGGTCCAAAAATCTCCCCTAGTGGTGTTGAGTGTTTCTCCCAGCGGTGCTGGCTTCTCCGGTCTCACGACGGGTTCTTCAAATCTGACTTTTCTACTTGCTATTCTAGCTTCAATCCTTGCAACCATCTCTGTTCGTTCCACTTGCTTTTTTTCTTGGTCCTTGATTTTCTTCATTATGTCTTGCCTTTGTCCTTCCAAGATACCGCAAGCTTCCTTTATCTTGTATTCTAATGGCAGACAATAATTGCTTATTCGTTTGGTGTGATCATCCATCTCCTTGTATTTCCACACCAAAAGCATATGTTGGCCTAGTTCATCCGCCAACTTTGTCACCTCTTTTAAAGCTTCCTTGTAACTACCATAATTTTCTTGACGGAAGTTCCCCACTTTTTGCATTATTTCACAATGGCTAAATGACACTGTGAGCTCGTATTCTCCTTCAGTTAGATGTAAATCCATTCCATGTCTGTTACTGAGCGGCCTACGAACGGTGGGAGCGTGAAAACCTGGTTGCTGCACAGATCTCCCCCGCGGTGCTGGGGTCTGCCCAGCGGCGCTGGTGCTTCCTGTACAGATTGCGGAATTGCTTTTTGCCATATAAACACCTTTCTCCATTTCCGAAACGGGTATCTCAAATCTATTCCGATGCATTGTACCTATCTTAACTGAAACACACTAAACGAAAATGAAAGAAAAAGAAAAACAAGAACGAAAACAAACACAAAACACGAAAACGATTAGTAACTTCAATGATAAAATAAACCTAAATGCAAACAATCTAACTTAATAACTGAAAACGATAAAATAAAAATATTTTTGGATTTTTGAAAATTTTAAAGAAAATGAAAAGACTACTAAATTAACATAACCCTAATTTTGACCTAAACCTAATTTGACTACTAAACCCTAAAATGACTTAACCTAAAAACTGAAAAGTAACTACTTCGTGCCGAAACACAAAGCAGGATCGAACTACACTACTAAACTAAGAATGCGTCGCGTCCCCGGCAGCGGCGCCAAAACACTTGATGTGGGTGCGTTTTTTTAGTGTTTAAATTTATAAAAATGTTGTACAAGTAATTATCTCAAAACACACACTCACCTTAACGGACAGGGGACCCGATCAGATGTAGTATAGTTAAGTGATAAGTACTGGATCGTTCGCAGGGACGCGTTGCTTTACCTAATCAAGTAATACATGTAATTCTAGCGGTTGGGGGTTGTCACGATTTCCTATTAAACTAATTAAAATACTGAAAAGTAAATAGAAGCCGCAACCGCTTATTCAGCGAGAGCTTAGTCTGAAAATAGTTTGAAAAAGCAAATAACAGTAATTAAATTAAAATACTTGTTTGGCATCTCAAATCTCATGGTACGACCAGATATCATTCTATCTACTTGCTAGACTGTTGGAAACTTAATCACGGCTCAGATTCTCGTTAGATTCACTTTGCCTAAGTAACTAGTGTTGTCCCTAGACTCACACTACTTGTTTAAACAAACTCTCGTTAGATTCATTGTTTAAGCATTAATGACCTAAAGTTTGTGTTACTAGTTCATCTTTAAGTTACCCGGCTCTTAAGCCATGACCAGATAATAATTCTCTCCGGTGACCACAGTGCACGTTTCCATGTCACTGGATCGCGTCTGACATTGTTAAGCATCATGTTCTATTCATCCTAATTACTATGGTTCTGGATCCCTCAGTTATAAGTGAATCACCTTTTACATCTAGTTATAGACCGACTAGTGTTTTCCATCCTTATGTATTAATCCTAGTATATGATTACAGACCGATCATCAGAATTAAACTAATACAGGCAGATATAGAACCGATAATAATATGAAGAACTAGTAAAACATGGATCTACGATAAACAGTAAAACACACTCCAACAGATCTAACAAATAAAGTAAAATAGATAAACGTCTACATGATCACATCGATCCAAACAAGTATTCAGCCTACTAGCCTACCATTATTAAAGGAATAACAAAGTCTGAAAAGATGAAAGACATTGTTTACCAACTGAAAGTAAAATAAAAGAGTAATCTAGGTAGAAGATGAAGATCGGAAGGTGTTAGAAGCTCCAAAACCTCCTTGGAATCTGCAAAGTCGACCTAGGGTTTGATGTGGGCGGCTAGGGCTGCTGAATCGGCTCTCTTTTAGGGTTTTGAGGGCTGCTTCGGCTTAAATAGGGATTTAAGTCAGTTTGCTAAACTGGGCCGCCCAGCGGCGCAAGGACTGGGCCAGCGGCGCTGGCAAGGTGCCAGTGGCGCTGGCAGCTCCTGCTGCTTCTCGTTTCGCTTCGTTTGGCTCCAGAATCACCTCCTTGTGTCTTGTAACTTCATAGGCCTTCATCTTGAGTCACTTGATGCCATTTACCCCCACTCGCATCTTCCGTGAACCTGCGTAAACATAGAATCCATTAAGTACCGATAGTTCTGGAATATTAACTCATTTAAGACATTGAAATGAGGCCTTTCGATAGGGGTTTTTATCACAAAATGAACGCTCATCACCACCACCAACACTGCCTTGCCAGAATACCGCGTGGTCTAGCGTGGCTGTGAAGTAGAAGACGCGGTGGTAAGATGAAAAATAATCTAATCCAGCCAATAGATCTTCCCTCGAAGATATACAACATACTCATTTTCGGCGGTGCTACGAACCCAATCGGGAGCTTCAATTCGGTCGATTTCGGCTTGGTAAGCCGCCTTGTTGTCAGTTACGCTACGCTCTGAAAGACGTTGTTAACTTCGGATCGAAAATAATACAAAGAAAAAAAGAAAGAAAAAGAAGGAGAAAAAGAAAGAAAGAAACAAAAGCAGAAACAAATGAAGGGAGAAAAGAAAAAGAAAGAAGAAGAAGTAGAGAATTAGCCGTTGGATGTGGGCCCCATGCTTTATTTTTTATTTTTTTTTGTGTAACGGTCATGAAATCGGCAGGAAAACCAGCACGGCTGTCCCCGGTTCGCTCCCCACCCTACCGGTACCGGTACCACAGGGCGGTGTTCCCTTAGGTACCGGTCCGGTACCTATTCCCTCCCTTGGGCACTCCGTGCACCCTTATCATCATACACACTTTAACTTATGTTATTAACATTTTTCCCTTCTTTAAATAGGTTAAAAAATAAAGCTAATAATGTATGTTTATGAGTAAAGTAAGGCCATCAAGAGTAAGGCGTTTTCTCCCTGTGGCACGCCAAAAAAGCACCGGGGAACGCCTAGTGAACGCCCAGCACACCGCCCTCAGGGGCGTTCCACCCAAAAAAATTGATGTCTCGTTCGAAATGGAACGGTTGTTTCACGCGTGAGGACCGAGGCAAAGTAGCCGTTGAACGACTAGTTCTTTTTTTTTTTAATTGATGAATCCTCTCTATATATACACATAAATCATCAAATTCATTCAAAAAACACACATACAAACACACATAGTATATGGATAATTTCGGTTTGTCGTCATCTTCGTCATCATCAAGCGAATAGTCTTACGGGTCCGACGATTATGATGATGATGTCGAGTGTGCGGTTGCTATGACCGTTAATCTAGCGATGCGAGCCGCGGTTAGAGTGGGAGAACGGGAACCGCGACCGCGATTTCAGAGGCGGGTCACGCTTGTACGTCGTCGTGCAGAGGCGCAAGAACGGTTGATGCGTGACTACTTTGTAGACGAACCAACTTACAACCCGAGACAATTTAGACGCCGTTTTCGTATTCAAAAGGGGTTGTTTTTGAGGATTTGTGGTGATTTGGAGACGGAGTATAGGTATTTTCAACAAAGATATGACGGTGCCGGGAGACTTGGTTTTAGCGCAATTCAAAAGTGTACGTCTGCAATTCGACAACTTGCTTACGTGTTAACAGCGACTTACTTGACGAATACTTGCATATGGCGGAGAGGACTTCGAGGGAGGCACTTCAACATTTTTGTTCAGGTATTTTTTATACCATTTATATATTACGTACACTTTTATATATTGTACATTTATATAGTTTATATATTACGTTTATATATTGTACATTTATATAGTTTATATATTACGTTTATATTTAATAGTTACGCTTTATAGTTTGTACATTTATATAGTTTATATATTACGTTTATATTTAATAGTTACGCTTTATAGTTTGTACATTTATATAGTTTATATATTACGTTTATATGTACATTTATATAGTTTATATATTTATATAGGTATAATTAACTTGTATGGACCTACGTATCTACGAAGACCGACTTGGACTGATATTCAACGTATATACGATGTCCATGAACATGTTCATGGTTTCCCCGACATGTTAGGTAGTATTGATTGCATGCATTGGGCGTGGGAGATGTGCCCCAATGCATGGCGAGGTACTCACACACGTGGTGATATTGGACATCCGTCGATGATACTTCAGGCTGTTGCTTCATCCGATTTATGGATACGGAATGCGTATTTCGGACAACAGGGGTCGAATAATGACATAAATGTGTTTGAATCCTCTCCTATTCTTGAAGAGATCATTTCTGGTTTGGCGCCCTCGGGTATTAATTATACACGTTCGTAGAAACTTTAATTTAATTTTTGTTGTGTTACTAATATTTTTGAATTTTACTTTGTAGCTTGTTTTAATGCAAACGGGAACTATTATGCGAGGGGCTACTATTTGGGTGATGGCATATACCCGGAATATGCAACGTTCGTGAAGACTTTTACTGACCCGGTGGATGAGAAGAGAATACTGTTTAAGAAGAAGCAAGAGGCGGCACGAAAGGACATCGAGAGAGCATTCGGTGTTCTAAAGAAGCGATGGAAGGTTCTTAAAAATCCGGCACGATATTGGGACAGGGAGAGGATGCAAGACGTGGTATATGCTTGTGTCATTTTGCATAACATGATTTTGGAGGACGAGGACAAGGCTTTTTGCCAAGACTTTGATGAGGACGATCCCACTCTAAACCGGGATTATTGGTATACGCAAACTCCAATGGAACAACGGCTCCAAAATCTTCGTGCGGTGAAGAATCGAGAGACTCACAACATGCTAACGGCGGACTTGATTGACCATATATGGTCGACAGCACCACGTGACTTTCAGCCCATTGCCGATCCGTTTGCAGACTTCGGTGATTACGTTAGTTCCGACGAAGAGTAGTTTTATGTTTAATGTTTATGTATTAGTATTGTGTACGTTTTAAAACTTTTATTTGGTGTGTAATTTGTATTTGTTTTTTAAGAATTATGTAAGAATATTATGTTTTATTAATTATGTTTTAAGTTAATAAGTTTAAGTTTTAATAAATAAAAAAACAAAAGTAATTATTAATAATAACAATTAAAAAAAAAAAATAAAAAACAAAAAATAAAAAATAAAAAATAAAAACATAAAAATAAAAAAAAAAAATAACAATTTTAAAAAAGTTATTAAAAAACAAAAAAAAAGAATAAAAGAATTGAAAAACAGAAAAAGGAAAAAAATAAAAAATAAAAAATAAAAAGGATTCCTTTTCAAAATAAAAAATAAAAAATAAAAAATTAAAAATAACAATTAAAAAATAAAAAATAAAAAACAAAAAATAAATAAATAAAAAAAGAAACATGAGAGTTAGGAACCCCTCATTCCAAAACGAACTTCACATGTCACGAAAAGAGCAAAAGGGGTTATTGGAACCCGCATAGCCTAATATATACACCAATGTCTTTGGGCCTAAACATATCAGAAATTTGAGAAGCCCAAGTTAAAAATTAGAAAAAATTTAGAAAATTTAGATTTGTGCATCTAACGACGTCGTATTGAATTTGTCTTTCTTTCCTTCTGTCTTCCCTATCCAAAGTGGTCAGCCACAAACTTTTTCTTACCAAAAAAATTACTTTAGCAGCTTAATAAAATTTGTTAAGTCCAGAAAATAATAATAAGAATGGGCTCACACACTCTGTTTTCATCTGCTACATGTTGCCATCATGATTCTGTTTATAAAAAACCCGACCCGTTTATCCAAATAAACATGTTACAAAGTCAATGGTTAGGGACTACCAGATTCCCCCTTAATAACTCCAATCTCCGACCCGCTTCATCCAAGACCCGACCCATATCCGCCACCATTACTTTCAGTCTTCCAACTGCGTAATTTTCTGAAATTTTAAATTGAAATTATTATTAATAATATATTGGGGATGTGAGAAATGTAAAATATAAGCTGCTTTTTTCTAATTATAAGTAGAATATTTGCAGGAATCCTGAAAGGTTCAATTCTACGAGTACTGAGAAAGTACCCCAGTGAGTATATATATATATATATATTATTGAATTTGAAAAATAGGATTGGATAGGATATATATTTATGAGTTGATGATGATGATAGATGGTCATTGAAAGGAATAAAGGCATTTGCAATGGGCGAATTGGAAGCGAGGAAGCTTAAGTTTTCCACAACTGGTACCGAGGCTATTCTCATGGGAATTTTGGTTGAGGGTACTTTTCCTCTTTCCCTTTTTTTTTTTTTTGTGAATGTGTTTTTACATATATGCGTAGTTTGTGATATTGGCTGATATTTGGATTTTGCGAAACATTAACACTATCTATCAGCCCACCTCTGTTTAGACTTTTTAGTATTTACTTCTCTAATGGTATTATACCATTCCTTCTCCTTTAGCTTATAACAAAGATGAAGGAGATCGCAACATGTTTTTCATCTACTTTTTTTAAGTATAAGAGTTCCAGCTTTAGTGCGCGTCTTTTGGATGTACATTTTTTGTAGTGATTATTGTGACGCGAACAACCATAATCAGATAATTTGCTGCTTAAACTTAGAGATCATTTCACAGTAAGAGGTTTGTGTACAGCAAGTTCTAAACTGGTTGTCCAAATCCGATTCTTTCGACGCCATATGATTATAATTTGATAATCATAATCAGTTTACCCGAACACTCAAGCACCCCTTTAGGAGGCCATTTACTTGACTCGTGTCCGTTGGTGCCTGCCACACCCTAGATAAAATTGCTGGATTGCCATCTTTTGCAGCAATCAAGCATTTGGGCAATTTTCTAACAGTATATTCCTACTTTTGTTCATTTGCAGGGACGAATCGTGCTTCAAAACTCTTGCGTTCAAATGGCTTCACATTAATGAAAGTGAGGGAGGAGGCTATCAAATTGATCGGAAAGCCTGACTATTTCTTTTTCAGTCCCGAGCATCCTCCTCTAACTGAAGCGGCTCAAAAGGCCTTGGATTGGGCTGTTGATGAAAAACTTAAATCAGGCAAGCTATGCTTATTATACCCCCAGAGCTCTTTTCTTTATCAGTCAAGAATTATCTTGCTACTACCATTTGTCCTCAAAAAAGTTTCTATTTGAAATCTAAAATATGATTTAGACATAATTTTGGATACTTTATACACAACACACAAATCCCCACTTCACAAAAAAGAAAAAAAACAGATGATATTTTAGGAACATCGGGTAATCCATTTCTTTGCCAAATGCAAGAGATGTTCCCCAAAATAGGAATCATTGAATGTGCATTTGAACTGATTTTTGCAACTTGAACCTGCAATAATCAGATTTGTGTGTTTGGGTAAAAGTTGGTTATGATTTTAATTTTCTGATAAACTAAGGTCAAAATACTCATATAGTAAAGTCCGGGGGAAAAGATGTATGTGTAAAAACCAAATATTGTGACAATTATATTATAACCTGAACTGCCCTCCCTTTCACTTGGAGCTTAAATGACTTCACACATTGTTAAAAAAAAAATTCCAGAATAGTTAAATCATCCTTTAAAATACACGGATAAATGTAGGTGATGATGGGGAAATTACAACATCTCACCTGCTTCTTGGAGTATGGTCCGAGAAAGAAGCTGCAGGGTGCAAAATAATGGTTACTCTTGGCTTCAATGATGACATAGCAAAAGAACTCCACTCTTTAATTTCTAAACCTGGATTTGTTGAAGATTAACTTCTTCTCCAGCATGCATTGTTATCACTCTTTCCCTTCCAAATGAATCACCATTTAATTTTATTAAGTTTTTCTTTTGTTAAGTTTTTCTTGTGAGTCAAACTGACCATCTTTCCCGATACCATACATTGATCGACGCTACATTTAAGTTTACAAATATGAACTGCGCCGAAACATGGAAGAGATGAGAAATTGCAAGCCACGTCATGAAACCTTGTAATCCTACTGACTTGATGGTTGAAGTTAAAACACAAAAAATAAAATGACAAAATAACTACTGTAATTCTAAACAAAGGTTTTTTTTCCCCCTAGAAACGTAACCAATGCATTAACTTAGGAAGTATCATTTTATATGCTACGTTTATACAAGTCAAAAAATTGAGTTCGTTTGTTATGACAAGAGTTCTTTATTAAAGCCATTACTTGAAAGGGTATAACGTAGTGGAATCACTATTAGTATTATTTTTTTGCCTTATCATAAATTGTTCAATTATTGTCACCCACATAATGACCATTCTTAGTCATTTAATAATGATGATCATTTTTAACGTTTATGCTTTCTTTGTAACATCTATCTAATGTTAATGCTAATCCTAGTTGATAGTGCACAAATGGACAATCATACTATTTGGAGTTATCCTTGGATTTGAAAAACAAGTAGTAGTGTTCCTAATCTTCCATTTCTTTTTAGTGGGGACTTGGAGTGTGTAATGCAGCGACCAGTATCCTAAATTGTAATTTTAGGAGGTTACTAATGATGAAGGTGCCATGAACTCGAGTCTTGAAACTGCTAAAATGCAAGAAAGTTATTACTGCAAACTTGATGTACAATCTTGGTGAGATGTCTCGGATGTTTTGGCAAATCTTTGTGCCTTGCCTGCTTCGTCGGTCCAATTAATCCTAGAAATAAACACTAACAACAAACTTAAACAACCAACGACTCCAACTATGAAACCTATTAACAGTCCGTGGAGTCCCATATGTACCTTAAAAGCTAGAACCACGCCTATAGGCAATGCTAATATGTAGAAGCCTGCCACATTTGCATAAGTCCCTAACCATGGCCTGGCAGTTCCCCTCACTATGCCACCACAAACCGCCAGTGGGAAATTCACCACCTCCAACAGACTCATCCACAACATTGCATTACTTGCGCCTCTCAGAATGCCTTTATCATGGGTAAACAGACCACCCCATTTGCCTCTTGCCAACACCATGACTGCACCTCCAACTAAACCTGCAACCGAACCCAATGCTAATGAAATATATGCTGACCTGTAAGCAGGACCCGCCTGGTTTGCACCAAGCTCATTTGAAACACGGATAGACGCGCAAGTGGCTAATGAAAGCATCACCGCGAAAAGCAAATAGTCAAAGTTGAGCACAATTGCGATGATGCTAAGTGCTTGTTTGGCATTTGGGAGCTTCCCAGTTAGCAAGACCAAAATTTCATAGCACCACCATTCAAGGCATGTAGTAAGGCAACACGGGCCACAAAGTCTCAGTAACCGAATCCAGTCCTTAAGCCCGTGATGACTCCACCCGCCTTCTTTCCATGTGCCATCCTTTCTGAACTCTACTACCACCACATAGGCCGCTAGCAGAATGACCACTATAAGATCAGTGATCCAAATGGCCATTGACACCCCCTCGAAACCTCTAGTTTTTGTAAGGAATATGTTGACAGGTACATGAAGAACCACCGCGAGAGCGGAAGTGAACATGATTGGAACCGTTATACTTTGTGAACTTAAATAGGATTTAAGAGGACACAAGAATGAGGTTATGATCAAATCAGGAAGGAGATAAAACAAGTACCTCTTTGCTTCATTAGATATATCTTCTTGTTGGCCAAAATGAATCAAGATTTTATCAACATTTAGCCACAAGAAACAAGAAAAGAGTGATGCCACTAGGAGCAAAGAAACCATCATGACAAGAGTCTTGTGAAGGAGCTTGAAATTTTTGGCTCCATAAGCTTGACCACAAATGGGCTCCATGGCACCACATAGACCATTCAAGACAGAGAAACCGGTCACATTAGCAAACATGAACCCGAGGCTCCCACCAGCTAACTCAAGCTCACCAAGACGACCAAGAAACGCTGTTGTGATGGCTATCTTGGCGAACCATGTCAAGTTCATCAACACCAATGGAAATGCAATCACTTGCTGCGTTTTCAGCTCCAAAAGTGCCATTTCGATTAACTTTTTTGGCCGTTGGAGGGGAATTTCTTCTTCCATCTTTTTTGGATATTTGGAGTTCTGACAACAAATATATATATATATATATATTTCTTTCCAAAGTAAAAGCTACCTATAAATATATATATATAGAGAGAGAGATGGGAGTGACAACTGCAATTCGGTGCATGGCTTTGTTGTTGTCAATAAACTTCCAAAGTATACTAAAAATGAGTCTTAATTGGCTTACGTTCCAATGTGTCACATGTTTAACTTTTTGTACCTAAATTTTGTTAATTGTGAAAAAAGTTGAAAAGGCTTAATAAGAATTGCAGTCAAAAACGTTTGTTATGTGATATTTTTATACATTTTGGTTACAAAGTAGCAGTTGTCATTAACGTGATACATACAGTCAGATATACATAGTTGTTGATATCATAATTTCCGTTTCACGTTATATTCATGGGTAAGAGCCATTTAATTTGCGTTTGGTAACTACGTACGTACCTACCTAATCATCTATCATGTTTCTTTTTTGTTAATCTTTGAACCCAACCCCTTGATTCTTTAGAGTGAAAATGCGTTAGGCAACCGGCCTATACATGTATTATAAAGTCATAATGGAACAATATCTTACTTTAACCTCATTATATAACCTTAATTTGGTATATATGTTCCATTCACATGGTTCAATTCAGTTTTAACTGAATACGATTCCATTGCCATCTTATGGTGGAAGTAAACTTAGTTATCATATCAGTTAGTTTGAGTTAAAAAACGTTTATAACCTTTTCGGGATCAGCCAATTAAAGTAAGGCGAGAAAAGGCGTATTATTTGTGGTGGTGCGTTGAGTGCATGATAGAGTATATGCTTAATATATTCATTTTTTCTTTATCGGTTGAGTATATCTTATGTGAAATTGAGTATATCAGGAAAGATACTAGTACTAGTAGTTAAATACGTATTTTGCATAAGAATAATAATGATAATAAATAAATACGTCTAAAAAGAGATCTAGAAATCTGGTATTGACACGTGTTACATCAATGGTGTAAAATCAAAGAGAGATTGCTCAACATCGAATTTTTAGACTTTGTAAAATTATTCATGTATGATAAAAACTAGCTTATAACCCGCGTGAAACGCGAGAGAACCATATAAAAATAGTTAAATTTGTATATATAAAAAGTTGGCCAAAAATATTCAAATTAAAAGGTATAAAAAACTGAGAGAAGAAAAAATGTACCATAATGAGGAAAAATATTTTCTTTGATTACCTTATTTATCTTGTATTTTAGATTTATCTTGTATTTTAATCATCTTGTAAAGAAAAATCCTAATTAGAATATGGAGGATCGATCATAATCATCATATTAAAAAATCAAGAATCTGTAAACTTGTTAATAAAAACTCTCATTAAATTATGGATTGGAATTTAAAAAAATCGTTTAAAATAGCGTTTCTCATATTGCTTTGTTATTAAAATATTGGACATGATTTTTTGTAATAATCCGTTTGATCGCACTTAAAAGAGTGTTTCTCATGTTGCTTGCAATCTATATTATGAAAAAAATAGTGAAAAGTTGCAAAAGGTCGGAATGTATGAGTGTTCAAAAAAAATAATGGAAGTTCGGAGGACTAAAATCGTCTTTGACTAAAAGTCCAGTCAAAGATGATGTAAGCATTTTGATCCAAAGATGGAAAATAAAAGATGAACTTCAATGTAGGATCCAGATTTTTCATTTTTTTAATTAAGGGATCTCTTTTAATATTTATAAAAGATCCTGTTGAAGTATAAGTGTATTTTAACTTCATAAAATGTATACTACGGGTCCAAAAAATCCACAATCTATATAACTCATATGACCTAGTTATAACCCAAAGATTGACTCAAGTTATAACCCAAAGATTGACTCAATTAATCACGAGTGATAAGGCCCGTGCCAACAATGCCACCAAATTACCAAAATTTTACTTTCACATCAGCATTTACCCGGAATTGACCTTACCATTACCAACAATACGACTATCCTTCCAAATTGTCAACTTCTTTCTGTCGCATCATCAGCACATCATTTTCATCCATTTAAACATAAAAATTTCATAACTAAACCTCAGAATTGGGTGAGAATTTGGTGGTGTCATTGGTGTTCTCAAAATTTGGAGACCTTGGCCGTACTTTCTTCCCGTTCTCTAAGTCGTGTGGAGACCTTGGCTTCAGAACACATCCCCGGAATTTGATGGTTCCATTGATCGTGGTGAGAACGTGAGTTGAGAATTTTGTGAAGCCGTTGATGATTTGAGAAGGGTGTCGATTGGCTTGATAATACGATCGTTGGTACCGGCCTACTAGGATATCAAAGTCTTATGAGTGTGTGACCAAGAGCTAAAAGTAAGTGTTTGAATGAGACATGTGTGATGATCAAATGACAATCTGATATGATAGACGTGTGATATATCGGAAGACCCGTACTTATAACAATATATTTTTTTTTCCAAACCTAATTCTAAGTTCAGTAAGGAAGGGGGTGTGTCGAGAAAGGGAATTGGCATTTTCATGTCTATCTATTACGAGTAACACAATTCACTCATCTTACCCATTAGTTTCAGCCTTATAGTTTTTTCCATGTAATTATTAATAATTTTAACCCTATAGATAAAACCTTGAAGCGAATGTATGCAATACGTACATATGTAAAATCATCAGGTTCGATATATTTCTTTAAAATGACGAAACATGGAAATCCTTTTTCTTATCTAAATGTATGCAATAATGCAAGTGCCTTTTAGCGACTTTTTAAGTTATCAACGATGCCAATTCCTACCTTACAATACCCACTTTATAACGTTAATAGATTTTAATGGTTTGTAACATTTAGATAAGAATCTGTATATATTCAAATCTACACACGACATCTTGATGATAATATTCTTTTAGGATGAACATTCTTATAAAGTATTTAATTGTACAAATATTATCATAAAAACTTTTACTTATCCTCATGTTCAAAATCAAATTGAATAATATTTGAGTATTTTATCAAGAATAGAATAGTCGATCCCCAATAACCAAAGTATGCACATCTCACCAAGTTCCGATACGTTGAATCATAAACAAAGGTTAGGGATCTAATTGCCAAAGGAACTAAACTTTGGTTAATTATTATCTACATATCTTTATGATAACGATATATATGTCCATATTTTGTTTATTGGCTTTAATTAAGTTAAAGTTATGTTTCACTTTCACATAAGGTATATGAGATCGACTTCAAAATCATATCATACTTACAGATTCATTTATGTACGTTTCCATAAGGTGCCCTTAATTTAGACGGAGACGTAGATATTTTGGAGGCACCGATATATTGTTCTCGTTAAATTTTGTTTGATATTTATTAATTAGTAATGTTTTGACCCTATAAAATTAAACATTTAATTAACGTGATAAAAACCATATTAGTTTTGTCACGCGCGAGTTAGTTCACGAGATAGTAACAATATAAAACTGTTGTTACTTTGGTCTCAAAGGTTTTCTCTTTTTTATTATATATATGCATTTTCGGTTTTGTGATTTAAACCAATCACTAGTTTGTTTATAGTGTATCTAATTAAATCCTATCTGTCATGATGATATTGATATCCAATAATTAAAAGATTCAAATAATGTTAGAATATGATTGTAGAAGAAATAAGTGGTTTGTCTTGGCAATCATGCAATAATCTTTATAAGTGCAACCACAGGTGGAACTTTTTGTGTGTCCTAATCTCTTTAGGTTTCACGATCCCCACCCCAACAGTTTTTCAATGGCACAAAGCAAAATAATTACTCATGTAATACAGAAAAAAGAAAAAAAAAAAAACTTTTTGTGATTTACACAGTTGGTCCATGTGGTTTACACGGATTTCATTAACGGTCCCTAACTCTTCAAACTTACATCTTTGGTCCCTACTGTTTCATTTTTGCTTCATTATTGACCTAAAAATAATTGTCCGTTGGATTGGGTCCGTTAAGTGGCCATGTGAGGGCAGTTCTGTCGGAAGCTAGAAATGAGTTTAAACCAAATCTGGCAATGTTGCAAAAAATTGGATAAATAGAAACGGATAGAAAAAAAAAAAAAACGGATAAACCCACCTTCCGACCTCTCATCATCTTTGTCGTCATCATCCTCATCGTCATCATCAACAATAACAAAAAATCAAATTATCATCAAGAACAACAACAACATAGAAATGTCAATTAATTAATATGGAAATCAGTTTTTTATCATCTATTGATATAGAAAAAAAAGCAATCAAAATAATCTAAAAATCATTTTCTCTATATATAAATCCAAAATCATATGTGTATAACTATACAGGAGTCTAGTCCGAGATTCACATGATGGTGATGAAAAATCATTGAATTAAAGATATATGAAAAAACGTTATTCATAAAAACAATAAAAGATGGGTCTTGGCCTCAAAACCAATACAAGTTATATGTCTGAAATACATCATAGAACTATATAGAAGATCCTATCTTAGGATTATACATGCTAGTAAATTTTAATGTCATGTTTGTAAACATTCTTAGTAAATATTGTTTGTCTCATTAATGAATGAAGGAGAAACCCAAAATATTTTATTGGTATATATTAATGTCATATGTTTGTAAACATTGTTAGTAAATATTTGTTCGTAAACATAGTATATTTATGTTGTGTCCAATATAAGAGATTTTCTCATATCAATATTTAGTTATAGTTGTCTTTAAAATAAGAATTACCATATATCTATATTTAGGTCTCTCTATTCTAGATAATTTGTAGGCGTTATGTTTATTTTCATTCTAGATTACTTGTGTCTATAGTTCATATGGTGATCGTGAAAGTGGCATGTTACTTGTTCACGATCTTGTTTGTTACTTTTTAGCATTGTCTCTGTACTAAGTCGTATTGATACTCAGTCGGTACTCCTCTTTCATATTTTTGATGGTATAACAGCTAATCAGGGTAAAATTACCAAAATTTCTCAAAAAGTAATTTGATTTACCCAAATTACTTTTATTCACTAATTTAAATATGAGTTAATTACATTTTGTGTCCCTGTGGTTTGTACCAACTTTCACAGACCGTCCCTGAGTATCCGAAATTACTCGTTTTGTCCCTATGTATGGAACTCCGTCAACGCTTTTAGTCCACTACCCAAACGGACGTTAAAAAACCTTAATTACACTTTTGGTCCAAGGGTATATTTGTCATCAAAGCTCTATGTTTTTCAATTAATATTACACATATGTATATGTATCTATCATCATCTCCCACACCAAATTTTTTTCAGATCTTCAAACATCAACCACAAAAACCATCAACCATCTCAAAACCTAAAAAATTGGGTGTAACAACAAACAACACCAACAGTTATCTGCCTCATAATCTAAACCCACCAAAATTTGTACATACATTTATCCATCTATCTATATCTTTATTTAAATCTATATATTTCTCTATAATACATCTACATCTATATAAATATATATATAATATATATAAATCACTATATGCATACAACCATCCAACTTATATCAAATAAATATGGAAGATTAAGGCCATTACAAGAAGTTGAAGTCCTGAATACAAGCAAGCAAACCCAAGAAACGACCGCCACAAGAACCGTCGTACTTCAGTCAAACGAAGATAAAGGAGGAATCTCCTTGGGCCGCCGACTTCTTTTCCGGCCAATATCCGGCCACTGGGTGGATGTCAGATCTGGAAGTGTGAAGAAGATAAGAGGGATGTCATGAATACTATAGGGGTATAAATATAGATCTGGTCTCTTTTCTGACTACCGCTGCTGCCGTCAACACAACGACCACCATCGCCTCTCTTTTCTATTTTCCTTTATTCAATTCAGATTCGGTCCATATATATATATATGGGTGTTAATAAAAATGGTATTGACGGGTGTTAAGTTTTGCAGTAATATATAGAATACAGATACATGTATTTGGAAGAAATCAAGATGATTGTATTTGAGGATTAGAATTTGTGAATGTAAGGGGTGGCTGATAATAAATAAGAAATCATCTTCTTTTGGAAGATATCAACGCAACAGCATCTTTGAAAATTTGGTGAAGTTATTTTTGTTTTTATTCCATTACGAGTCATACAAGATAATAAGATATGTACACTATATAGTGCACGCAAGCAAATCTTCAAGTATTGCGATATATATAAATATATATAGTGTTCTTTTATATAATTTTATATTGTATGTGTCTGTTTTTTTTTTTTTGCAAAGATTTTTATATTATGTGTTTTCTAAAACTAAAAAAATTATGGATGTATAATTTTTCTGGACATAAGTTTTGAAGATGAAGATAAAATCCATAATTGTATATGAAGAAGATGATAATGATGATGATTTTTGTTGTTGATGTCGAAGATCTGGAAAAGAGAAAGACGAAAGACTGAATAAGTAATCAAATAAGGTTAATTACACTTTTGGTCCTTTAACATTATAAATGACCATTATACCCTCATGTGCAAGGCACATGTCTGGCTTAACGATTTTTTTAAACGTCCGTTTGGGTCGTGGACTGAACTTGTAAACGAAATTTCAAACTCAGGGACGAAACGTGTAATTTCGGATACTCAGGGACGGTCTGTGAAAGTTGGTACAAACCACAGGGACGAAAAGTGTAATTAACTCTTTAAATATCTTCACCTATTATACCTATAATACCTTTTATGAAATTATTTACAACATACATCCCTCAACCCTTAAAATAACTAGACTCTCATTTTTACACCAATTACTTTTACATTAACAATCACACCAGTGTCACCATTGCCGCCGCGGCCATGGTGACACTCGTCGCCCCCAGCGCCCGTCGCCACTACCTCCGTGACATTGTGCGGATACCCCTTTAGTCCGGCTAAATACGTATACAAACTGGTGGTGGTGAATCTTTATTATAATGTGTAGTGGGTTTGGGCTTTCACAAATTTGGGCCATATTTGGTTTCCTATACCAAGAAAAGAACATATTGGCTGCAGAGTAAAGATTGCAGTTAAAAATGCTTTTACATTCAGTTTGTCACTCAGAATATTCGTAAAAGTTTAAGCATAACAAAAAGGAAAATGCTAAATGCAATCCTATTAACATGCATAAAATAATTGTATTTTTCATATCAAAAGCTCAACTTTGAATTTTATGGTAATATACAACTGTTTAATACACCCTAAATACAGCTCCAAATCTCCAATGACTTCGTTTAATAAAACCCTAACAAAAAATGACATAAGATTGTGCGATCTTAAGTGTCCAGAAACCATTATCCTTAAAAGATGTCACATTTTATACAAAAATAATGCTTCATTATATAACTCAATCAAGGAAATACCATTACATAATTACAACTTGCCAAAAATAAATGAAGGTTTAGAGATCACCCTTCTGATGAACTTACCTAAGCTACAAACAAAACAACCATTAAACCTTATCAACAAGACTGCTTCCTATTTTCATCATAACGAACAAATTGTTAAATCTAGAAAAGATCACAAATTAGTTTTAAAATAATTGCAACACATACACACACATTTAGCTCTTCAACTCGAGTTTAATCTTAAACGCTTCAACTCAACCTGAAAACTCGGACTTGAAGATAATGTTCGGCGTGCAAGAATCTTGATGTCCTCTCTTGAGCAATCTCGTGAGATTCGAACAAGCTCCCATAAAGCACCCCCAGTAATCATATCTTTGGCATTTACTTCTACAATTTCAAAAATAAATTTGAAAAAAAAAAAAAACAAACTCATGGAACATGTAATAGTACCTAGAAGTGTACTCGTGCAAGGCACGGTGATGGATGAGTTTCTATATTTATTTTACGTATCAGTCTAAATACAATTTAAAAACAAAATTTCATAAGGGTGACAGTGGTCGGTGGCCAGCTTAACCGATCACGGCATTGGATTGTTTAACATACGGGTATATAAAAATTGTTTTCGGAATATTTTAAAGCGAAACTGATTGGATAAGTGTATTTGCATTCATTAGGAATGGCAATGATAGTAAATTTGTTGACCTTAAAATTGTAAAATTAATTCCATGTAAAGTTAAAATCCCTGATCTTGAAACTTTGAATTTTAAGACCAAGGTAAAAAATACCATGTTGCGCCATGTGGCAAAGAGCAAGCTCTATATGCCGCCTAATTGGTGATGCTTCATTATTTGCGTTCTTTACAATCCATGGGAGTGCACCATCTTCAATCAACAGAGATTTCCCGCTTTTAATTCCTTTGACATGTAAAGACCAATTTAACCCCATAAGTATGCATTCATGTGGGTCCAATCAAATTCTTTTCAGTTTTAGAACTCATCAAAAAGATTATAAGCTGCATCATTACACATGCATCGATCAAAGGTACCTTGAGTAGAAGCTCTTGACTCGCATTTTGCAAAATTAGCAATTCCTCGAGCAACTTGAGCAAGAACATCTGGATGTCTACATCTGACCATTCCTAACAGGGCCTTAATCCCACCTTCAGCTCTTAGCATTAGTTGCAATTTGTCTGTAAATTTTTATATCATACCAGTGTTTAGTCTTTTGAAATTGCCATCATTACAATAAATAAAAAATAAAAACACAAAGTGTAAGATTCATAATTTTGAAGCTAGCTTACCATTGCCACAAAGATTGGCAATTGCTCCAGCCACCATTCGAAGAGTTTGAGGATCATCAGCATTTTCTGCTGTCATCGCGAGCAAACTTATACCCCCTTGAGACATTATAAGCTCCTGGTTGCTTTCTGCAAATCCATGTACTTGTTAAACTAATGAGATAAGTTAAAGGCTCGATACATCCCAACAAAAAATACAGAAGGATTAAATACCATTCATTGCTAGATTTGCGATCGCCCCTGCAGCAACTCTGTGAATGTTCTCATCCTCAGACGTAGTAAGAAGAGATAACAAGGATGTAAGACCACCAGCTTCTACAATCTTTTCTTGATTAGTTGCTGCTTAGATAAAACATATCCGTTTTGTAAGAGCTACGTTTATCACACAAAAATGGTTGGAGGGTGTCTGGATTTGCGTTTTAATATTGATTATCTAATTATCACAGGTTGAAGTGGCAATAATCAGTTTTTGAATGTTTGTAATGCCACTGGTTATCTGACTATCTAGCGTTTAATAATGAAACATTTTCATACCAAATACAACAAAACCATTTGTCTTAGGATAACTAAGATTATTTATTTGATCATCCTTATAACAAAATTTTAAAGATACTTTAATCTTAGTCCAGACAACAAAATTTTAAAGAGACTTTAATCTTAGTCCAGACAATGTAACACATCCATAATCCAATCTCCTACAGCCACTCTTATAAACCTCTGTTCTTATTATATGATTTCTATTAATCACTATTAGTCACTTTCAAATGAACATCTAACCATCTCATTTAACATAAGTTCCAGAATACCTTCAGCTGCTAAATTGGCGATGACTTTGACCGCATGGATTCGCACATCAGGGTCTTCTGCTTCTAGTAAGGATAAAATCTTTTGAAGCCCAACTGTTGAGGAGAATAATTCATTAAAAGTTTACAGATGTTAAAAACAAGACCAGCATTATCATTTTTTATAAAAATTCTATAATCACCTTGCTCAAAGAGTTTTGCCACAGGGCCCTTCTCCTGCTCCCCTGAATATTTTATCTGTGGTTGCCTAATGGGAGATACGAGGGAACCCATGTCTCCAGTCATATCTACGCTATGATCACCACTTTCGATTTGTTTTCTTGTCTACAAACAGTAAACATATAAAGTGAGACATCATGCTTTCTGCTAATGCATGCACATTCACATTTGGCATACCTCATCAGCATCAAAACTTATTTGCAACAGCTGATTCTGTAACATGGATATTTCTTCTTCAAGTTTTTCTCTCTGATGAACTTCATTATCCAGCATTGTCCGAAGCTTTGCGATTTCAGCATTTCCTGCCACCTGGAAAATTACAGGACATCCAGTCAGCAATCAATGACTGAAGGGAAAAAAAGGATCAATATAAACTGTACCTCTGATCTTTTATATTGCGTTACTTGATTTTGAAGATTTTTAACTTCTTCTTCTGCAGTCTTTCTTAAAAGTGTTTCATTTTGCAGCAACTTCTTAACTTCAATTAGTTCCCGGTTAGGTGTCTTATGAAGGCTGTCATCTTTAATTTGATTTACTGCCAATTGCGCCTCAAGCTTCTTTATTGACTCCATGCAGTCTTTTTTGTATTTTAATCTCTCTTTCTGTAGTTATTAAACGATAAGTACAATAATAAAATAAGTATGTTTAATAGAATGAAGGTCAATAAAGGTATGTACTTACCTCCAAACAATCTGCATAACTTTTCTCAGCGTCGGTTACTTGTTTCTTTGCTTCCATTGATATTCTTTTGATCTCATCACGATACGCTTTTTGCTGCCTTTCATGTTCTGCAATGAGAGATTCTACTTGTAGATCAAGCTTTCTGGCCAAACTCTTGTAATCAAACTCTTCCTTTATCTTCAACATATTTTCTACCTTCATCGCCTATGGAAAACACAATAAAATTAGTAAAAATGGGTGAGTTGTGTAGTCTTGTCATAATCGTGATACAAGCTTAGGCTTACCCTTTGCCTAAACATTATAGTACTTGACGTCTCTCCTCTATGACGAGGAGATGGACCTGGTGATAACAAGGGATGTTCTCGCTGTGCCTGTAAAGATTAAAGCATGTGTCAATAAGCTACATGACTTAATAAATTCAACATATATATATATATATATATATATATATATATAATATATATATATATATTCATTTATAAAGGCATTCCACACAAAATCCCCATTATTTATAAGTCGTTCATTGCGGGACTAGAACCCTGCTACAAGGCCACAACCTATTGGTTGATGGGTCACCTCAAATACCACTAGGACCCAGGCCCTTGGATAACAAAGTCAAATTTATTACATATGAAGTTAAATTCACCTCCAAATGAATCTCGAAGCAATCTTGTAAGTTTGGAATCACGAACCGGAACATGAGAACTGTTTTCTGCCAATGCATTTATACATTTTCCAAGTGCACTTAAAGAAAGATTTATAGATTTCGCTTCCTCTAAAGTATGTCCTTCACTTCCTGAAAAGTAACAAATGCAAAAAGAATATAAAAAAAATAACAAGCAAAATAGGCATGTGATCATTCACATAAATAACCATATATACCTGACTTATCAATACGTTCAGAACCTGCAAGATCAACAACAATTAGTTTCCCCTTCCGTACAACTGGTGGCTTCATTGTTCTATTCATGTGGGATTTGCTATTACCATTTTCATTAGTAATAACCGAGTCTTTTTCCTTCACGGACCTCTTAACATGCACCTGCAGCAAGATTTGAGTTCTGATGATGTTCATGTTATCAGTATTTCATACAAATGTTATAAATACGAGAATATGATCTCTCACCATTAAAATTGCATGACTACGAGATGATTCTGTATTCAGTTTTGTATTAGCAGCAAAGCGATGTGCTTCTCCTAATCTTAGTAGTTCAATAAAGCTTGTTTGATCCCTGATCTCTATCAAGCTAGCACCTGGGAGTGTAATATCTCCACTTTTTGGATCTTCCATAATCGATAGATTATCATTATTCGGATCAAGGAGATCTTGTATTGTCTCCATATATAGCTGCAAGTATTATTACACAAACTATATGTTAAAAACTTAAAACCTTAAACTTAACAATAGATATAAAAAAAAATCTCTAATTGATGAAAACCTGTAAATAAGAAACAGAGATGGAATCTATTTCTGGAGATATTTCAGCAAATATATCCTCCATTGCACGAACCATTATTCCACGAGCCGAAGTATCTTCATCCCCAAGTCTTCCAAGTGTGTAAGTTTTTCCGGTACCAGTCTGTCCATATGCCATGACTGTTCCGTTATATCCATCCAGAACACTCTGCATAACAGATACGACATAATTGCATTTTTTAGAAATGTCATAAACAAGAAGAGTAAAGAGATAAAGAAGTTAGGTTCCAAACCTCCACAACAGGCTTTGCGACAACTTCATAGACACGCTTCTGTGATGCAAATTCAGTAAGAACTTCATCAAATTCGAATGTATCTGAATCCCAGTTATTCCTTAGGAGTTTCAATCTTTTGAGCTGAACAAACATAGTAAAAGTGACTAACAGTATCATAAATTTTTGTTATTGCAAAATTTATGAAAACACACTAACTATATGTAAAAATCTACAAACATGACATCAGAATACCTCGGGCTGCAGTTCCACACAATCAGCAAAATCAGCATCGGTTGATAGCTCCTCATTATTTCGTGGTCTTAATCTTACAGCCACTCGAACTCTCCCAGAAACTAATGTTTGAACAAGAACATTACTTAAGATGATTGTATAGGTTACACAATGTTCATCAGGTTTGATGGCATGCCAGCGTTACATACTTTCATATGTGTGGTGACTGGTGACCATGACAGTTTTATTGTTCTTGCAATAAATACCTAAACCGATGAGGTCACACTTTGGGGTTTAGTTTTGGTGACGCAACCTTTTATGTTTGGCAATAGGTATGCACCTAAGATGAAATATAAATTATAAAACTCAAAATCATTGCTTCTGAGGTAAAAGTATAAACGTTTGGGGGCTCTATTTATTACAGTACTATATTACAGCTTAAATGAACACATACTGTCAGAACGTAAGGGGAACGAACAAGCATTCATCTCTACCTCTCCAAGCACCTACTACTAAGTGGATGTATATTGCCAACAGGTAAGGTCACGTCACCAAAAGGTGCCGCATGGTTAGCTTTACCAAAGTGTTTCCTGCAAAACTAGCTTAACTAGAACACTTTTTAGTTTCTATTGCCAACTACCCAATGAGAACAAAAACCATGTACATTGCATATATCAGTTGTAAAAGCATATGCCATCAATCATTTCATTATTGTGTATAAAGCATACTGATTTTAAGTCAAGTTCATTTTGTTTCCTAGTTTATCGATAGACCGTACTTAATGCTCAACACTTTCTTATACCAAGGTAATCTAATGTTTGGAACAATGATGACAAGATATCCAAGATGTAAACACTATTCCGTTTATGAATTGACGTTTAAATTTTTTTAATGTTCTGCCTATATTTCCGCAGTGTGGAAAATACAGTTAATGATGCCTGGTTAGGGGCCAACGTTGAGCAAAAGAATCCCTCAATAATGAACAACATAACAATCTGTTTATTACAAAAACAAAAAAGAAAGAAAACTTCTACTGTATTCCGAAAGGGAGTAAAAACAAAAACACATTTAGGAGTTCTAGGTCAGCAACACATTCCTTAGAATTCTACAAAAAATTTAACTTATTAACCATAAAAAAAAAAAATTACCACTAAAATGATATACAGGACAAACAAATTCCATTTACACAATTATGCAGAATTATTATATATATCATTAAAAAAACATAAATGTGAGGCAGGGAGATACATATATATATACCTCCAGAACTAGGAGTGTCCTTATGAAATCCACCTGCAGAATTACTGCCGGAGCCGGTGCTGTTACGGCGGGGACCAGAATTTACCGACGAAGGCTTAGATTTGTAACCACCGGAAGAACTAAAAGATGATGAGGATGAAATTGACTTGGTTTTCACACCACCATTTTTGTAACTATTATTATTTGCCATTTTCTATTTTTTATATAAAACAAATTCATATAATAATAATAATAATAAATTAATAATGTTGGAGAAAGAAAACTCGTTTCTTTCACACAGAAAAACACAGACACAAAATAAGCTGTACAAGACAAGGATGATGATTTATGAGGGAGTTGAATTTTGAAGCAAAGAAAGTGTAGTAGTGGGCCATGCTAGTGGTGGTTGTGGGGTCACGCTTTTCTTTCTTCCATCTTAATTAATTTCCAATGTTTTCCTTTCTTAATACTTTATTAATTAATTAAAATGAACATACATATATTGGTTTTGGTTATGGGGGGCTAATTATGTAATTAGGGGGAGGGAGTGGAAGGCGAGATGGAGGGAGATGGAGCGAGTTGAAAAGGTTCCGGCCGCCACTCACGCGAGCTCGACGGCGAGATGGGGGAGCGAGCTATAAGCTCGCAGGGAGATGAGGAGGAAGGGTGAAGGCAGGGACCGGAAGTGGCAGGTTTCCAAACTTGTATTTTGACCGTTAGAGGACCAAAACTGGAAGAAAGAAAGCGCCAGGGACCAAAGCTGCAATTATGCTGAAACTTTTTTTTTTAATTATTTTCTTATATATATATCCCATTTAAACTTCCAAAAACACAACACACACTCCATATTAATTCCTAAAATGCCATTTTATTTTTTAAAAGAGTACATTACAACATAATTAAAACTACTTAAACCATCATAAACTAATTAAAAGTGCTTAACATTACAACTTAATTTAAAAACATAAGAACATAATTTAGAAACATTACAACATATTAAACACTCATTTCTTCATCTCATAAACTGTTTCGGCACTTATGAAAAATGTCAATCAAAGATGATGACGATGAAGAGTAGTTATGTTTTTTTTAAGTTATGCATTGTGTGTTTTTATTACGTACGTGTGTGTTTTTACTTTTAAAATGTAATGTGTTTTAAGTGTTATGTAATGTATTTTGTTATTAATAAAAGATATAAATTAAAAAAGGGTTAGTTATGTAAAGTTTATATAATGTTTTTAAGTGTTATGTAATGTATTTTAAGTGTTATGTAATGTATTTTAAGTGTTATGTAATGTATTTTAAGTGTTATGTAATGTATTTTAAGTGTTATGTAATGTATTTTAAGTGTTATGTAATGTATTTTAAGTGTTATGTAATGTATTTTAAGTGTTATGTAATGTATTTTAAGTGTTATGTAATGTATTTTAAGTGTTATGTAATGTATTTTAAGTGTTATGTAATGTATTTTAAGTGTTATGTAATGTATTTTAATGTTATGTAATGTATTTTAAGTGTTATGTAATGTATTTTAAGTGTTATGTAATGTATTTTAAGTGTTATGTAATGTATTTTAAGTGTTATGTAATGTATTTTAAGTGTTATGTAATGTATTTTAAGTGTTATGTAATGTATTTTAAGTGTTATGTAATGTATTTTAAGTGTTATGTAATGTATTTTAAGTGTTATGTAATGTATTTTAAGTGTTATGTAATGTATTTTAAGTGTTATGTAATGTATTTTAAGTGTTATGTAATGTATTTTAAGTGTTATGTAATGTATTTTAAGTGTTATGTAATGTATTTTAAGTGTTATGTAATGTATTTTAAGTGTTATGTAATGTATTTTAAGTGTTATGTAATGTATTTTAAGTGTTATGTAATGTATTTTAAGTGTTATGTAATGTATTTTAAGTGTTATGTAATGTATTTTAAGTGTTATGTAATGTATTTTAAGTGTTATGTAATGTATTTTAAGTGTTATGTAATGTATTTTAAGTGTTATGTAATGTATTTTAATGTTATGTAATGTATTTTAAGTGTTATGTAATGTATTTTAAGTGTTATGTAATGTATTTTAAGTGTTATGTAATGTATTTTAAGTGTTATGTAATGTATTTTAAGTGTTATGTAATGTATTTTAAGTGTTATGTAATGTATTTTAAGTGTTATGTAATGTATTTTAAGTGTTATGTAATGTATTTTAAGTGTTATGTAATGTATTTTAATTGTTAGATGTTTTTTAATACTTTGTTGTGTGGATTTTAAAGTACATTTTTTTTATTAAACATATTAATGTACTGTGAGCAATATTTAAGACTCTCATTAACAACTTTCTATATAAAATTAGTGTATATATAGTGTATATATAGAGAAGAACGAATACAGTGAAACTTATATAAATTAATACTAGATAGATTAACACTTTGATAAAATTAATAATTTGTCTACTAACTTAGAAGTATTGTAAATTAACACACGATAAATTAATAACTCGTTAAATAAATAAAATATGTCGGTCCCAACAATGTTTATTTATAGAGATTTTACTATATATATAATATTATTTGTTCAAAGTCATGTTGATTCGATTAATACGTGACCTTAAATGTAGATGCAGATTTGTGTGACAGTAGCAACGTAGATTTGGTTAACGTTTTTGTTCTTAGGAATATATATGTAATCGTTGAATAATAAGTCGTTAGGACATGTGTTTATGTTTAATGATTACGTTTGAACTTCAATATGATATGTGTTCTTGTTTATTATTGTGTTTGTGTGTCATATTTATTGTTTTGCAGGTACACGGATGTAGAGCCAAGGTTATAAGTGTCGTAGAATACTTAAACGGTGGTTGGACATTATGTACAATGCAAAATAAGGTCCAAGATACGCTCGTGCTGACGTCAGCATGAAGACAATCCGATTGGTGGATCAAGGCTTATGGACTTCGAATTAAGTCCAAGCCTACACGAATTAGGTTAATACAAGTATAAATACCAACCTTAATTCACGTAATTGGTAATGAATTAGAAACTGAAAGTCGAATTGTTGCTCGTGAATTCTCCTACATGAAGAACGAGTTCGTGTAACACCTTAGGTTGATTAATTACTTATTAATTGACAAAAGGTAATAGCAATCTAGTTATCTCAAGAGGATTCCGCACTCTTGACATAACGAATCACATCTTATTTACGATCTATACGACGATAGGGACTTTCAAGTGGTATCAGAGCCCTAGGTTGATTAATTACTATTAATTGACAAAAGGTAATAGCAATCTAGTTATCTCAAGAGGATTCCGCACTCTTGACATAACGAATCACATCTTATTTACGATCTATACGACGATAGGGACTTTCAAGTGGTATCAGAGCCCTAAGGTTGATTATCAGAAGGTGTAAGATCGTGTGATTTGCTATTAATTGCAAATTCAATTCGAAATTCAAGTTTTTTTTTAATTCGTGTTCGTCTTCGCGCGACCTCGTGCTTACGTCAGCACGAGGTGATCTTCTATTAGTGCTTATGTCTGCACGACTGTGACCTCGTGTGTCACCTCGTGCCATGTCAGCACGAAGTGCTCTTCGTACACCCTTCGTGTGTTTGATTCGTGCTTTCTTCGCACAAAATATATTGATATAGTAATTCATTTTGTTTAATTTACTTTTAAAAGACTCAAAATGACTACTGTACCAGCTGCTGCCAACTCACCAAATGTCGTACTTATCAATCAACTGATCATGCACGATCATGAAGTTGGTCGTGGTAATTCACCTCCAAAACTCTTTCGAATGGAGAACTATTGGATGTGGAAGAGACGTTTTGAAGACTATATGCGTCTCAATGATATTGATATGTGGTTTATGGTGACACAAGGATATGACTGGCCAACTTATGAAAAGAATGTTGTGCACATATAAGGTAATAATCCAGAAGTCGAATTACAAGTCTAGAACAGAGGGCTGGAATTTTAGTAGTTCTTAGCTTTAAGTCATCTTTGATCATTCCTTTAATCATCCTTTTGATTAAGTGCACATATAAGGTAATAATCCAGAAGTCGAATTACAAGTCTAGAACAGAGGGCTGGAATTTTAGTAGTTCTTAGCTTTAAGTCATCTTTGATCATTCCTTTAATCATCCTTTTGATTAAGTGCACATATAAGGTAATAATTCTTGATCTCTTAATCATAATTTACAAGTCTTTTAATGGTGTCAAGTTGTAGATTATGGCTTGGGTTGGGTTATTCAATTGAAAGAGTTACCAAAGAAACAATTTTTGCCGATTACAAGTTGTATAAATTAACTCGTTATATTGCAACAACCAAGATGAATATATGTATGATGTTAATATCAATAAATTTCATTAATTTTGTATAAATAGAAGCCTCTCAATTAGAGCATAGATTTATGAAATATATTTAATGATCTTAGGTTGGAATAAGCTTGAACGTTGAATCACGTGTGAACTTATTAGTGCGTGTACTCATACTAGTACTTGGATTTATTCTACTTCCAGGTGAGTTCCGTAGCTCCCTACTCGCTTGAGATTCGGGCTGAAAAGTGTACACATACGTGCTTAATTGTTTGATTGTCTGATTGATTGTTTGATTTATGGATGGTTTTGATTGATTGTTTGATGGTTTACGCATATGATTGTGATATTGTGATTATTTAGGATAGATGTACATACATGGAAGTCGGTTATGCCTTCAAAGGGTTTTAGATGTGGTGGGAAGGCTGCGGGTGACCCTATATATAAGCATCTAGGACTCGTTGAAAGTAGAATCCTCCTAAGTGTATGTACTTGTTGCATTTGGTTGGTTTGTTGGACATATGGACTTGTTATTGATATGATTAACACCACGATGTGGACCGAGTACTTACAAGTACTTGATGCCAAGTATTGGCCATACTTGATGATATGATATGATATGATTTACACCACGATGTGGACCAAGTATTGTGATACTTGATGATTTTGAGGTACATTGCATGACATTGACTCGCATATGATGCACGTATTGACATTTATACACATTTGATACATTGCATGACATTGACCATATGATTCACGTACTGACATTTATACACATTTGATACATAGCATGACATTGACTCGCATATGATTCACGTACTGACATTTATACACATTTGATACATAGCATGACATTGACTCGCATATGATTCACGTACTGACATTTATACACATTTGATACATAGCATGACATTGACTCGCATATGATTCACGTACTGACATTTATACACATTTGATACATTGCATGACATTGACTCGCATATGATGCACGTATGACATTTATACACATTTGATACATTGCATGACATTGACTCGCATATGATGCACGTATGACATTTATACACATTTGATACATTGCATGACATTGACTCGCATATGATGCACGTATGACATTTATACACATTTGATACATTGCATGACATTGACTCGCATATGATGCACGTATGACATTTATACACATTTGATACATTGCATGACATTGACTCGCATATGATGCACGTATGACATTTATACACATTTGATACATTGCATGACATTGACTCGCATATGATGCACGTATGACATTTATACACATTTGATACATAGCATGACATTGACTCGCATATGATTCACGTACTGACATTTATACACATTTGATACATAGCATGACATTGACTCGCATATGATTCACGTACTGACATTTATACACATTTGATACATAGCATGACATTGACTCGCATATGATTCACGTACTGACATTTATACACATTTGATACATAGCATGACATTGACTCGCATATGATTCACGTACTGACATTTATACACATTTGATACATTGCATGACATTGACTCGCATATGATGCACGTATGACATTTATACACATTTGATACATTGCATGACATTGACTCGCATATGATGCACGTATGACATTTATACACATTTGATACATTGCATGACATTGACTCGCATATGATGCACGTATGACATTTATACACATTTGATACATTGCATGACATTGACTCGCATATGATGCACGTATGACATTTATACACATTTGATACATAGCATGACATTGACTCGCATATGATTCACGTACTGACATTTATACACATTTGATACATTGCATGATATTGACTCGCATATGATGCACGTATGACATTTATACACATTGATACATAGCATGACATTGACTCGCATATGATTCACGTACTGACATTTATACACATTTGATACATAGCATGACATTGACTCGCATATGATTCACGTACTGACATTTATACACATTTGATACATAGCATGACATTGACTCGCATATGATTCACGTACTGACATTTATACACATTTGATACATAGCATGACATTGACTCGCATATGATTCACGTACTGACATTTATACACATTTGATACATTGCATGACATTGACTCGCATATGATGCACGTATGACATTTATACACATTTGATACATTGCATGACATTGACTCGCATATGATGCACGTATGACATTTATACACATTTGATACATTGCATGACATTGACTCGCATATGATGCACGTATGACATTTATACACATTTGATACATTGCATGACATTGACTCGCATATGATGCACGTATGACATTTATACACATTTGATACATTGCATGACATTGACTCGCATATGATGCACGTATGACATTTATACACATTTGATACATTGCATGACATTGACTCGCATATGATGCACGTATGACATTTATACACATTTGATACATAGCATGACATTGACTCGCATATGATTCACGTACTGACATTTATACACATTTGATACATAGCATGACATTGACTCGCATATGATTCACGTACTGACATTTATACACATTTGATACATAGCATGACATTGACTCGCATATGATTCACGTACTGACATTTATACACATTTGATACATTGCATGACATTGACTGATATGATCATATTTGGCTAAAGATTCTAATTTACTTCTACAAGAAAGTCTCAAAGAGGAGACAGAACCAGAATTAGACTTTGATCCTAAGGAAGTTATGTACTATACTCTGAAAGACTGTGATACAGTATTTTTTGATAGAGAAGTATCTATAACAAGGATTCAACCTAGATCTAGGATTAATAAAGTCTGGTGTGTAGAAGATAAAGAGAAATGGTTATAAGAACAAGTTCCATATAAGGATAGACATTTTGCTCCATTTAAGCCTGTAAAGACAATGGAAGATGCAATTCAAACATTAGATGCGATTGCAAAACTTAAGGCTTATGGAATACCAGTCCCTGATATAGCATATGACCACCATAAAAAAACCGGTTAAATCGTGTTATACTTGTCGTGAAAAAGGTCATATAGCTAGTAATTGTCCACTTAAGAAATCCAAAGATCCTGAGAATGAGCTTTCAGTCAAGTCAGAGGATGATGTTGGATCTTCCGAAAGTAATGGGAAGGGTAGATTAGTTGATCAAGTCAGTTCGAGACAGTTTATGAGTGCATATAAAAGGAAATATTATGAGGATTATGCTAAAAGACATCCAGATAATGTAAATGCACATAATTATGTTAAATTCATAAATTCAATTTCATATGGTAATTCTAATAACTTGGATCAAGTACATGAGCAGAATCAGTCATTTCGAGATTTGAAAAAGTCATTTTCTCAAAAGTTGAAATCTAGTAATGTCTCACCTCGAGATAAGTCTAGTGATCATGACATTTCTGCTCTCTAAGACCCCTAAAAGACAGGGACATTCACAAAATGTTACTACTAGTAGTCATGGTAGTAGAAGTCCAAGTCGATCTCGTACACCTCAGAGGAGTAATTCACCTAGGAATAAGTATGTTCAGCAGAATCGGTCACCCCCTCATAGAAATGAAAATGTTTCTAAATATTTTGATCGATTAAAAAGTCAACCTAGGTTTGGTCCATATTCGCCTAAGAATTCTCCTCCTAAGGCTCGTTTCATTTCACCGAATAAAAGAAAATCTGTGACACCATCATCATCCAAGGCTCCAACAAAGAGCAATGGATATTGGACCGAATTAATTATGAAAGATGAGTTCGGTAAACCTAAACCTCAGAAGGTTTGGGTACCCTTCAGAAACTAATTTAATTTGTGTTCATTGTGCAGGGAGAACCAAGGAAGCCTATCAGTGTTTGGTATGTTGACAGTGGATGCTCTCGGCACATGACAGGGGACAAGAAGTTATTGTCCAACTATGTTGATATAATTGGTTCTTATGTTAGTTTCGCAGGTCCCAAGGGCGGCAATATCTCAGGTCAAGGTGATGTTGTCAATGGGAAAATTACATTGGAAAAGGTCAATTATGTGGAACAGCTATCTCATAATCTTATGAGTGTTTCTCAGATTTGTGACAAGGGTAATCATGTCCATTTTACTGAGAAGGAAGCACTTATCTTGAAGCCGGGATATGTTATTCCTGAAGACTGGATCCTACTTAAAGCTCCTAGGAAGAAAGACATCTATGGCCTTACGTTAGGTGTTGATAATTCGAAGGAGCCAGTTTGCTTATTAACTAAAGCAAATGAATCTGAATCTCTATTATGGCATAGAAGAATGAGACATATTCATTTCTGAAAGATGAATCATATTGTGAAACATGGTTTGGTTGAAGGTGTTCCAATGAAAAGGTTTGACATGGAAGATAAATGTGTACCTTGTCTGAAAGGTAAACAGCAAAAGTCTTCTCATAAACCTAAGAAAGAAAATTCTATTGCCAACCCATTTGAGTTACTTCACATGGATCTGTTTGGCCCTGTGAATGTAAGAAGTATAGGTGGGATGTACTATTGTTTAGTGGTTACTGATGATTACTAGAGATTCTCATGGGTATTATTTCTTCAATCGAAAGATGAAACTCCACAGATTTTGATAAATTTCTTTGTTGAAACTAAAAATGTTTATGGAGTTCGGGTTAAGAGAATCAAGAGTGATAACGGAACTGAATTTAAGAATAAAACATTGGAAGTCTTTTGCTTATCCAAGGGAATCCAACATCAATTCAGTGCACCGTATGAACCACAACAAAATGGAGTTGCTGAAAGAAAGAATAGGACTCTAATCGAAACAGCCAGAACTATGCTTGCTGATTCAGGGCTTCCTACTATGTTTTGGGGGGAGGCAGTGAATACAGCATGTCACATTTTAAATCGGGTTTTGATAGTTAAGCGTCTTAATAAGACTTGTTATGAACTTCTACATAAGAAGAAACCCAATTTACAGAATGTTGAACCATTTGGTGTACCGTGTACTTTCTTGAAATATCTACCTCAGTCAAATTTTGATCCAAAGGTTGAAGAGGGATTTTTCATGGGTTATAAACCAGGTACTTCAATTCGAAGGGTTTACAATAAACAGACCGGCAAAGTTGACTTAGGTACAAATGTCAAGATTGTCAGTCATAAACCCGCTATCCATTCTGGAACTGGCAAGAATTTCGATTATGACAACGTGTTTCGTTCATTGCACGGTCCTGCTTCTTATTCAGGTCCTGACATAGTTGATGATGTGATCATTTTACGAGATCATATGGATTATACTCCTATTCCTACATCTCCTCCTGCTCAGAATGTTGATACTACTCCATCCAAAGTTCAGTCCACTACTGTTGTTGGTGAAAGTAGTAAGAACAATGATAAGATGTCAGATTCAGAAGTTACTGAACCCGAGAACACTACTCCAACTACTCCGTCAGGGATTCCATTGCCTGATGATGACCCTATTTATGAAGAATCGGAAGATGATTTTAGTTCTCCAGAATTGCAGATTCAATCGAATTTTGGAGATAATCTAAATGTTGATTCGGTTCCTCAACATAGAATAAATAAGGCTCATCCGGTTGAGAATATTCTTGGAGATGCCTCAGAGCCTGTTCGAACTAGAAATCAATTAAATAAGGAGATGACTAGTTTATTTTGTGAAGTGAAGGATACAGGAATTATTACTGAGTGTTTGTATTCTTGTTTCATTTCGCAAGAAGAACCCAAGAATGTTAAGATTGCACTTCAAGATCCTTTTTGGGTTGCATCTATGCAAGAAGAATTAGCTCAATTCGAGAAACTTGGAGTATGGGAGTTGGTAGATGTGCCTAGAGGTAAAGAACCGATTGGAACTCGTTGGGTATTCAAGTGCAAACGAGATGACAAAGGGATTGTTACAAGGAATAAGGCACGTTTAGTTGTTCAGGGGTTTGCACAACGAGAAGGATATGACTATAATGAAACTTTTGCGCCAGTTGCCCGGATTGAAGCTATAAGGTTATTTTTAGCCTATGCGAGTTTCAAAGGTATAAAGGTGTATCAGTTAGACGTTAAGAGTGCCTTCTTGTATGGTGAAGTTAAAGAGGAAGTCTATGTGTTTCAACCACCTTGGTTTGAAGATCCTAATTATCCAAGACGAGCATATCGACTTGATAAGGCTCTTTATGGATTACATCAGGCACCCAGGGTGTGGTATGAGAAGTTGTCAACACATTTGTTGACAAATGGTTTTACAAGAGGATCGATAGACAGCACATTGTTTATCAAATGGCGGAAGCGAGATTATTTGATTGTACAAGTTTATGTAGATGATATCATTTTTGGTTCATCTAATGAAAAAAATGTGCAAAGAATTTGAGATGAGCATGAAAAAGCAGTTTGAAATGAGTGCTATGGGAGAACTACAATTCTTCTTAGGTTTGCAGGTTGATCAAAGGAAAGATGGATTTTTTATTCACCAGTCTAAGTATGTCGATGATATCTTAGAAAGGTTTCAAATGTTAGAGTCCAAGACATATGGAACTCCTATTCAGCAAAATCATGGCTTAGGAGTTCTTGATCCTAAAGATCTGCCTATTGATGCTACTTATTATCGTGCTATCATTGGCTCGTTGATGTATCTAACTGCTTCGCATCCGGATATTATGTTTGTTGTTTGTCTTTGTGCTAGATTTCAAGCTAGTCCGAAAGAGTCACATTTAGTTGCAGCAAAGCGTATCCTACGATATTTACGAGGAAACCAAGGGCTTGGTCTATGGTATCCTCTGGGTGGTACGTTTGATTTTGTTGCCTATACTGATTCGGACTTTGGAGGTTGTAACAACGACAGGAAGTCTACTACTGGAGGATGTCAGTTCTTAGGGGGGAGATTAGTATCGTGGCAGTGTAAGAAGCAGACATCAGTTGCTCAGTCTTTGTGTGAGGCAGAGTACATGGCTGCAGGTAGCTGTTGCTCTCAGGTATTATGGATTCAGCAGCAATTGCGTGACTACGGTATGGATTTTCTTGATACTCCTATTAGAATAGACAATAAGTCAGCTATAGACATTACAAATAAGCCTGTCATGCATAAAGTCACCAAGCATATTGATATTAGACATCATTTCTTACGTGACTGTGCCCAAAAGAAATTAATTCATTTGGAAAAGGTTATAACTGATGATAATCTAGCTGATCTATATACTAAAGCATTTGATAAGACTCGCTTTGATAAGCTGATTCTTCTCAATGGTATGAAGAATGCTGATTCATATTAGATCTCTCAAAGAACTATTTTTATTTCTGTGTCTTAGTTTAAGTCTGTAAGTAGCTAGAGTCATAAAAATACAAAAAGAGGGTCTAGTTTAAGTTTGTATATAGTTAGTGTCATAAAATATAAAAAATTGAAATATGAGAAAATCAAAATAAATAAGATAGAGATTTAAGTTGATGCATTCAGATGATTAGAAGTGAGGATAATCTTAGCTTTTAAGCCTGCTTAATCGTAATATAACTGCTTAGTTCAGTGATTACAATTTAGGATATATCGGTAGGCACAAAGTACCAAGGTTTCCCTGAATTAATAATCTTTCAACGGAAATGTTCTTGTGGTAAACATATTCAGATATATGACTGAGAATGCCTGCTCTTCGTTTACGAATTGAGACTGGTCCTTAAATTCTGTGAAAGATCTAGCATTATTATAGGATTTATTCAATATGTATGCAAAACCTCTACAAATCATGAGCATGAAAGTTAAATTTAGATATAATGTGATATTGTTATTTGTTGATTTTGATGCATTGATGAAGTTTGTTAAGTATGCAGGTTACAGATATCAAATTTCATTTTTGCTTGATGGAATGGTTTATAGAATTTTGCTAAGGAATCAAGGCTTGAAATTTTATCCCTCCCCTTTTCTCTGCAAAATTTCTGAAATTCAGCCTGTTTTAGGTTAATCATAAGCTTACAAATACCAAATGAGTATACATCTGTGTGACATGGGATATAGATCTTTGTTACAAGGATAAATGGTTTTGTATTCTTAAATCTAGAACAATAACCTAGAACTTAGTGTAATAGGTTAATTGTTTAATAAATTGATGAATTTTTGATGCATTGATGAAGTTTGTTAAGTATGCAGGTTACAGATATCAAATTTCATTTTTGCTTGATGGAATGGTTTATAGAATTTTGCTAAGGAATCAAGGCTTGAAATTTTATCCCTCCCCTTTTCTCTGCAAAATTTCTGAAATTCAGCCTGTTTTAGGTTAATCATAAGCTTACAAATACCAAATGAGTATACATCTGTGTGACATGGGATATAGATCTTTGTTACAAGGATAAATGGTTTTGTATTCTTAAATCTAGAACAATAACCTAGAACTTAGTGTAATAGGTTAATTGTTTAATAAATTGATGAATTTTTGATGCATTGATGAAGTTTGTTAAGTATGCAGGTTACAGATATCAAATTTCATTTTTGCTTGATGGAATGGTTTATAGAATTTTGCTAAGGAATCAAGGCTTGAAATTTCTTGTATATAAATAATGTAGTTTAGGTTTAAAGTTTAATTTTTATTTTTACTTTTACTTTTATTTTTATTTTTGTACTAACGTTTTAGTTTTTGTGTCAGTTTGTAGTGTCAAACTAGTTCTTATTGCACGAGAGATTTGATAAGCATGTGATGATTTCATTGGAAGTTATATGGTCCTTAGTGGATTATATGAGTCTTGTTGCTTATGGTATATTTGTTTACAAGAAAGATTTTCTAAACTTAAACAAATTAATTTAGAAAATGATTTGTTTTGAATATTGAAATCTCAAAAATATAAGATTTCAATTGTTTATAGTTGATGAGTATGCGTGACAAAGATGTGACTTGACTTAGATCTTGTTTTAGTTGCTAGGTTAAGATTTTGATTGTTTTTGCATACTTATGTTATTTGTTGATTTTGATGCATTGATGAAGTTTGTTAAGTATGCAGGTTACAGATATCAAATTTCATTTTTGCTTGATGGAATGGTTTATAGAATTTTGCTAAGGAATCAAGGCTTGAAATTTTATCCCTCCCCTTTTCTCTGCAAAATTTCTGAAATTCAGCCTGTTTTAGGTTAATCATAAGCTTACAAATACCAAATGAGTATACATCTGTGTGACATGGGATATAGATCTTTGTTACAAGGATAAATGGTTTTGTATTCTTAAATCTAGAACAATAACCTAGAACTTAGTGTAATAGGTTAATTGTTTAATAAATTGATGAATTTTTGATGCATTATACATTGAATGTGTTTCGGTGTAAGTTTGCATATGTTTAGGTTAAGCATGAATGGAGAAATGATCGATTTTATGTCAAGATTGTAATGTAAGATTTTATTTTTACATTATTTTGGTGACATGTCTGTACGGATGATTTATGGTAAGATTACATTTACGAGCAGATACAGGTTTCAGGTAACGAGTATCTACAGGTTTATGTTTTCTGAATTTTTTTGTAATTTTTCTTTTTTATTTTCTGAAAAAATTGACAAAATTTGAAGTGTGCAGCTCGTGTGTGATTGAATTCAAACTCGTCCGTGCCGACGTCAGCAAGCTCTCGCTGACGTAAGCATGAAGCCCACAAAGATGACTTCGGCCCGGCCCACGATTTCCGATTATATATATGGGTTTTACCATTTTCTTTTTATTTTTAATCGAAAATTAACCCTAAAAATTCACCACGCGAATTACTCTCTTCGTGCGACTATTCATCCGAAACAAATTCGATCTAATTCATCATCTTTTTGTGTTTTTAATCCAGATTTGTTGGTAAATTCATGGATAGATAATTGATGCTTTGACTTTAAAAATCATTGATTACAAGTCGTTATGCTGCCCAAATTTCGACTTGTTCTTCGCGTGAATAGTAACTTGGACGAATTGACTCTTAAATCTTTGATTTTTGATGATTTGGACTAAAATTGGACTTAAAATTGGATTAAGATATGATCTTTCAACTTCAATCTAACTAAAGTTTGAATTAACAAGTACCTAATCAAGATTAATCGATGAATTTAGTTCACGGCTACTGTTCACACGAACCACTTCGTGCTTACGTCAGCACGAAGTCGACTTCGTATTTGATTTCTGGGCACGAATGAATTAAAACAAGTTCAAGATTGATGTTAAATGGCTTTTAATCCGTTTTAATGTCGATATGAAAATGTTTTTGATGATTTTTCTGGATTTCAAGGGTCAGCTCGTGCTGACGTCATCACGAAGAGGTCTTACCCTCGTGCTGACATCACCACGAAGCCGATTGTGAAATTTTGAAAATTTTTAATTTTCGTTTTCTTTTTGTTTTTTCTGCAGGTATGGCAGGACAAGGTGCAGGTGCTCGTGTCTTTGTTAAGGAGCATAATGCTGCTATCGATATCAGCATTACTCAGCAGGGATGCACGGCAGAGTTTCACGATGTTCTACATTATCTCGCACACTCGCGTATTCGATTTGCTCTTACCGAGAACCCTCCATTGAGCAGAGACTATATTACTCAGTTCTGGAACTCAGCCAGACAAGTGCAGATGGGTACTCATACTATCATTCGCACTACAGTTCAGGGACGTAATATTGAGTTTTCTGCTGGAGAGTTGAGGACTATTTTAGATCTTGGTAGTGAAGAGATAGATCAAGGTCCTACAGAGTTTGAGGAAGGTTTCTGTGACGGTGCTCTTAGACGTATGAGATATGCTGGTTTGATTAAGCATCCTTATCCCAAGTCTAGTTTGAGAGGCAAATGGAGATTGCTTGCCTACTACTTGTTGAGATCTATCAGTCATCGTAGTGCCGGTTATGATCAGATGAATATGCAGACGGCTTCTCAGCTTGTGGCACTTGTATTGAACAAGCCTTACAGCTTCTCTCAGTACATTTATGATAGTTTTGTTAGGCAGTTGAGAGCTTTTGGAAGCGAGAAGAAGTTCTTTCTGTTTCCAAGATTTGTGATGATAATCATTCGGCATAAGGCGCTGATTTACCTTTTGATGGAGAAACATTTAATTTGGGTCGTCTTACTTATCGTGTGTTCAATGATATGATGAAACATGCTAGTGGCAATGACGTTCCTGCTAATGTTGATAATCCACCATTGTTTGGACACTTTTAATCCAAACTATGAGGCTCCAAGACAAGGTTGAGAAGATGAAGAACCTGTTGCTACTGCTGATGATGCTCAGGGTCAAGATGATCCTCAGGAAGAGCAAGATGAAGAACCTGTTGCTACTGCTGATGTTGCTACTGCGGTGGCATCAGTTTGAGAGATTGAATGAAGTTACTTTATTTACTGATGTTCAGAAGCATGATCCGGAGATGGATGCTCTTGTGGAGGATATTGATGATCCGACAAATCTTGTGCCACCTACTACTGGAGTTTCTACTTCTACCTCCGCTCCAGTAGATGTTGCTGGTCCTTCTGAACCGAATAATGATGATAATGATGATTCGGGTTCAGATAATGATGCAGACAGACCACCAAAGAGAAGAAGAAGACAAGGAAAAGGGATTGATGTTGTGGAGAAGTTGCAAGCTCTTCAGCGACCTCAGTCAGAAATTGATAGGGAGTTTGCTGAGTATAATGCTGCTATGGAGATGTCACATACACCCATACCAGTTGATACACCATCAGTTGCTGCCTTGAGAGCTTCTGTTACTGAAGTTCCGGTCTCGGTGTGTACTACTTCTGTTGGTGAGAAGAGTCTGAGAACCAAGTTTGTTATAAGAGGAAGTGGTTCTCAAGCTAGAGTTGTTGATGCTATGACTGTTACGACTTCTAGAGCTCCAGAGTCGACAGTTCGTCAAGAGCAAGAGCCGACAGTTCCTGCTCCTAGGCCTCGTTCTACTCCTACTCAGGCGTTAGTTCCTGTTGCTACAGTCATGGATCGTCTGTTGGCACCCTCAGATGCCTCCTCAAGGAACTTTTAATGCTCGTATGCCTTCATTTGAGACTACGATGCCACCGCCTGCTGCTACTTCTCACGTTGCTTCTACTTCAAGTTCAGCTTTACCAGTTCAGGTTCAGCTGAGTCGGTTATTTTCTGAGAAGACAATGTTGGAAATGAGAGTGTCAGCCTTAGAACGACAATTGAAGATTCAGGATGAAGCACATCAGAGTGAGATGGACAAAATGACTGCTCTTGTTCATTCTCTTGGAGATAAACTTGACCGATTCTTGTCTCAAGGGGGAGATAAAGATGGACTTGGTTGTAAGGATGATGAGTTATCAAGACAAAGAAGAGATGATGATCAAAAAGATCAAGATCCAACTCAAGATCCACCAACCAGAGACATTGTTGAGCCAGAGAACCGTGATCAAGATGCTGATGTTGCTGAGATTATGGCTTCAGAGACTGCAGATATTCACGGGGAGTCGCCAAGACAAAGAGAGTCAGAGATTGCTGGTACAGCTGGTGCTAGTACATCTGGGACTCAGAAAGGTAAAGCTGTGATGGTTGCTCCTGATGCAGATCCTGATGATCCAGATAATTCGTCAGATGATGAAGATTCCAATTCAGGTAATTCTAAATCTAGTTATTCAAGTAAAAGTCCTGATTATCACAATCCATTAAGTGTGAGATCGGAGGAAGAACGACTAGAATGGGAGTTGCAAGAAAAGTTTGGGAATGATCCTCATCTTTGTTTTGTTGAAGAAGATAAAATGTGGGAAAATCTTAACACAAAGGTTGCACATGCTCATGTTGACCTTGATAGTGATCAATGGTCAGACTCAGATCGTCAGAAAAGAGAACGACGACGACAAAGGATTTTAAGTCAGTTGCCGTCTGACGTATTGATGATATTGATGATGATTTAGACAGTATCATTGATGAAGATTTGGAAGAAGGAGAACTTGTTCCTAAATCAGCATGGGAAAGATTGCTGAAGAAACCTTATGATTTTGATCGTGTCTTTGGAGAAGTTCAAGACATTCCTACAGAACCAAGAGGTGAAGAGGAACATTTCAGACTTAATCCAGTCAGAGATAGTCCAGATGAACTGAAGAATGCTGCAAAGTTAAAATTCAAAGTATTTGCAAAGATAGTTCATGAAGAACTGATTATATTGTTGATCTTGGCTGGGAAATTGATGTTACGCGAGAGTTTAATATTAGGGAATATAATATACCTCCGGAGCAGCAAGATCCTAACTTTTTCATTGATCGTTGGGTTCCAGCATATAGAGGTCCTACTGGTATGCCAATGGGTGGATGTTTCAAGCCATCAATGTTTTGGGAGTTTATCTCAGACAAGGATGCACCTACTTATTTCTCAGTGATACAAAGTTGGTTCTATGATCAAAGAATTAACTTATTTGTTATCAAGAGAAAAGAGGGTTGCCAGTATATGTCAGTCAGTTTAAGACATTTTCAAAGTTTAAATGAATCAGATTTGATGGATTTGGGAAAAAGATGGTTTGTTAATCTTCAGAATGATGGAAATGCTGATTATTTCTGGCAGAGATTTCAAAGAGAAAGAAGTTGGCATTTTGGTGATAGAGGTTTGAAACCTGAGGATAGGTTAATTAAACCTAGACCAATGAAGAAGATTAAAAGACCAGATGGCACAGTTGATTTAGTTCAAAGGAAGATCAAATGTGTTGAAAGGGTTCCTGCTATCAAATGGGATCAAGATATGCTGACTACAATGACTTATTGGCAGATAGATATCAAGTCAGGTGAAGCACAAATGTTTGTTGATAATTTAAAGAGCAAGATGCTGCTTCGCATGTATGATCCAATGCAAGTTGTCAATTTGTCAAGAGGTGATCAAAGAAGATTGATTGAGACACCTTGTATAGCTGTTAGATTTTGGAAGACTGAAGTTGTACACTATCGCAAGATTCTTGGAGTTTGTTTATCTGAGAGAATTCATGCGAATAGTACAAGACTTCTATTTGATGATCACGCTTGAAGTTCAAGTTAAAGAAATCTAGTCGCTAATGTCAAGGGGGAGTCTGTAGATGCAGATTTGTGTGACAGTAGCAACGTAGATTTGGTTAACGTTTTTGTTCTTAAGAATGTATATGTAATCGTTGAATAATAGGTCGTTAGGACATGTGTTTATGTTTAATGATTACGTTTGAACTTCAATATGATATGTGTTCTTGTTTATTATTGTGTTTGTGTGTCATATTTATTGTTTTGCAGGTACACGGATGTAGAGCCAAGGTTATAAGTGTCGTAGAATACTTAAACGGTGGCTGGACGTTATGTACAATGCAAAATAAGGTCCAAGATACGCGTCCTCGTGCTGACGTCAGCAGCACGTAGGAACGTCCTCGTGCTGACGTCAGCATGAAGACAATCCGATTGGTGGATCAAGGCTTATGGACTTCGAATTAAGTCCAAGCCTACACGAATTAGGTTAATACAAGTATAAATACCAACCTTAATTCACGTAATTGGTAACGAATTAGAAACTGGAAGTCGAATTGTTGCTCGTGAATTCTCCTACACGAAGAACGAGTTCGTGTAACACCTTAAGTTGATTAATTACTTATTAATCGACAAAAGGCAATAGCAATCTAGTTATCTCAAGAGGATTCTGCACTCTTGACATAACGAATCACATCTTATTTACGATCTATGCGACGATAGGGACTTGCATTAAACAAGGAATCAACACATACCATTTAGGATAAGATAAAACTTTCCCTTTAACAAGACACTGATATAACCTTAATTACACCAACATTTGATTGGTATATACGACTCATGAGTACATAACTGAGTGTTACCCACTCAGATCTAGATTTATATGTTTATATTTGATTGGTTAAGTTTAAATATTTTTGGTCTGATCTTGAGTGTTATCGATCAACATGTAGGTTATTGTTCAAATTTTACTTGAGACAACTAAATTTTAATAGAAATACTAGTAGGTTTTCCGTATATAGAGACGACGGTGGCAATAATTTTTTTTTTTTTTGAACATTAAGATACTTTTATTAATATGAGATGCTAGCGAGAAGTTAGAAAAACATACAAGAGGAACAAAAATAACCGTTTGAGCTGGGAAGAAACATAATACAACACGAAGAAAAAACTATTAAGAAAGATTAAAACAGAAAGCTATTACACTCAGACCAGCTAATGTTATTGGAGATCAATCGATTGGAGAGCTACATGAAGCTGATTGCTTTTAATTCTTTGACTGCATAGGGAAGAGATGGAGTCTTGTTTGAAAAAATACGATCGTTTTGAAACTTCCATAAAATTTAGCAATAGGCAAGAATAATAAGCTGGAAGATCTTTTGTTTCTTAGACGAGATGAAGCTAATCAATAATAATTGTTATGGCATTCGAACTTTTCGTTATTATTTTAGAATGATAAATAAATGAGACTTGATTCCTAATAATAATAAATTAAATAGATCCTTTCTATTAATAGATTGCATTAATTATTTATTTTTATCAAAAGGTAGTGAACTTGACATTTGATGAAAAGAATTTCGATTAAAAATAAAGTTGTTTTGCAATTTTGCAACACTTTGGTAAAACTAATGTTTTTGTAACCTTGAGGTCCAAACTAAGTTAATGCAAAAAGCTAAGGTACCAAAATCCTCAATAACCTTATGGAAGTATAAAACTAGAATCGTGTCTGGTGTCTCTAAAATGACGGAAATGACCAACATAAAAAAGTGACGTGGCGGAACGTTGATAAACGTAAATGAACTGGACTGCCCCTCAAGGTTGACCATCCCTTTTATTTCGTTACGTGAACTTCAAAATAAAACATCAAACACTCGTATTTTACTATTCTTTTTTTTTTTAACTAAGATTTAGGTTACTAAAGTTAACTAATTGCAAATACTTTTTTTTCATTTTCTTCTTTTTATACTTTTTCATCTCAACTAATTACTAATTACTCCCCTATTATGAACAATAAACTTTGTCAAATTATTACTAACTTGTAACAAAAAGGTGTAGATGGTGGAGAAACCATTATTCCGTAATCTTTTAGATTTAACTGATTCGGTAGTCAATACCATACAAAATGTAATTAAGCAAATCTTTTTTAACAAATTACATTTCACATAAGTCCAAAAGGCATTTATGCTGGATATTTGGATAAATAATGGTGACGTTGATATTAATTAGATATCTGATTATCATTAGTAAGACAATTAGTGCTCAAATACTACTACTGAAAGAAGGCGCCTGCCCTTAATTCAATGAAATCAAATGCCGAGATATGTACTTACAAGACCGGTTCATCAAAAAAGTTGTTATTGCAAGAACCTACCAGCTGCATACCGTCTCATACTAATTTATTCCATAAATTATATCAAGTTTTGAATGAATTTTATCATTTCACTTTTGGGATTTTTTTCATATTAGTAAATGATTTTAATTACCCACGGGTTTTAAACATGATAGGATCGACATGATATCTTCTTCAAATTCGTCGACTGATTACCAATGGAGGACATAGACGAAATCTTCATTTAGTGTTTGTCTGTCTACTACAATTAAATCTTTTAAAACCATCTATACATATATATATGATTGTTTTTTTAAAATGAATAAAAGTATGATTATAATAAAAATAAAAATAAAAAATATAATATAATACAATGGTGGCCGTTAGAATGGCCTACAAATGCAATTACGACAGAAAGTATATTTGTAATACATTAAACCTTTATAATTAATTAAAAAGGAACACCCCACTTTAGATTTCACAAATAAGATAAAACAAAAGCAAAAGACCATAATCTCTGATTCCATGATATCACTAATTTGTTTTTACTTAAGGTTCAAGAAATTATTGTTTTCTAAAGAGATGTTATGTCTTATATGTTATGACATCTCTTTTGATATTTTATTTTTTTAACTAAAATTTACCGATATATACCTATGCTAGTATTAATACTCGTACGATATATGGATTAATTATATCATGCGAAATATAATTTAATTACCTACGCCTATGAGTTAATGATTTTAAAAGATGTACATATAATTATATATGGGGGATGGTTATATAAGACTGTTAGGTATCTAAGTTTAGATGTGGAACACTCACATACTATTTTTTTAACCCATAAAATTCATGGGGGCTCAAACATTTATTCATTAAACAAAAATATTAAAAAATAGTATGTAGGGGTTCCACACCTAAGCTTAGGTGTCGGACAACCTTATATTCATTTTTCCCTATATATATATATATATATATATGATCATATTATTATATATATATATATATATATATCTAATCATGGGTACTTGTATTTATATTTATTTTTATATTTATATATATATATATATATATATATATCTTTTACTTTAATTGAATAAATAAAAATACAAAAAAGAAAAGGGTTGGTCAAGCCGTCAAGCTAGAAAATAAATTGGATTGTTTTTTTTTTTTTATAATTATATTTCTTTTTTTGTCTTTTGATGAGCTATAATAAGTATGGTCGTATGAACATGGTGGCATGGTGCCTTTGCTATATAATTTCTTCACTAAAGGTTTGTGAAAGCTTATCTATAAGTATAAACCATAATATATCATGTATATCAACATGCATGCTTGAATGTTTTTCTTACCTTACATACTATATAAAGTACATTGAAACTAATGAAGTATAATAAGATGAATTGAACCGAGTCTTTCATAAATATTATTTAAACTTTTTACAAGTAGAGTCGTTTTCCAGGGGCATAGAGGTCGATAACTACAACTTATAATTTGCAACTACTCTGAGTCCTCATCATGCATGATCGATCGATCGGCCGGGCCAGCTCCCACTAAAATCACACGCTTTAATTTTCCTTACAAGATCGAGCTTTATTTTATATTTCCCATGCACCCCACCACTTGTTGATGTCTAAAGGACTCTTGACATATCATAAAGTCACTTGCATGGTCCGGCCTTAAGCTGGTTTTTAATACTACTTACCTCTTTTCTCATCCATTGAACAGTTATGTTTTAATCGATCGTCAGTAGTTTAGTTTTCCGTTATGTGATACATATATATAAATAAATTTTTTTTTATTTAAAAAAAACAAATTAATAACGTCATGAATATATAGATTGATCTCTTAACAGCAGTACGGCACCAACTTCGTTGTGCTTAATTTACTTGACCTAAAATAGTAAATATCGTGGGACATATGAGTGTGTGACGTTTAAACTAAGTTATTGAAGAAGGGTTGAATATACTCGGCCCCTACCCAAAAATTAAGTAAGAAACTACACCCCAATAATGTATATATATGCAAGTCAAGTTTGAATACTTAAGAGTTAAGAGTTAAGACAGTTTTCGGTTGGGCTTTTTTAAACGTGTTTTTTTTTTGTGTTAAGTCTCGGGTTAAAATAATTTTTAAGTGATTAAAAGACCAGAGGACCTACTATACTAAATTTAATTATCTTTAGTATTTAATAAATAGTGATGATCGATGGGCATATATATGATTGCAAGTTGTTTGAATTTGGTAGGGCGACAAAGATTCATTTACCAATAACGTATCATCATGGAACCTTTTGTGATAAGTGGTACTCTCTAGTCTCTATGCAGTGCGTGTACATATATATTAGCATAGTCACACTCAGACATGCATTATATTGGACATGGCGTGGCGAGAATTGGGCCATCGTAGATCGAGCCCATGAGGTACGACTATCTTATGTTCTTTTCATTTTAGGACTTTAGCTAGGTAGTGTAAAATAAAAGTAAAGATAGAAAGGTGAGGTTGACAATCGATAGTACATATTTAGAACCTACCTTTCTATTTCTATTAAGAAACTTGGAACAATGAGACCATCAGACTTCTTTTTGATTAAGGGATATAATTAATCCTCTTAACAATTTTTCTTTTTTAAATTATCTTAAAATTATATAAATATGACATATGAATTTCTAGTAACTTTTCTTAACTTTATATAAAAAAATAAAAATCACATGTGTTCAATTATAACTAATCGATTTTAAATGCTTGAAACAACTTACATAATTGACATTGATCTAAAACTTTGGATATATATACACACACATAATTTTTTTATATGTTTATTAAAAAGATTTCAATCTAACTTAGATTAACGGACCTACTTTGTTACAACGAGGGATGGTTGTTTAAAACGAGCCAGTTGTTTGTTTAAAACGACCGGTTTTAACGGCTCTTTCCAGTTGAATTGTGTTTTGATGTTTGATTTTTGAAATTTTTGTTATTATTATCATGATGATTTGTATACTTAATGATATTTTAGGTGGTTTGTGGAGTTTGTATATACATATATATTGAACAACGAGTTAGTAGTTAATAATTGGTATTCGAGACACCACAGTGACATCCAAATGGGCAGTATGCGGAGCTCGAACTATTTGTTATAAATTTTGAATGGATATACAGTGTATTATTGATAAAATCTAACAATCATAGTAACATTTTTTGAAAAAATAGGTTTACTTGTCAACCCGATTCAACCCGTTGAATCATTTTTCAACACTCGACCGGTTTAATTATTAATTCGGTTATTAAACATTGATAAATTTAAAGACACATACAAATAACAAAAATTGAAATTTACGTTGGAACGGCCTAAAATAAACACCATATCACAACCATCCTAACCGCTGTTTGACAAAACCAAACATTAAAAAGCAACTATTATAGAAGACAACACCAAGGCTGTCACGTCAATTTCATAGGCCCTGCTCAATAAAAAATAAATAAATAATAGGGCTTTGTATATGAAATTTTTGCATATGTTAAATATAAGTTCAATAATCCTAAAAATGAATAATTAATAAAACTATTGTAAAAAATACTAATAATCGAAAAACAGGTCATACAATTTAATCAACTAAGTATAAAAAAGATGTATCATCATAAAGATTATGGCCTTATAAAGACATTTTTTAAAATTTTTTATTTAGTGATTAAAGTTTTAAACTAAATCAAATAAATTAAAGTTAAAATAAGAGACACTTTTGAATATATAATATCTTATGAAGGACATGTTGGATCATAGATGCCGTGGAGAGTCACACTCACGTAAACAAAAAATTGTTTGAAATGGGCCCTTATAAGGATATGGGTTCTGCTCCCTTGAACAAGTTGCACAGCCCAATCTCCGGCCCTGGGCAACACCGACAACCTATATGTAGATGTAGAAAAAATGGACTTGAGCCGCTGGGTCATCGAGGTATGTTAAGTCTAGACCTGATACATGCGTCGTGAGATCATACCAGAGACGATGATGGACGTATCCGTCCTCTAACTCGTTTAACACATTCCGGTTATAAACTATCAGGGCCGGTGGATTCATTATATGTTGCCCTCTCGTCGTCTTTTATGATCATTTTGTGCAATATACAACATGTGCAAACCATTTTTCCAATCTTCTCTTTTGTCATGGGTCGGACGGGACGAGCGAGATTAACCCATATTCTTATAAGAATTAATATTTATATCGATATTTTATTTTATATTATACTATTTGAGTAATCGCTACTTTTATTGTTCTTAACAACCATGACTAACGAAAATAAAATTACTTTTTTGCAAGACATCAATGAAAACTCGGTCAATTGTGTAATCAAAGTTAAGATATTGCTTCTCTGGAAGAGTTTGTATAAAAGAAACTCTCCAAACAATCTAGCCTTGATATGATTTAGCATTTAGTATTAACATTTGAATATCTAAATTCTAAGTATATTTTTACGTTTAAATATAACGATTTTTTTTGTTCCATATATTAATTCTTATATTGAATAATATTTATATCGATATTTTATTTTATATTATACTATGAAACGCTACTTTTATTGTTCTTAACAACCATGACTAACGAAAATAAAATTACTTTTTTGCAATACATTAATGAAAACTCGGTCAATTGTGTAATCTAAGATATTGCTTCTCTGGAAGAGTTTGTATAAAAGAAACTCTCCAAACAATCTAGCCTTGATATGATTTAGCATTTAGTATTAACATTTGAATATCTAAATTCTAAGTATATTTTTACGTTTAAATATAACGATTTTTTTTGTTCCATATATTAATTCTTATAAGAATTAATATTTATATCGATATTTTATTTTATATTATACTATTTGAGTAACGCTACTTTTATTGTTCTTAACAACTATGACTAACGAAAATAAAATTACTTTTTTTCAAGACATCAATGAAAACTCGGTCAATTGTGTAATCTAAGATAAGATATTGCTTCTCTGGAAGAGTTTGTATAAAAGAAACTCTCCAAACAATCTAGCCTTGATATGATTTAGCATTTAGTATTAACATTTGAATATCTAAATTCTAAGTATATTTTTACGTTTAAATATAACGATTTTTTTTGTTTCATATATTAATTCTTATAAGAATTAATATTTATATCGATATTTTATTTTATATTATACTATTTGAGTAACGCTACTTTTATTGTTCTTAACAACCATGACTAACGAAAATAAAATTACTTTTTTGCAATACATTAATGAAAACTCGGTCAATTGTGTAATCTAAGATATTGCTTCTCTGGAAGAGTTTGTATAAAAGAAACTCTCCAAACAATCTAGCCTTGATATGATTTAGCATTTAGTATTAACATTTGAATATCTAAATTCTAAGTATATTTTTACGTTTAAATATAACGATTTTTTTTGTTTCATATATTAATTCTTATAAGAATTAATATTTATATCGATATTTTATTTTATATTATACTATGAGAAGGCTACTTTTATTGTTCTTAACAACCATGACTAACGAAAATAAAATTACTTTTTTGCAAGACATCAATGAAAACTCGGTCAATTGTGTAATCTAAGATATTGCTTCTCTGGAAGAGTTTGTATAAAAAAAAGTTTTTTTTCTTATTAATGTGGCCGACCTCTCTCCCAACGGTCATATGACCGTTTCAAATGGTCAAAATTACTCAACCCTCCCATTCTTCTCGACGAGCTTTGAAGCCGCTCACCCCCAACCCGCTATGAAGCCGCAATGGTGGCAGCGGTGTTCGTGGGCGGGCTCCGCTAAACCGCTACCATACCGATGTGACTTCGTCCCCCAAGCATTTTCCCTAATTTATTATATAGTGAAGGTTTCTTCTATTCATTGGTTGTTTTAAATGTTATGTTGTTGAATTAACACTAAGAGGGTTCATATTCTCATCTTTTTCTTCTTTATCTTCGTTGGATGGGTGTTTACCAGTAGGCAGCAGCCGATGCATCCTCCGATATTTAGGATAAATTATTAATTTGAAGGATTCTAGGCTATCTTCTAAAAGCCCAGTAGTACCTACAAAGCCCATTTAGTTTGGAGTGGAAGAACATTTGATTGTATTCAATGTTAATAATGACTTTATTGGTCTGTCTACGTTTATTTTATTGTGTTAACGATCAAAAAATGATACATCTCCGGATGGAAGTGGTAAACGGTAATTCATTGTACCTATTATTTGGATTAATAAGAATTAATATTTATATCGATATTTTATTTTATATTATACTATTTGAGTAATCGCTACTTTTATTGTTCTTAACAACCATGACTAACGAAAATAAAATTACTTTTTTGCAATACATTAATGAAAACTCGGTCAATTGTGTAATCTAAGTTAAGATATTGCTTCTCTGGAAGAGTTTGTATAAAAGAAACTCTCCAAACAATCTAGCCTTGATATGATTTAGCATTTAGTATTAACATTTGAATATCTAAATTCTAAGTATATTTTTACGTTTAAATATAACGATTTTTTTTGTTCCATATATTAATTCTTATAAGAATTAATATTTATATCGATATTTTATTTTATATTATACTATGAAATGCTACTTTTATTGTTCTTAACAACCATGACTAACGAAAATAAAATTACTTTTTTGCAAGACATCAATGAAAACTCGGTCAATTGTGTAATCTAAGTTAAGATATTGCTTCTCTGGAAGAGTTTGTATAAAAGAAACTCTCCAAACAATCTAGCCTTGATATGATTTAGCATTTAGTATTAACATTTGAATATCTAAATTCTAAGTATATTTTTACGTTTAAATATAACGATTTTTTTTGTTCCATATATTAATTCTTATATTGATAATATTGTATAACTCGTGTATTTGACACGGGTCTAAAATTTAGTAATAAGTTAACCCATAACTCAAACCGAATACGATTTGGGTTATTTGGGTTTGAGTTAGCCGGGTTTAGGTTGTTTGGGTCGGGTTTTGGGTAACCCAAATAAGAGATGATGTTGAGTTTGAAGCATACTAAACTTAAAAAAGAAAGTTGGTTAATTATATGTCAATATAATTTCAATTTCATAAACATAGAAAAGCATACTTCGTAAAACTGTAAATTAACAAATTGTTTATATTCAAAGCTATTTCAACAACTTTGATTATCTAGTTCTTGATTTAATGCATTACAACATGGTTGTATTAATCGAAGAATAGTCATGCATATGTAAAATAGGTAAGTTACAAACTATTTAAAATAATATAAAACACTTTATTAATTAAATAATTTTGATAATATTTTTTGAACGACATTCTATTCTACTCCTACTCCTAAATTACATGTATGCCTGGAAACCAGGACTCTCGAAAAACCCCTATCAATCCACCATCACAAATGTGAGAAGTGGGACTCGAACCCAGGTGGACCCCCCCAAGGTGTTTAATTAAACTTTTGAAGTTAAATTTGATTGATCTATCGTTATATGATCTTTTAATACAAGACACATATACTATATATAACTATTATACTCGTAATATAGTAATACTTTTGTATAATACTAACAAAAGGTAAAACGGTATGTTTGATTTTCTTTTTACCATAATCCCTAAAATATAAAAATAACCGAGTAGGAATCATATTTGTTAAGTTATGAATAAAAGGATAAAGATTGAGGCAAGTATATAATACTCCTATAAATATTACAGAGATAAAAAAAATATATATGGGTTATTCGGGTTAACCCAAATGAAAAAATACAACCCATAACCCAAACCAATTAAATTTATGGGTTTGATTAACCGAATAACGAACCTGAAACCTGAATAACCCAACCCATATAACCTAAATCTATTCGGGTTATTTAGGTATGATTTTTTTCAACACCCCAAAGAAAAAGGGGGATAAATAATTGAACCTGTTGATTCCTTAGAATACCAGGAACAATTCTTCTAATAATCGTTGATTCAAAAGAATACCGATAATTAGGCAATTTAACACACACTAACACACACTTGTGTATAGGGAGGGAAGAAAAGACTTTTCATATCATCAAAAAACTAATTTGCAACAAAGTTTTGGTCCCAATATATAGGGACACTAGCACTTAATGATACCGACTTTTCACCTTCCTAATTACGAGTATTCAAAAACCCCTAAAATTATTTATGAAGAAATAACCCATCAAATTCGTTATAAACTTGGACCGTCATCACCAACCCATTATGTGTGCGTATCACTACCATAATAATTTATGGTGATCAATATCCAATTACGAAAATCACAAATATTAGCTAGTAGCTTTCTAGGTGTCGTACACATATAAATGACTGAATAACGATTAGCAAGAAATAAAAAAACAAAGGAAAAAAAAATTATAAAAATCTTATTGATAAACGCCTAAAATGTATGATCTTAATGGATAAAAATGACACTTGTTGTGCTTGTTAATAGAAGATTAGGGCATTTTTATGTTTGTTGAGTGATTTCAGGCTATAGATAACAAATGGAGCTAATGTGAATCAAGAAACGAGTCAAAAGAGCCAAGATGCAAATTCTGGAATTTTGGATTTACAACAGGCGTAGGTTACGCCCACCAGGGCCGTACCTTACGCCAGGCAAAAGTTCAGAGGGCATACCTTACGCCCAATCTGGGCGTAGGTTAAGCCAGTTGCTGTGCAGAAAATCCGAATTTTTGAGTTTTAATTAATTTTCAGTTTATATGACTTTATTGGACGACTTGGGGAGTTACCATCATCACTTGTTGATGGTGTGGTGGAGGATGTTGATGAGAATGAAGATAGTGAGCATGAACCGGAACTTGTTCTACCTAAATCAAATAAAAAAGTGTCTTTTAAAGAGGTAGAAAACAATAGGTCTAGTGGTAAATTTTCTGAAAAACAAGGAAAGGATATGGAGGGTAATACCATTCCTTTTCCTTTGGCTTTGATTGATCCAAAACTTAGGCCTACACTTAAGAAAAGAGGTCCCCATGAGGAAGAAATGTGGGAAATTTTTAAGCAAGTGAAAATTAATATACCTCTTATTGACATAATCAAACAAGTTCCGGCTTATGCTAAATATCTCAAGGAGTTGTGTACCTAAAAACGGCACCATAAGCTTTCAAAAAAAATTGTTTTAATTGAAGAAGTTAGTGCCGTTGTGATAGGTATACTCCCACCTAAACTCCAAGATTCAGGAGCGCCTTTAATTACTATTCAAGTTGGTGATTTCAAAATGAATAAGGCACTTTTGGATATGGGGGCGGGTGTGAGTATCTTACCGGGTATTTTGTATGATCAATATGACTTTGGACCCTTGGAAAAAGTCGACACCACCTTGGTGATGGCTGATTTGTCACTAAAACTTCCAAGAGGAATTGTCCAAGATGTCATTGTTAAAGTGGAGGACTTCTATTACCCCGTAGACTTTTTGGTACTTGATTTTGCACCAAGCGGTAATGTTAGGCAGCCCAATGTCATCTTGGGTAGACCCTTTTTGGCCACCGCTAATGCATTAATTGATTGTAGAAGGGGTACGGTTGAAATGACTTTTGGCAACCGTAAGATAAGATTGAATGTTTTTGCTAGTGTTCCTAACCCCGTAGTTAGTGACGAATGCTTTATGGCGGACGTCATTGATGAGTGCATTCCTCATGAAAATGAGGAAGACACACGGGAGAATTGTGCTTTGGTTGACAGGTTGATTTTGGAGCATAGTGAAACATTGAAGAAGGAAGAGAAGGATTGGGAGATTATGGCAATTCAAGAAGGTAGACCACCATGGACTCATTTAGTGGAAAGTCTACCAGACCATATTGACACCCATCTCAAGCCCTCAATCGAGAGTCCACCACAAGTTGAGTTGAAAGAGCTCCCATCTTATTTGAAGTATGCATTTTTGGGAGATGAAAAGACTTTGCCGGTGATAATTGCATCAAATTTGGAAGAAATGCAAGAAAGAGCATTACTAAAGGTGCTCAAGGAGTATAAGGCGGCCATTGGATGGACAATTGCCGATTTGAAAGGAATTAGTCCATCAATTGTGATGCACAAAATCATCACCGATTCTGAAGCAAAACCTTCACGTGATACTCAAAGGAGATTGAATCCTCATATGCGTGAAGTTGTGAAAAAGGAGGTGCTAAAGTGGTTGGATGCTGGAATTATTTACCCAATTTCGGATAGCACATGGGTAAGTCCAACACAAACGGTACCTAAGAAAGCTGGAATTCAAGTGGTGAAAGGAGATAGTGATGAACAAATTGCAACCCGACCCATCACCGGGTGGAGGGTGTGCATTGACTACTGAAAGCTGAACACCGCTACTTCCAAGGATCATTTCCCATTGCCATTCATTGATCAAATCATCGAAAAGCTTGCAGGTCAGAAGTTTTATTGTTTTCTAGATGGTTATTCGGGTTATAATCAAATTGCTATCCATCCCGATGATCAACACAAGACCACATTCACATGCCCATATGGGACTTTTGCCTTTAGGCGAATGCCATTTGGATTATGTAATGCTCCCGCCACCTTTCAAAGGTGCATGATGAGTATCTTCTCGGATATGGTCGGTGATTCCCTAGAAATCTTTATGGATGATTTTTCCATTTTTGGCCAAACCTTTGATAATTGTCTTAATGAGCTAACTAAAGTCTTGAAAAGATGTGTTGAGACAAACTTGGTGTTAAGTTGGGAAAAGAGCCACTTTATGGTTCAAGAGGGGACGGTTTTGGGTCATGTGATTTCAAGTAAAGGCATGGAAGTTGACCGGGCCAAAATCAAAGTCATTTCTACTTTACCCCCTCCAACCAATGTTAAGGGTGTCCGTTCTTTTCTTGGACATGCCGGATTTTATAGAAGGTTCATAAAAGGATTTAGTGTCATTACCAAACCATTGTGCAATTTGTTGTTGAAAGATGTACCTTTTGTGTTTGATAATGAGTGTTTGAAAGCTTTTGAAACCTTGAAAGAAAAGTTGGTTGAAGCCCCCATTTTGCAATCACCTAATTGGTCCATGCCATTTGAAATCATGTGTGATGCAAGTGACTTTGCAATTGGGGCTGTTTTGGGACAACGGGTAGACAAGAAACCCGTTGTGATTTATTATGCAAGCAAAACTTTATCGGATGCCCAACTGAATTATACCACCACCGAAAAAGAATTGCTTGCGGTTGTTTATGCACTTGACAAGTTTCGTTCTTACATTTGTGGTAGCAAGGTTATAGTGTACACAGATCATAGCGCGGTTAAGCATTTGATGGAGAAAAAGGATACAAAGCCAAGGCTAATTAGATGGGTGTTGCTACTACAAGAGTTTGACTTGGAAATCCGAGACAAGAAAGGAAGTGAGAACGTGGTGGCGGACTACTTGTCAAGAATTCAAGCTATGGATGATAGTTCAACCAAGGAGATCAATGAGACCTTTCTGGATGAGCAATTACTAACCGTTTCTATTGTTCCTTGGTATGCAAATATTGTGAATTTTTTGTCCGCAGGTAAGATACCGGAGCATTGGGCCAAAAGAAAGAAGCAACAATTCTTGGCACAAGCAAAGCAATACATTTGGGATGAGCCGGACTTGTTCAAAGTTGGCCCGGACCAATTGGTGAGAAGATGTGTTCCGGAAGAAGAGATTCAAGAGGTGTTGACTCATGCACTCATTTGCATGTGGAGGTCATTTCAGCGGTCAAAAGACAGGTTACAAGGTTTTAAATTGTGGTTTGTTTTGGCCTAGTATCTTTAAAGATGCCGCTGAATTTGTTAAGAAATGTGTGAGGTGTCAACAACTAGGTAGTATTACCAAGAGGAATGAAATGCCCATGCAACCCATTTTAGTTGTTAATATTTTTGATGTTTGGGGCATTGACTTTATGGGTCCCTTCCCTAATTCCTTTGGTAATTACTACATTCTAGTGGCCGTAGATTATGTTTCAAAATGGGTAGAAGCCATTGCCACTAGAACCAATGACCATACCGTTGTATGCAAGTTTGTCTAAAGCAACATTTTCTCAAGATTTGGAATCCCTCGTGTGATTATAAGCGATGGGGGGTCTCATTTTAAAAAATTTCAGTTTGGCAAACTTCTTAAACGGTATGGCATAAACCACCGGATTGCTACCCCATATCACCCACAAACAAGTGGGCAAGTAGAAGTGTCCAATAGGCAAATTAAAGAAATCTTGCAAAAGACGGTAAGACCCGATAGAAAAGATTGGTCAACCAAATTGAATGATGCTTTATGGGCTTACCGTACCGCTTTCAAAACACCTATTGGCACTACTCCTTACCGGTTGGTTTATGGAAAGGGTTGTCATCTTCCGATTGAATTGGCACATAGGGCATTGTGAGCCGTTAAGGCCGTTAATATGGTTCACGACGGTTTTTCATATTTTCTTTTACTTCAGCCAACTCCTTTTTGAATCGTTCCAACGCTTCCATCTTCTTCACTAACATTCTTGCCCCAATCACGATCTCTATTGTATCGCCCAATTCTTTGACTCTCTTTAGGTCCATGCCCAAGAGTTCGGCCTCATCTTTTATGCTCTTGTCGAATTGGTTGATCCTCTCGTTCAATTCTTCTGTGAGGTCGCGTGTCCTTATTGGTTCATCCACGTAAGGCACATACTCGTCATCCGATCCACAACCTCTAAATTCCATGAGTGATGCTAATCCTGCAAAACAGACACTAGCTATACCCGTGAAAAGCACTAATTATTGCTAAAAATAAAAAGACGAAAATGAAAAGACAAAAACTAAAACTAACCTAGACTAATAAAAGAAAAATATTTTTGGATATTTTAAAATTTTTCAAATTTTATGGCTTTTTATAATAATGAAAATAAAAATGACGCCTAAACTAGACTAACTAAAAAGAAATTAAACTAATCCTAAAAGACTAAAACTAACTTTCTCTTGTAGACACGAAAAAGCTCGAATTACCCTAACCTAACTAAATTCCTAAGCTAATAGTCCCCGGCAACGGCGCCAAAAACTTTGATGAGCGGGAAGTTTAACTTAAATTCCTAACAAGTTTTAAATTTATAATTTACAAGGTTAACTTCTCTACTACACTCACTCACGGGCAGTGGACCTGTTCGTTCATAGTATAGTAAATAGGTAAGACCAGGATCGTTCGCAGGGACTATGTCTAAGAAAGTAGCTAGGTGTAACTCTAGAATTTGGGGGTTGTCACGATTTAAACTAATGATAATAAAAACATTAATTAATTAATCTAGCAAAACAATAATAATAAAAACATTAATTAATTAATCTAGCAAAACAATAATAATTAAAACATTGCATCTACTTGGAACAGTTCACATGCCATGATCATTTAGAAAGCAGTTTAGATATGTTGAACAACTCTTCTCACGTTCGGATTCTCGTTAGATTCACCAAACTACTTAGTAGAGCTGTCGTTAGACTCACACTACCCTATAAACAGATTCTCGTTAGATTCACTGTTATGCATTAAAACCTGAGTTTTGTAACTATGACTTTATCTTCTATGTAAGTCAAGATTCTTCTAGGTTCTAAAAGTCACTTGACACTAATTATTCTAAAGTCACTTGACACTAATTATTCTAGTCACCCGGATCCGGTTTTCCGTTCGCCAGATCAACTAAAACAATTTAAAAAAACACATGTTCAGTTGAGTCAAATTATTAATTAACCATCCCCCGCTCAGTTATAAGTCAAGAGACCACATTAATTATAAACCGATTAATGTTTCACAAAACGAATTAAATGACTCTAAGGCCTTAGCGCAAACTTGACCCAAACAAATCAGTAAAATAAGTTTGTATATAAAAACTAATAACATTTGCCTGACTCAATAAACATAGATCTGCGACAAGCATAGAAACGGTTCAACAATCTAATATAGAAAACTATCACGGCATGATCACATTATCCAAATAGATGCAAAACTACTTAGCTACTCATGACAAGACATAATTAAACCTAACAATTATTAAAATAAATAAATCCATCATAACAATTGTCAAATAAATAGTCTTGCAATAAAGTATGCTAACAATAATAAAAGTAAAAGAGAGATCAAACTAATAATAGGGAAATCGAAGTCACGCAGTCCGTATCTTTCTTGGCCGCTCCTTCGAATCAACACCACGAACCCTTTATTTGTTTGACTGCTTGATAATTAATTCAAGCTGCTAATTAATGATGATGATATGTTGTGCGGCTGCTCCTCTTCGAATTGTTATTGTGGTATATTATGAATTGACTGCTTGATAATTAATTCAAGCTGCTAATTAATGATGATGATATGTTGTGCGGCTGCTCCTCTTCGAATTGTTATTGTGGTATATTATGAATTGAATGCTATGAATTGCGGCGGTCGAATTGTGGCAGCACACACACACACGGCTGCGTAAAACTATATAATATATATATAGATTGCTTGATGATGCTTCTGCCGACCTAACAAACTAAAAGGCGGCAGCCTTTGTTAACCAAAAGAGGCCGCACCTCTTTTTCCTTCTTTTGGGCTGGACGCACGCAAGACAAGGGCTAAGCCCACTTCCCCTTTATTTTCTTCTGTTGGGTCACTGCTCCACCAGGCCCAAGGCTTTGGGCCTTTTCCTCTTTTCGGCTGGATACAAGCAACGAGACCACCACCACCTTTTATTGCTAATTCCACAATTGTTGTTGATGTTGTTCGACAGCCTCACACCTCACACACGTGCACATTGACTTTCTTTGACTTTCTCTAATGTTGCAAGTATTTTCGTCCCGTCTCGCAGTCTTGTGTCTTGTAAAATCCATTCGCATGTAAGTTGAGTTGGTCGATGACATTTACTCACGTCCGCATCTCCTGTGAATCTACATAAATATTCGATCTCATTAAGTACCATAAGTTCACATATATAGACTAAATTAAGCATTAAAATACGGCATAATGGTAGGGGAAATAATCACAAAATGGACGCTCATCAGTGATCTCGGACCTAAACTTGATAAAAAAATCCCCGCACCAAACTGACCTGACGGGTCGCCATTTACCTACTAGATTTCGGGTAAAACATTCCTATGGAGTGACGGGTGATCAATTGATTTTATCTTTTTTTTTGAAATCTACTCACTACAAATATTTATATGATCCCCTTTAAGTTGTAACGATTGAGCCCAATTAAAGTTCTATATTTTTTAATACCCATTGAATATAGTGATACTATTAAATAACATCATATATATGGGTTGTGTTAAGGTCAGGTTTTTAGTATACGGGTTTGCATTTAAAATCATCTCTAGATCTGCACTCGCAAAAAAAAAAGATCCAAAACTAATCCCTACATATTCTCATAATAACTTTATCGTCATTAACTAATCAAGGAAATAGATTTTTAGATGACCAAAAACCAAAAATTATGAAACAAATCTGATTATTTTAACAAATACAAATATCATTTAAAAACAAAATTGCACCTAAGTATCTCTTTTAGTGACAAATAAACCTTTATAATAGAAAGAGAGGCACCGCTCTTTACATGTATTTTGAGTGACAAATTTGCCCTTATAAAAAAAGAGTGGCAAATTTGCTCTTTACATACATTTTGAGTGACAAATTTGCTCTTTTAACCTTTTGAATATATCTATTCGGATTTCCTCAAAATCTATCCCATTTATCCTTCAAATAATATCCAAAAATGCGATTAGAAATACAAGCACACCAGCTTTTAGTGAAAAATTTGCATAAAGCATAAAAATTCCTAAAATCCAGTGAAAAGATCCATCATCGTAGGCCTTCAATATATATCACAAATTGTAAAGTTATACATACTTCTTTTGAATTCAAATCAATCCCTTATTTCCCATTTTTTATAATAAATAAATAAATAATAATAGTTTAATTATAACATCATCATTATTATTCATATATATCTCAATAGTTAAAAAAGAGACATAGATTAACAAATGTCAGAGCTCAAGAAGCTTACCTAAACACACTATAGCATTCACTGTCATTTTCCATATATACAAAAAACAAAAACATATCAATTACTACTAATTAATGATAATAAGAAGTATTCTTCAAGAAATAGAGAGGGGAGCAAATACCTTGTGGTGGTCGGATTTGAGAATGAGAAGCAGGAGAAATTCTTTTGATAGGGTTATGAAATTCTTTTGAGAAATTCTTTTGATGGGGCGGCCGATCTATATTTCTAAAGGGGAATGAGAGAAATGGGGTAAAAGAAATATAGAGTTAGTTGGTGGATTTTATTGATTTGGGAAAAGTGAGATTGAAAAAAGAGATTGAGAGGATCAACTATCGAAATAGTTGGTGAGTTTACAGGATGTTTGACCAATGTTTATTCGTCATTGTGAGCACACAAATGACATATCGTTATAAAAGACCAGACACTCAGTATATCTAAATCTGACAACACTTTTATAACAAAACAGTCGGTATATCCAGATCCGACCTTTAATACAAGACTGTCAGTATATCTAGATCTGACAACTCTTATATCACAATTTATAACAAGATTGTTAGTATATCAAATCTGAACTCATCTTATATCACGTCAATCAGTATATCTAGATCTGATGACAGCATATGCCTCGCACAGGATTTCCCTTCGACAATGGGGTGCGGACCATAACCCTCGCACAGGATTTCCCTTCGACAATGGGGTGCGGACCATAACCCGCACAGGATTTCCCTTCGACAATGGGGTGCGGACCACAACCAAGACAGTCGAGATATCTAGATCCGACAATACAACCAATAGGGGAAGCTTTTTAGTTTGTCAAACACAAGAAACCATTTAATCAGCCATCACACGGAAATTCAAAGTCATTTCATTCAACATTTCATAAATGACACGTATACACATTTTCGACAGCCATCAACATGGCAAATTTAAGTCAAATGATCTAAGTAGCCAAATCACATGGCATACACACAAACAATCATTTATTTAACAAATCGTGTATACAATAACACATGCTTTTCAGGCCCAAAGTAAAAGGAAAAAGGCGCCATAAACTCACCTTAGCGTTCAGAGTGCTAAAAGGTGCTAATAACTTGAGAAGATCCACAGTCAATTCTCCACGTTATCCAAAACCTATGATATGATTACCAATAGTGAGGATCCAAGCTCACAACGACAAGTATCCTATGTAGAACTACTTAGCTATAGACCCTAGAATGCCATAACCGAGAATGTGATTTAAACTTTCATTTTATTTAACTTTAGTTGGTAATATCAATGACATTGTCATTATAAGGTAGTCTAAAGTACCATTCGATATTCACCAAGTTCAAACGTTCAAGTTATTAAAAACTGAAAATGTCAAACAGCCTAAAAACTCGCGGCGCGAGGTGAACCATTTGCGGCGCGAAGGCCAAATTCAACTAGATCGCGGCGCGAGACCTGAAGGTCGCGGCGCGAATGCAGACCTGCACGAGTGAAAGTGCAGTTTTTGACCATTTTCGCCAAACCAAATCGTTTCCATTTCAAATCTTTTCATTTCAACAAGTACCAACAGGTTTAATAACCTGGAAACAATACCATTTCGCTAACCATTTCACAAATTCAACCATTTTGATTTCCAAAACCTAATTCTAATCAATTTCATTTATCCAACAAAACCAAAACCCATTTCATATTCAAGGACTATAAATCTAATTACCAAAACTGAAATAATACTAAGATTGAATCAATTCAAATCAAAGTTTAGTTTAAAAGAGCATCACTTACCAAAAATGAAGTTCTTGAAGAATTTGATAAAGAAGATGAAGATGGTGATGATGATGATAATACCCAAATGATTATCCACTAAAAGATTTAATCCCTTTAAATTTCTCTTTTGATCTTCTATGATATTTAGATTTTTGATTTGAGAGCATAAGAGTTTTTGTGTGTGTTATGTGTGTGTGTGTCGACTAGAACAAAAGAAAGGGAGGGAAGGGGGTGTTTGGTGGTTGGTTCTCAGCCACAAAGAAAAGAAACCGGCCCATGTGGCCTAAATGGTGATATTTTATCCCTTAATTTGGTAAAATGCTTACGATTAAATACCGTTTGACCAAAAGGTTATAATTTAAAGTAAATGTATTTTCCCTCGTCTCATTTTAGTTAAGACAAGTCAATAAAATTTAGTCAAAGTAAACTTTAGAAATATTAAGTTTAGACAGTCTATTTACTGTGTTCAATACATAACTTTTAAATCTTTATTTAAAGTTATTTTTAAGACTCGGCATTCGTCTAAATAGCTAATAGTCTACATCATCAGGATACGTCTAATTGAACTATATCAAATGTTCAATTATCTAATAATTTCCACGTCATAATTCTCTAAATTAGACGAAATTATAATAATGATCGAGATTAAGACTAACCCGTCTCTAATAAATTACGAGTTGTCACAGCATCCCCGACTTCTAAGGATTTCATCCCGAAATCAAGTCTTGCTCAGTAAAAAGATGAGGATAATGTTCCATCATATAGTCTTCACGTTCCCAAGTCGAGTCGGGTCCGTGTTTTGAGTTCCAACGAACCTTGACCAACTTGATACGACTACGTCTAAGTTGTTTGAGCTGTTGGTCTAAAATTTCAACAGGTTCCTCGACAAATTGAAGAGAGTCGTTTACTTGCAGCTCTTCGACAGGTACGACTAAAGTTTCATCAGTCAGACATTTCTTAAGATTCGAAACATGAAACGTGTGATGAACGTGTTCTAGCTCTTGGGGTAAATCGAGCTTATAAGCCACGAAACCAATTCTTTGAACAATTTCGAATGGTCCGATATATTGAGGACTAAGTTTGCCTCGCACGCCAAAGCATGCAGTGCCTTTCCAAGGCGACACTTTGCCTTGCACGCCAAAGCATGCAGTGCCTTTCCAAGGCGACACTTTGCCTTGCACGCCAAAGCATGCAGTGCCTTTCCAAGGCGACACTTTGCCTTGCACGCCAAAGCATGCAGTGCCTTTCCAAGGCGACACTTTGCCTTGCACGCCAAAGCATGCAGTGCCTTTCCAAGGCGACACTTTGCCTTGCACGCCAAAGCATGCAGTGCCTTTCCAAGGCGACACTTTGCCTTGCACGCCAAAGCATGCAGTGCCTTTCCAAGGCGACACTTTGCCTTGCACGCCAAAGCATGCAGTGCCTTTCCAAGGCGACACTTTGCCTTGCACGCCAAAGCATGCAGTGCCTTTCCAAGGCGACACTTTGCCTTGCACGCCAAAGCATGCAGTGCCTTTCCAAGGCGACACTTTGCCTTGCACGCCAAAGCATGCAGTGCCTTTCCAAGGCGACACTTTGCCTTGCACGCCAAAGCATGCAGTGCCTTTCCAAGGCGACACTTTGCCTTGCACGCCAAAGCATGCAGTGCCTTTCCAAGGCGACACTTTGCCTTGCACGCCAAAGCATGCAGTGCCTTTCCAAGGCGACACTTTGCCTTGCACGCCAAAGCATGCAGTGCCTTTCCAAGGCGACACTTTGCCTTGCACGCCAAAGCATGCAGTGCCTTTCCAAGGCGACACTTTGCCTTGCACGCCAAAGCATGCAGTGCCTTTCCAAGGCGACACTTTGCCTTGCACGCCAAAGCATGCAGTGCCTTTCCAAGGCGACACTTTGCCTTGCACGCCAAAGCATGCAGTGCCTTTCCAAGGCGACACTTTGCCTTGCACGCCAAAGCATGCAGTGCCTTTCCAAGGCGACACTTTGCCTTGCACGCCAAAGCATGCAGTGCCTTTCCAAGGCGACACTTTGCCTTGCACGCCAAAGCATGCAGTGCCTTTCCAAGGCGACACTTTGCCTTGCACGCCAAAGCATGCAGTGCCTTTCCAAGGCGACACTTTGCCTTGCACGCCAAAGCATGCAGTGCCTTTCCAAGGCGACACTTTGCCTTGCACGCCAAAGCATGCAGTGCCTTTCCAAGGCGACACTTTGCCTTGCACGCCAAAGCATGCAGTGCCTTTCCAAGGCGACACTTTGCCTTGCACGCCAAAGCATGCAGTGCCTTTCCAAGGCGACACTTTGCCTTGCACGCCAAAGCATGCAGTGCCTTTCCAAGGCGACACTTTGCCTTGCACGCCAAAGCATGCAGTGCCTTTCCAAGGCGACACTTTGCCTTGCACGCCAAAGCATGCAGTGCCTTTCCAAGGCGACACTTTGCCTTGCACGCCAAAGCATGCAGTGCCTTTCCAAGGCGACACTTTGCCTTGCACGCCAAAGCATGCAGTGCCTTTCCAAGGCGACACTTTGCCTTGCACGCCAAAGCATGCAGTGCCTTTCCAAGGCGACACTTTGCCTTGCACGCCAAAGCATGCAGTGCCTTTCCAAGGCGACACTTTGCCTTGCACGCCAAAGCATGCAGTGCCTTTCCAAGGCGACACTTTGCCTTGCACGCCAAAGCATGCAGTGCCTTTCCAAGGCGACACTTTGCCTTGCACGCCAAAGCATGCAGTGCCTTTCCAAGGCGACACTTTGCCTTGCACGCCAAAGCATGCAGTGCCTTTCCAAGGCGACACTTTGCCTTGCACGCCAAAGCATGCAGTGCCTTTCCAAGGCGACACTTTGCCTTGCACGCCAAAGCATGCAGTGCCTTTCCAAGGCGACACTTTGCCTTGCACGCCAAAGCATGCAGTGCCTTTCCAAGGCGACACTTTGCCTTGCACGCCAAAGCATGCAGTGCCTTTCCAAGGCGACACTTTGCCTTGCACGCCAAAGCATGCAGTGCCTTTCCAAGGCGACACTTTGCCTTGCACGCCAAAGCATGCAGTGCCTTTCCAAGGCGACACTTTGCCTTGCACGCCAAAGCATGCAGTGCCTGTCCATGGTACATTTTGTCAGCGCCAGGATGGATTGAATACTTAGATCGATGACTCTCGTTCATTAAGAGTTCTCTAAGTCCATTGTACTTGGGAATCTACACTATGCCCTTAACATCTCGGATCCCATCGCCATCCAATTCAAATAACCGTTCAGCATTCCACAATGCTTCTTTCTCGATACGCCCTGGCTGTAGGGCCTCGTTTTGATCGTCCAGAACTCTATCCCTTAATGACAAGCCAAGATAAGAACTTGCTCTTTTTATGACAGATAGTGAAATTCTATCCTTTCGAATCAGCGCGGTCAACAACAACATTGGCTTTACCGAGATGATATTTGAGTTCACAGTCGTAGTCACTGAGTAATTCTACCCATCGTCGTTGTCTCATATTTAGCATTTTCTGATCGAAGATATGCTGAAGACTTTTGTGATCCGTGAATATAGTACACTTGGTACCATAGAGGTAATGCCTCCAAATCTTTAAGGCAAAGACAACAGCTCCGAGTTCGAGATCATGGGTTGTATAGTTCTTTTCATGGATTTTGAGCTGTCTAGAAGCGTAAGCAATGACCTTACCTTCCTGCATAAGTACACACCCCATGCCCTGATGTGAGGCGTCACAGTATACCACGAAATTTTCAATGCCATTGGGTAATGCTAGAATAGGAGCATTACATAGTCTGTATTTTAACGTCTGGAATGCCTTTTCTTGGGCATCCTGCCAAATAAATTCCTTAGTCTTCTGAGTCAACAAAGTCAAAGGTTGAGCAACCTTAGAGAAATTCTCAATGAATCTCCTGTAATAGCCAGCCAGTCTAAGAAATTGACGGATTTTCGTCGGAGTCTTAGGGGCTTCTCATTTCTTTATTGCCTCGACCTTAGATGGATCTACGTGGATTCCATCCGCATTCACTACATGACCCAAGAAGTGTACTTCCCTAATCCAGAATTCACATTTGGAGAACTTCGCGTACAGTTCTTGATCTTTGAGCAGTTGCAAAATGGTTCTCAGATGACCTTCATGTTCGTCTTTACTGCGCGAGTAGATCAGTATGTTATCAATGAACACAATGACAAACTTGTCTAGATATGGTCGACATACTCTATTCATTAAGTCCATAAACACAACAGGTGCATTGGTTAAACCAAATGGCATAACCAAAAACTCATAATGTCCATAACGAGTTCTGAAGGCTATTTTAGGAATGTCCATCTCTCTGACTTTGAGTTGATGATACCCAGATCTGAGATCGATCTTGGAAAAGTGTGATACACCTTCTAGTTGGTCGAACAAGTCGTCAATACGAGGTAAAGGGTACCTGTTCTTGACGGTAAACTTGTTCAATTCTCTATAGTCAATACACATGCGCATAGAGCCGTCTTTCTTTTTAACAAATAAGATCAGAGCTCCCCAAGGTGATGAACTTGGACGAATTAGTCCTTTTGCCAACAACTCCTGAAGTTGTTCGGACAATTCTTGCATTTTTTACGGCGCAAGGCGATAGGGTGCCTTGGCCACGGGTGCAGCTCCAGGGACCAAGTCTATTCCAAACTCGACTGGTCTATGAGGTGGAAGTCCAGTCAAATCTTCGGGAAACACCTCCGGAAAATCTTTAACTACTGGAATATCTTGAATGCCTTTACCCTCTGGCTTCCTTTCAACCACTAGTGCCAGGAAAGCAAGGTATTCTTTTTGTAAATATCTATTCGCTTTTATCGCCGACACCAAAATCAATTCCTTCCCTGACTTGTCTCCTTGCACTATCAATGTTTCGTCATTTGGTAGAGGTATTCTCACAACTTTCTCGTAACAACCAATATCGGCGCGAACTCTAGACAACCAGTCCATACCAACTATCACATCAAAACTTCCTAGTTCTATGGGAATTAGATCAATTTTAAAGGTTTCACCGGACAATGTCAAACTGCAATCTACCAAATGATCTCTAGCAACATACTTTTGATCGTTTGCATATTCGACAATATAAGTTTCTTTCATGGGGATAGCTACTATATTAATTCGAGACTTAAATTCTAAGGATATAAAACTTTTATCAGCACCAGAGTCGAATAACACAAAGACATAATGATTATTGAGTATGAATGTACCTATCACAACGTTGGGATCACGTCGTGCATCAGCAGCATCCAAAGCAAACACTCGGCCTCTACCTTGAACTCCTTGATTTCTCCCCTGATTCCCAGCTTGATTGCTCCCCGCATTGTTCCTCACGGGAACTATAGCATTGTTGTTCGGGGCTTGATTGAGTCGTGGACACGCGGGTCGCATATGGGTTTCGCTCCCACATTCGTAACATGAACCCGGTGCCTTGTCCCTACAAAACCTTGCCAGATGTCCCGTCTTTTTACAACGGTGGCAAGTAGGACAATTTCCCTTGTGACGGAGGCCACACCTATTACATTTTGCGTCTGGGCCGGTGTACCTCTTGACATCTTGAGCAACCACGACAAAGTTTCTAGCAGCTCTAAACCTCTTGCCATTTCCACCATCGCCAAATCCACTACCAGAGGCATGATCATTCCTCCTTTTGTTCATTATTTTACAAAATCGGGACGTAGTTGATCAGGCTAGGTCTAATTATAGACAAATAATATAACTCTCGAGCTAATTACCCTAAACCTTAATAGACTTAGATTTCCTTTTGAAACGACAATGGCTATAGATAGCGGAAAAACTCTGTATTAACTATAACCTTGGCTCTGATACCAATTTTTGTCACACCCCGTTGTAGCGGAAATACAGGGTTAACAAATAATTGCGTACTAATCAGAAGGTAATAGAGATTACATCCATTAATGCCAATACAAGTTTAATACAAGTACAATCGTTCAAATGTAGACCCCAAAATACGGATACAAGTCATCCTCATTTGGAACTGGGCCCACTGAATACGAGTTCAATAATCTGGACAGTCTAATACAATTAAAGCTAAAAACATGAGAGTCCTCAAATGTCTGATGTTAATTGTACGTCCAAGTCAAAAGAATGGCCCTATTATGCCAAAGATGATCCAAGACTTACTGTTGGTTACCTGAAAAACATGAAATTTGAGAGGATCAACTATCGAAATAGTTGGTGAGTTTACAGTGTGTTTGACCAAAGTTTAGTCGTCATTGGGAGCACACAATGACATGTAGTTATTTAAGACAAGACAGCCGAAATCAGAATCCGACAATATATAATGACAGTCCAGACCGAAGTCCGACAATAAGACCAATATACCTCGCACAGGTCTCCCGTCTACATTGGGGTGCGGACCAAATTACCTCGCACAGGTCTCCCGTCTACAATGGGTTGCGTACCAGAACTATGACAGTCCAGACCGAAGTCCGACAATAAGACCAATATACCTCGCACAGGTCTCCCGTCTACATTGGGGTGCGGACCAAATTACCTCGCACAGGTCTCCCGTCTACAATGGGGTGCGGACCAGAACTATGACAGTCAGGAACAAAATCTGACGAGACAACCATTAGGATCTCATAATGGTGATAACTACATAGGGGCAACATTTTAGTTCGTCAAACACAAAGAACAATTTAGTCAGCCGACAACATGGCAAGTCAAAGTCATTTAGTTCAATATTTCATAAGACATGTATACACATTTTCAGACAACCGTCAACACGGCAAGACATAAGACAAATGATTTAAGTAGCCAAATCTCATGGCATAGACAAAAACAAATCATTTATAAAGTAGTCGTGTATACAATAGTACATGCTTTTCAGGCCCAAAATAAAAAGGTAAAAGGGCGTCATAAACTCACCTTAGCGATCAAAGAGCTAAAAGGGCGAGCAACTTGAGAATGAGCAAATCTAGTCTCCACATCTATCCAAAACCTAGGATATGAGTACGAATGGTGAGGATCAAATCTCACGACGTCAAGTATCCTACGTACAACTACTTAGCTATCAACCCTAGAATGCCACGACTAAGATGTGATTTAAACGTCTATTTATTTGACTTTAGTTTTTAATGTCATTGACATTGTCATTACAATGTAGTCTCAAGTACTAAGCCATATAAACAAAGTCCAAGTGTACAAGTCATCGAAAACTGAAAATGTCGAACAGTTGCAGATCTCGCGGCGCGAGACTGAAGAGTCGCGGCGCGAGCTTTAGTCAAAAATGCAGATTTCGTGCAGAAAACATTAAATCGCGGCGCGAGAAAGACTACTCGCGGCGCGAGACTGACCTGAACGAGTGAAAACTCAGTTTTTGACCATTTTTAACAATCCAAATCGTTTTCCAATCAAACCTTTTCATTATAACTAGTATAAACATGTCTAAGGAACCTGGAAACAACTCATTTCGCTAACCATTTACAATCCAAACACTTTCAAATTTCAAAGACCTAAGTCTTAGTAAAATTTCATTAAGTCAATAAAACCCAAAACTCATTTCATCTTCTTGGCCTACTAATTTAATCAACATAACTGAAATTAAATCAAAAGATTGAATTTATAAAAGTCAAAGTCTAAAGAAAATGGTTTACTTACCAATTTGATGTGTTCTTGAAATAATTGAAGAAGATGAAGATGATGATGATGATAAAACCTTGATTATTATTATGCCATACAATCCTTTCCTTTAATTTTTCCTTTTGATTTCTCTTGACAAAACAATTGAAAAGAAGCTAAAGTGGTTGTGTGTGTGTTTGTGGTGGTGTGTTCGACTAGACAAGAAAAGGAAAAGAAATGGGGTGTTTGGTGTTTCAATTTCATCCACAAAAGGGGGCCGGCCTATGTGGCCATATTTTAGACATCTTGGTACCCCAAATTTGATAAAATGCTTACGATTATACACCGTATGACTAAAAGGTTATAATTTAAAGTAAAGGTATTTTCCCTCGTGTTATTTAAATTAAGACGAGTCAATAAAATTTCGTCAAAGTGAAATTTTATAATATTAAGTCAAGACAGTCTATTTATTTTGTACAAGACATAACCTTTAAATATAAATTTAAAGTTATTTTTAAGACTGGGCATTCGTCTAGATAGCTAATAGTCTACGTCTAACTGAACTAAGTCAAAAGTCCAAATGTCTAATAATTTCCACGTCAAAGACCGTCTAAATTAGACGAGATTATGATAATGACTAAGCTTAAACGAGATTAAGACTAACCCGTTGCTAATTAATTACGAGTTGTCACAAGAAGCGCTAAATTTACCGAGTCTTCAGCCGGACTCATTCCCCAAACTTACCATGGCGGGGTCTTAAACGCCCCCACACTTAAAGTGTCGGGCGGTTTACGCGAATAAGGTGAATAGAATGTGAATCTAATCTTGACCATTACCCAATCCATTTCCTTCACCTTAACGAAATTCATTTTTAAGATGTAAAAATTATTCATTTTCTTTACAAAACTCATCTTAAAAATATATCCTTTCATCCTAACATATACCATTTCAAGAATACCCTTATGACACGGAACCTTCAAGTATTTCATGTTAAGGCTTATATCCGTCCATTCCAAAGGGTCGGGAGTTAGAGGGTCCGGGGCTAGTTTAAAGAATAAACAATAATGCATAAAATTACTACTAGCCCTAATCTTAACCAATTCAATGCATTCTAAACTATTTAAAAATATATCCTTTCATCCTAACATATACCATTTCAAGAATACCCTTATGACACAGAACCTTCAAGTATTTCATGTTAAGGCTTATATCCGTCCATTCCAAAGGGTCGGGAGTTAGAGGGTCCGGGGCTAGTTTAAAGAATAAACAATAATGCATAAAATTACTACTAGCCCTAATCTTAACCAATTCAATGCATTCTAAACCATTTAAAGCATAAAAGGTTAGAATGCTCCTTGAATAACCCAGCTCGGGTTGCAAATCATCTCGACTAGTATCCTCGCATTCCTCCATTTTGAGAGCCGTATCCCGTTTATCCGGCTCCTTCTTTCGTGCCATGATTTTCTTGAAAGATATCAGCGGCATTGGCATTCCTGCATACAAATCAAAAGAAAGCATTTCAATGAATAATAAATCAATTAGGTTCGAATGCTTACATGTTTCACGCTCCGTTTGTTGTTGAAAAGTGATCCGGATCTGATTGGAAGTCCATTCCGGGGTTAAACCAAACTCAGAACGCGAATCTGTCTGAAACGGGGCTGCCAGCGGCGCTGGGGGGTCTTCCCAGCGGCGCTAGGGGTCTTCTGAGATTTTTATAATAATGAAAATAAAAATGACGCCTAAACTAGACTAACTAAAAAGAAATTAAACTAATCCTAAAAGACTAAAACTAACTTTCTCTTGTAGACACGAAAAAGCTCGAATTACCCTAACCTAACTAAATTCCTAAGCTAATAGTCCTCGGCAACGGCGCCAAAAACTTTGATGAGCGGGAAGTTTAACTTAAATTCCTAACAAGTTTTAAATTTATAATTTACAAGGTTAACTTCTCTACTACACTCACTCACGGGCAGTGGACCCGTTCGTTCATAGTATAGTAAATAGGTAAGACCAGGATCGTTTACAGGGACTATGTCTAAGAAAGTAGCTAGGTGTAATTCTAGGATTTGGGGGTTGTCACGATTTAAACTAATAATAATAAAAACATTAATTAATTAATCTAGCAAAACAATAATAATTAAAACATTGCATCTACTTGGAACAGTTCACATGCCATGATCATTTAGAAAGCAGTTTAGATATGTTGAACAACTCTTCTCACGTTCGGATTCTCGTTAGATTCACCAAACTACTTAGTAGAGCTGTCGTTAGACTCACACTACCCTATAAACAGATTCTCGTTAGATTCACCAAACTACTTAGTAGAGCTGTCGTTAGACTCACACTACCCTATAAACAGATTCTCGTTAGATTCACCAAACTACTTAGTAGAGCTGTCGTTAGACTCACACTACCCTATAAACAGATTGTCGTTAGATTCACCAAACTACTTAGTAGAGCTGTCGTTAGACTCACACTACCCTATAAACAGATTGTCGTTAGATTCACCAAACTACTTAGTAGAGCTGTCGTTAGACTCACACTACCCTATAAACAGATTCTCGTTAGATTCACCAAACTACTTAGTAGAGCTGTCGTTAGACTCACACTACCCTATAAACAGATTGTCGTTAGATTCACCAAACTACTTAGTAGAGCTGTCGTTAGACTCACACTACCCTATAAACAGATTGTCGTTAGATTCACCAAACTACTTAGTAGAGCTGTCGTTAGACTCACACTACCCTATAAACGGATTCTCGTTAGATTCACCAAACTACTTAGTAGAGCTGTCGTTAGACTCACACTACCCTATAAACAGATTGTCGTTAGATTCACTGATATGCATTAAAACCTGAGTTTTGTAACAATGACTTTATCTTCTATGTAAGTCAAGATTCTTCTAGGTTCTAAAAGTCACTTGACACTAATTATTCTAGTCACCCGGATCCGGTTTTCCGTTCGCCAGATCAACTAAAACAATTTAAAAAAACACATGTTAAGTTGAGTCAAATTATTAATTAACCATCCCCTGCTCAGTTATAAGTCAAGAGACCACATTAATTATAAACCGATTAATGTTTCACAAAACGAATTAAATGACTCTAAGGCCTTAGCGCAAACTTGACCCAAACAAATCAGTAAAATAAGTTTGTATATAAAAACTAATAACATTTGCCTGACTCAATAAACATGGATCTGCGACAAGCATAGAAACGGTTCAACAATCTAATATAGAAAACTATCACGGCATGATCACATTATCCAAATAGATGCAAAACTACTTAGCTACTCATGACAAGATAATTAAACCTAACAATTATTAAAATAAATAAATCCATCATAACAATTGTCAAATAAATAGTCTTGCAATAAAGTATGCTAACAATAATAAAAGTAAAAGAGAGATCAAACTAATAATAGGGAAATCGAAGTCACGCAGTCCGTATCTTTCTTGGCCGCTCCTTCGAATCAACACCACGAACCCTTTATTTGTTTGACTGCTTGATAATTAATTCAAGCTGCTAATTAATGATGATGATATGTTGTGCGGCTGCTCCTCTTCGAATTGTTATTGTGGTATATTATGAATTGAATGCTATGAATTGCGGCGGTCGAATTGTGGCAGCACACACACACACGGCTGCGTAAAACTATATAATATATATATAGATTGCTTGATGATGCTTCTGCCGACCTAACAAACTAAAAGGCGGCAGCCTTTGTTGACCAAAAGAGGCCGCACCTCTTTTTCCTTCTTTTGGGCTGGACGCACGCAAGACAAGGGCTAAGCCCACTTCCCCTTTATTTTCTTCTGTTGGGTCACTGCTCCACCAGGCCCAAGGCTTTGGGCCTTTTCCTCTTTTCGGCTGGATACAAGCAACGAGACCACCACCACCTTTTATTGCTAATTCCACAATTGTTGTTGATGTTGTTCGACAGCCTCACACCTCACACACGTGCACATTGACTTTCTTTGACTTTCTCTAATGTTGCAAGTATTTTCGTCCCGTCTCGCAGTCTTGTGTCTTGTAAAATCCATTCGCATGTAAGTTGAGTTGGTCGATGACATTTACTCACGTCCGCATCTCCTGTGAACCTACATAAATATTCGATCTCATTAAGTACCATAAGTTCACATATATAGACTAAATTAAGCATTAAAATACGGCATAATGGTAGGGGAAATAATCACAAAATGGACGCTCATTAGTGATCTCGGACTTAAACTTGATAAAAAAATCCTCACACCAAACTGACCTGATGGGTCGCCATTTACCTACTAAATTTCGGGTAAAACATTCCTATGGAGTGACGGGTGATCAATTGATTTTATCCTTTTTTTTGAAATCTACTCACTACAAATATTTATATGATCCCCTTTAAGTTGTAACGATTGAGCCCAATTAAAGTTCTATATTTTTTAATACCCATTGAATATAGTGATACTATTAAATAACATCATATATATGGGTTGTGTTAAGGTCAGGTTTTTAGTATACGGGTTTGCATTTAAAATCATCTCTAGATCTGCACTCGCAAAAAAAAAAGATCCAAAACTAATCCCTACATATTCTCATAATAACTTTATCGTCATTAACTAATCAAGGAAATAGATTTTTAGATGACCAAAAACCAAAAATTATGAAACAAATCTGATTATTTTAACAAATACAAATATCATTTAAAAACAAAATTGCACCTAAGTATCTCTTTTAGTGACAAATAAACCTTTATAATAGAAAGAGAGGCACCGCTCTTTACATGTATTTTGAGTGACAAATTTGCCCTTATAAAAAAAGAGTGGCAAATTTGCTCTTTACATACATTTTGAGTGACAAATTTGCTCTTTTAACCTTTTGAATATATTCTTTATAATTGAGTGGCAAATTTGCTCTTTACATGTACTTTTGAGTGACAAATTTGCCCTTATAAAAAAAAGAGGCAAATTCGCTCTTTACATGTATTTTGAGTGACAAATTTGCCCTTATAAAAAAAGAGTGGCAAATTTGCTCTTTACATACATTTTGAGTGACAAATTTGCTCTTTACTATTTTGAGTGACAAATTTGCCCTTATAAAAAAAGAGTGGCAAATTTGCTCTTTACATACATTTTGAGTGACAAATTTGCTCTTTTAACCTTTTGAATATATCTTTACACTTTGAGTGACAAATTTGCCTTTATATAAATTTGAGTGCAAATTCGCTCTTTACATGTATTTTGAGTGACAAATTTGCCCTTATAAAAAAAGAGTGGCAAATTTGCTCTTTACATACATTTTGAGTGACAAATTTGCTCTTTTAACCTTTTGATGAAATTTGCTCTTTACATGTACTTTGAGTGACAAATTTGCCATTATAAAAAAAGAGAGGCAAACTCGCTCTTTACATGTATTTTGAGTGACAAATTTGCCCTTATAAAAAAAGAGTGGCAAATTTGCTCTTTACATACATTTTGAGTGACAAATTTGCTCTTTTAACTCTTTTGAGTGACAAATTTGCCCTTATAAAAAAAAGAGGCAAATTCGCTCTTTACATGTATTTTGAGTGACAAATTTGCCCTTATAAAAAAAGAGTGGCAAATTTGCTCTTTACATGTATTTTGAGTGACAAATTTGCCCTTATAAAAAAAGAGTGGCAAATTTGCTCTTTACATACATTTTGAGTGACAAATTTGCTCTTTTAACCTTTTGAATATATCTCTTTACATGTATTTTGAGTGACAAATTTGCCCTTATAAAAAAAGAGTGGCAAATTTGCTCTTTACATACATTTTGAGTGACAAATTTGCCCTTATAAAAAAAGAGTGGCAAATTTGCTCTTTACATACATTTTGAGTGACAAATTTGCTCTTTACATGTATTTTGAGTGACAAATTTGCCCTTATAAAAAAAGAGTGGCAAATTTGCTCTTTACATACATTTTGAGTGACAAATTTGCTCTTTTAACCTTTTGAGAAATTCGCTCTTTACATGTATTTTGAGTGACAAATTTGCCCTTATAAAAAAAGAGTGGCAAATTTGCTCTTTACATACATTTTGAGTGACAAATTTGCTCTTTTAACCTTTTGAATATATCTATTCGGATTTCCTCAAAATTTTGAATGTGCAAATTTGCTCTTTACATACATTTGAGTGACAAATTTGCCTTTATATAAATGAGTGGCAAATTTGCTCTTTACATGTACTTTGAGTGACAAATTTGCCATTATAAAAAAATGAGCGGCAAACTTGCTCTTTACATGTATTTTGAGTGACAAATTTGCCCTTATAAAAAAAAGAGGCAAATTCGCTCTTTACATGTATTTTGAGTGACAAATTTGCCCTTATAAAAAAAGAGTGGCAAATTTGCTCTTTACATACATTTTGAGTGACAAATTTGCTCTTTTAACTATTTTGAGTGACAAATTTGCCCTTATAAAAAAAGAGTGGCAAATTTGCTCTTTACATACATTTTGAGTGACAAATTTGCTCTTTTAACCTTTTGATGCAAATTTGCTCTTTACATGTATTTTGAGTGACAAATTTGCCCTTATAAAAAAAGAGTGGCAAATTTGCTCTTTACATGTATTTTGAGTGACAAATTTGCCCTTATAAAAAAAGAGTGGCAAATTTGCTCTTTACATACATTTTGAGTGACAAATTTGCTCTTTTAACTATTTTGAGTGACAAATTTGCCCTTATAAAAAAAGAGTGGCAAATTTGCTCTTTACATACATTTTGAGTGACAAATTTGCTCTTTTAACTCTTTTGAGTGACAAATTTGCCCTTATAAAGAAAGAGAGGCAAATTCGCTCTTTACATGTATTTTGAGTGACAAATTTGCCCTTATAAAAAAAGAGTGGCAAATTTGCTCTTTACATACATTTTGAGTGACAAATTTGCTCTTTTAACTCTTTTGAGTGACAAATTTGCCCTTATAAAAAAAAGAGGCAAATTCGCTCTTTACATGTATTTTGAGTGACAAATTTGCCCTTATAAAAAAAGAGTGGCAAATTTGCTCTTTACATACATTTTGAGTGACAAATTTGCTCTTTAATACTGTTAGTGTTTCAGGATATTAACAGGTACTTGAGCATAATTCTGGAGAAAACGACGTTTCTGAGGTGAAATGAGTGCTTACGGATGTTTTTCGAGGCACGAAACTGAAGTTGGAAGCAGGTCAACGAAAGTCAAAGAAGGACTGCGACGCAGTGTTGTACTGCGCCGCAATACTGAAACAGAAATTTACACTGCGCCGCAGTGTACCCAGAATGCGACGCAGTGGGTTCAAGTTTAAGCCAGCACGAAGTCAATGAAAGTCAAAGTCAAAGGCGGTCAAAGGAGGACTGCGACGCAGTCCATTCACTGCGCCGCAGTGCGATACGAATTTTTGAGTTATTTTTGGAGAGTTATAAATAGCTTGCAAAAAACATTCCTAAACCCTATCTTAGTTTTCCCAGCCGTTTTTGAGCACTTTTGAAGCAGATTTTCATCAGTTTAATCATCTTTGAAGACCAAGAACGTGATTGGACGATTTCCGTTATTCGCTTTCATTTATTTGTATTCGGTAACGATGAATTCTAGTATTTCGATTTGTTATTTCATATTTAATATGAGTGGCTAATCACTTTATCATTTATCTTGATGAAGTGAGACAATATGTAAGGATTGCACTATTTTATCAATTCAAAGTTGATTTAAATTATCGTTATGTCGTGATCTTGATGATTTGATTCTTAATTAATTATTTTTATGATGTTGGTGATATGTATGCTCTTCGTTAGTGGTACTAGTTGAACATATATGTGATTTCAATTAATTATCTTTAATCAATTGTCACTAGTTCATGGTATGATAGTGAATGTCATTTTGATAAAAAGAATCATTTTGTCAACGTGTTGAATAACGGTTGGTGGTACTACGTTGTCTTCACATAGATACAATTGTTAATTTGATAATCAAACAAACTAGTTCGTTGGGGAAATTGTTTTAAGCATTGGTGGTACTGGCTTTTACAAAGGAACTGATTAATTAGGTGATTGAAATGACTTTACAAACGTTGGTGGTACCAGTTTGTGTCTTTATTTTGTCACGATTATTATTGTCAACTTAATTGGATTTGAACTTCATTTATGTGGAATCTGAACATGTTGTTAAGCGGATTCAAGATGGATGCCTTTTAAATTATTGTTTTAAACAAAAACTCTCTTTTCGATTAATCCTGAGGGATTACTAACTGATTTTACTAACTTTTGCAAAGTGACAATTCGGTCACAAAACCCCCCATTTCTACTTGAACTACTTTATTTTAACAATTGCTTTACTTAGTCCTTGTGACCGACCTCGGATTTACCAAGCTAACTATACTGCATACGAACGGGTTCACTGCCTATAAGTGTGTTGTAGTCAGTCGCTAGGTGATTCGCGTTATTAAATTTTAAGACTCGATTTCACACATCAAGTTTTTGGCGCCGCTGCCGGGGACTTTTGTTTAGTAGTTGTTTAGTTTTGTTGTTCGACCCTTTCTCACATTTACTTGTGAGAAAGTTAATTGCTTCATTAGATAGATTTTATTTATTTTAAGTTTTATTTCATTTGTACCAGGTGCGGTTGACGGTTTGTTTTGTGGTGATTGTGCAGGTTCTTGCTAGTGGATGAACACTAGAGCCTCTGGCCGACCCTTGCATAGTCCTTTATCTAATCCAGGGAGAGCCAGACGTAGACTAGTGCAAAGAAACAACCAAGAGCCATCCACATCAGGCAAGATAGATTCAGAAATCGCAAATCAAGTTCCACTGGGCCAGACCTCAGAAGATCAAGTAGTTAATAGGTCGGAGGAAGAAGCTTATATATTTCGAACATGTGAGGACTCAGAAGGAGAAGAAAAAGTTCAAACATATAAACCGATTAGAACTGTACCTCCGCAAATTAACAGGAATCGAGATCAACAAAGAAGGGGAAACGGAATGGGAGAAGAACAACCGAGAGATATGAACAACGTTCCTTACGGGGAACGAAGAAGAACCATACCAGCTAACTGGGGTACAGCTATCCGCCCTCCTCAGATTTTGGTAAACTTCTCTTTAAAGGGTAATCATCTCAAGAGTGTCGAGGAAGATAAGTTCAACGGTGTGAGAAGATGGGATCCTTATGCTCATGTTGAGAGGTTTGAAAAGATTTGCCGATTTTATCAGTACGGGGAAGGGCAAGCTGATAATGAGAAACTAGAGTTATTTCCCTTGACTCTCACTGGAGATGCATCTTCATGGTTTAAGGAGCTACCGAATAATTCGTTCTCCACTTGGGCTGAACTCAGGGAAGGATTCATTGATGAATTCTATTCCATAAGAACTCAAAGGCAATTAGAGAATCAGACTAGGGTTTTTTTCTCAAGACCAAGGTGAGGATGTTGTAGATGCTTGGAAGAGATTTAAGGACATGTTGAGGAATTGCCTGGGACATAGCATGGGTACTGAAGTAATTGTTGAGATCTTCTTCGATGGATTGGATAGGAGGTCTAAGAGGGAGCTCGGGTATGCATTTGGGGGTAGTTTCAACAACATTTCTCCGAATGAAGGCCACAAAATTCTTGATGATATGGCCAAGGAGAACTGTGAGTCCCTTTAATTACGAGATGGTTAACCAATGAAAGTGTAAAATACAACAAGTCTAATAATCACTAGATTGGACTAGTATTACTTGTAAATAAAGATGCAAGATATATAAACAAAGTAATACAAGACTTAAAGCAATAAACAAATAAAGTGGACCATTATGTATGTTTCATGGGTATTTCATTTATTGATGTTTAAATAAAATACAAGGTTGTTGCGGAATCAAGATAACACAATTAAGTGTGTATCCTAACAACCTATGAGTTACAATATGATCTATATTTGTCAAATAACTCTTTAGGATCGAGATACTTAAAGTTGTGAAGTATCCCTGTTTAAGATCGAGAGTATTTGGACAAATTCACTTTCATGCAAAGTGTTATGCTTAAAAAGTAATTTTCTCAAGGATATGACTTTGTATTTATAGGCAACAAAATTCACCAGTGAATTTTGTGCCGTACAAATATGATTGTATACATTTAATGATCCGACAAGAATATTAAATGTATTGGATAAGGAATAAGGATAAAGTCACATCAAGTGCAAGTGTATCCTTTTATCCAACCACCTTAACACACGTATACTTTGTTAAAGAACAAGTGGATTGTTCTTTGGAAAGTGTGTTAAAGGCATAAGTCAAACCTCGATATCAGTGTTCAGAATTGTAGTATCTAGAACACTGACAATCCTCCAGTGTGCAGATCTGGTAAGACTTTCCAGTGGACTCCGCCATTTGTTAAGTCTTCTTCCTTCAGACTTCAGTCTTTGACTTCAGTCAGAATGTCTTCAGTAGAGTAGATCTGGACTGGGGTGAAGTCTTCAGTGAGCTAATCTGGAGAATGCTCCAGAGTACCTATACAAGTAAATGCTCACTAGTCTTCAATTATTTCTGGACAAATCTTCAGAGGGACTCCAGATTCCAAGTCTGGAGTAGGTCCAGTAGAGAAACGTTTTCTGGTCAGATCTTTAGTGAGGCTCCAGTAGTCGGGTCTGGAGCGACACCAGCAAATTAAGTTTTCTTAACAAACCTAAATAAGGTTCCAGTAGTCCAGTCTGGAGCCAGTCCAGTAAGTCTGGACTAAATCTGGACCTAACAAATTCCCCCTATTTGTTTAGAAATAATGCAAGTGTTTTCAGACTTATAGATATACAAATTTGTATGTCTGGAAAACACTTGGTCGATTTAAGTCTAAAAAATCTAAGTTACTGGAAAACACTTGGTCGATTTAAGTCTAAAAAATCTAAGTTACTGGAGAACACTTTATAGATCATGAGTGTTTTCAGTTTCATCTTTTAAGTTCTAACTTAGACTAAATCTGGTCATTTACTTATAAAAATAAAAAATTGCAACTATTATTACTTTCATCAAAAAGGAAAATAATTACAACTTTCATAAGACAATTAATTACAATAAGTACAATGATAAAAGGTTTAGGCCCTTCTTTTCGATGTCCTTTCTGGAGCATCTTCAGTAGCCTTCCTTTTTGGAGATGGAGATGATGGAACAGACACTGGTGGTCTCAGACCCAACACAGCTTCCATTTGTTGAATTCTCTTCCAGACCTTCTCAATCCTCTTCATAAAGGCCTTCACATCTGGAGAGAGATCAGTTTTACCTTTAAAGGTCAATCCTATCTCCTTCAGTTCAGTCCATCCAAAAGCTTGGACTGAAGTATCCTTCCTTTTTGGAGATGGAGATGATGGAACAGACACTGGTGGTCTCAGACCCAACACAGCTTCCATTTGTTGAATTCTCTTCCAGACCTTCTCAATCCTCTTCATAAAGGCCTTCACATCTGGAGAGAGATCAGTTTTACCTTTAAAGGTCAATCCTATCTCCTTCAGTTCAGTCCATCCAAAAGCTTGGACTGAAGTATCCTTCCTTTTTGGAGATGGAGATGATGGAACAGACACTGGTGGTCTCAGACCCAACACAGCTTCCATTTGTTGAATTCTCTTCCAGACCTTCTCAATCCTCTTCATAAAGGCCTTCACATCTGGAGAGAGATCAGTTTTACCTTTAAAGGTCAATCCTATCTCCTTCAGTTCAGTCCATCCAAAAGCTTGGACTGAAGTATCCTTCCTTTTTGGAGATGGAGATGATGGAACAGACACTGGTGGTCTCAGACCCAACACAGCTTCCATTTGTTGAATTCTCTTCCAGACCTTCTCAATCCTCTTCATAAAGGCCTTCACATCTGGAGAGAGATCAGTTTTACCTTTAAAGGTCAATCCTATCTCCTTCAGTTCAGTCCATCCAAAAGCTTGGACTGAAGTATCCTTCCTTTTATCTGTAAAGTTACCCTCTCTGGTCAACTTCACATTGAATCTGGTCATTCCTTGATGAATTTCAGCCAATTTGATTTCAGCATTAACAATCTTTCTTGCATTGGCCCTGAAATTCATCATTTCATTATATTTTGCCTTCTGCTTAGCCAAGTGAACCATTTCTTCAGTTTCCCTGGATACACCACTCTGTTGTCCTTCAGTGGACTGGTGATGTTGATTAATTCTAAGAGTAGTATCCAGTGGAATGAAGGTGCTAAGATCACCATCTTTTATTGCCTTCACTTGTCTGGCAGTAAGCTTTGGTAGACCAGTCAACCTTTTTCTGTATTCCAACTCCAGAGCACCAGCATTTCTTCTTATCTTTTTCTGGAGGCTTACAAGCTCCTCCTTTCTTTGTCTGATCAACTCTGGAATTGTAACACCATAAATCAATGAGTCATATACCTGTTCTTCTTCAGCGTAGAACGAGCGTACATGGACATCATTCAGTGCATCAAGACACTGATGAACTCTGGGGTCATCCTTCATCCTTTTGAAAACTTCAATATTTATGCCCAACCTTCCAGCATTATAGGAATCCAGAGTGCCCATTATAGCCATCTCCCTTTGATGGGCCAGCAGTTCATTCTTTTGATTTGTCTTGAAAATTTCAATCATGATGCACTGTTGTTGTAACTTCCTAGATGTTTCATTGTCAACATCTTCAATCTGATTCCTCTTTCTCAAACTTTCATGGACACCAGATGATGGACTAGACAATTTTTCCCCCTTGGAATGATCTCTAGTCCTGGACTTCAGATCATTCCACAATTCTTCCATCATGTGCCTGTCCAGTGAACCAAAGGTTCTTCCAGTAGCTGGACTTACATCAGTCACAAACTTCTTGAGTGCCAAGACTTCATTTTTCAAATTTTCAACTTCTTTTGGCAAGTCCTTTGGCAGCTCAACCTCTAACATCTGAACAACTCCAGGCAACAAATTATCTTGAATGTTTCTTAGAACAGAAGCAGAGATATCATCAGTGATTGTCTTCAGCATATCACCCCTAAATTTTCTAACAATTTCATCACTAAGGGTGTTGACAATATCATTCTAATCTAATGTTGGCCTGTTCTCCAGAGAACCAAAGGTTCTTCCAGTAGCTGGACTTACATCAGTCACAAACTTCTTGAGTGCCAAGACTTCATTTTTCAAATTTTCAACTTCTTTTGGCAAGTCCTTTGGCAGCTCAACCTCTAACATCTGAACAACTCCAGGCAACAAATTATCTTGAATGTTTCTTAGAACAGAAGCAGAGATATCATCAGTGATTGTCTTCAGCATATCACCCCTAAATTTTCTAACAATTTCATCACTAAGGGTGCTGACAATATCATTCTGATCTAATGTTGGCCTGTTCTCCAGAGAACCAACTCTTGTAACCAGCTTCTCAACCTCGTCTTTCAGACCTGCCAGTGGTTGAACAATTTGACTATCCACTGCAGTCTGAACAGAATTCACCAGTCTGGACTCCAAACCCTGGACTGCCACTTTAAAGTTTTCAGAATTTCGATTGGTGGCCAGTACCAGCTCATCTAACTTCTCGAACACTAACTTCTCATTCCCAGCGAAGAGGTTCATTTCTGATGCTAAGTTGTTTGACAATAAGGACTTGAAATCAGAAATAACCTGGGAAGATGACTGAAGTGATCTCTCCAGGTCCGCCACCTTACTAAGAAGGCCTTGGACCTCGGTTGAAGAAGAAGTGGAGAGACCAGAGGGTTGTTCCAGATGAGAGGTCATTCTCTCCATTACTGGTACTTGTGCCCAGACCTCTTCAGATTCAACATTTGAGTCTGGCACACTTTGTTCGGTTAGATTGACTGGTGGTTGAGATTGGATTGTTGGTGGATTGAAGTATGAAGTTGTTTGTGGAATTGAAGGTGGTGGAGGTGGTGGCATGTTCGATTCTGGTGGTGGTGGAGGCATTTCTGGTTCTGGTGGTGGTGGAGGCATTTCTGGTTCTGGTGATGGTAAGTTTGTTTCTGGTGGGGGTGGTGGCATTTCTGGTTCTGGTGATGGTAAGTTTGTTTCTGGTGGGGGTGGTGGCATTTTTGGTTCTGGTGATGGTAAGTTTGTTTCTGGTGGGGGTGGTGGCATTTTTGGTGAACTTTCTGGTGTGGTAAGTTTGTTTCTGGTGGGGGTGGTGGCATTTCTGGTTCTGGTGATGGTAAGTTTGTTTCTGGTGGGGGTGGTGGCATTTTTGGTTCTGGTGATGGTAAGTTTGTTTCTGGTGGGGGTGGTGGCATTTTTGGTTCTGGTGATGGTAAGTTTGTTTCTGGTGGGGGTGGTGGCATTTTTGGTTCTGGTGATGGTAAGTTTGTTTCTGGTGGGGGTGGTGGCATTTTTGGTGAACTTTCTGGTGTGGTAAGTTTGTTTCTGGTGGGGGTGGTGGCATTTCTGGTTCTGGTGATGGTAAGTTTGTTTCTGGTGGGGGTGGTGGCATTTTTGGTTCTGGTGATGGTAAGTTTGTTTCTGGTGGGGGTGGTGGCATTTTTGGTTCTGGTGATGGTAAGTTTGTTTCTGGTGGGGGTGGTGGCATTTTTGGTTCTGGTGATGGTAAGTTTGTTTCTGGTGGGGGTGGTGGCATTTTTGGTGAACTTTCTGGTGTGGTAAGTTTGTTTCTGGTGGGGGTGGTGGCATTTCTGGTTCTGGTGATGGTAAGTTTGTTTCTGGTGGGGGTGGTGGCATTTTTGGTTCTGGTGATGGTAAGTTTGTTTCTGGTGGGGGTGGTGGCATTTTTGGTTCTGGTGATGGTAAGTTTGTTTCTGGTGGGGGTGGTGGCATTTTTGGTTCTGGTGATGGTAAGTTTGTTTCTGGTGGGGGTGGTGGCATTTTTGGTTCTGGTGATGGTAAGTTTGTTTCTGGTGGTGGTGGAGGCATTTCTGGTTCTGGTGATGGTAAGTTTGTTTCTGGTGGGGGTGGTGGCATTTCTGGTGAACTTTCAACTTGTACATTTTCTTCACCCAGAAAATTCATATCAATATCAAGGTTCTGCCCTTCAGAAATGGGAGAATCAGCCTCTTCCCAAAACATATCACCAGTAGATGTACCAACCTGTTCACCAGCCTGGACATTCAAGTCAATCTGAGCCTCTTGCTCACCAGATGCTTGTTCTTCAGTCTGAACCATCTCCTCAACAACTTGAGCAATATCATCTTGTACAACAGCCTGGACTTCAGTATCCACTCTCTGTTCAAATTGTACACCAGATTCAATATTCTCTTCTTCAAAAATAGGAGATCCATCAATATTAATTGTATCACCAGGATGGGTTGATGGATTTACCTGGACTCCTCCCCTCATCAGACGCCTATGTGATCTTGGTCGTCTGGAAAGCTCAACAGTGGGTTGCATGCCTTCTTCAGGAGCCACTTGACTTATTGGTTGTATCAGCTCTACAACCTGGACATCTTGGTCACCAGAATGTTCTTCAACAACTTGAACACTTCCTGGTGCCACAATCTCTTCTGCCCTTTGAAATGAGAGCATGGACTGAGGAATATCTACCTCACCATCTCTTGACTGTAGGTTGTTCAGATCCCTTAAAAACTCACTCATAGAAAAATGAGTAGTATTAATATCATATTGGTCTCCTAGACCACTTCTGAACATAAGGGAAAGAAAACGAATAAATGGAACGTGTGGTTTTCTCCCTTTTGCCTTCAATCTATCCACCAAATCATTAAACAGGATCTGAGCAAAGTCCACCCTTATCCCAAACCACAAACAATAGGCAATCTGGAGCTGCGTTTGATTTATCTGATCAAGACCTCCAGAACTACCTCCTAGACACTCTACCAAATGAGTGAAGAAAAATCTCCACGAATCTGTCAGCCTACTCATATAAATTGTTCCTTTTCTCAACAACTGGCCTTGGTCATCTACAATTTCTGTGTGCCCCATCAACCTGCACACTTCCCTGAAATTTATGCCAGTAGGGAGTTCGATGGGCAGCTCATTCTGGTCATGGTAGTTCAACTGTAAAACAGACCTGAGCAAATTCACCGAAAAACTCAAAGATCTGGTACCTCCATTGAGAGTGTAAGAAATTGATGAAGTTTCTTCATTATAGAAAGCGGAGTACCAGAATTCACATAAGTAGTCATGGTACATTTTCCCTGGATTTAGGGTTAATGCACCATACAGAGGGCATGAGAGAAAGAAAGTATTCAATCTCCCAATGATAGAACGAGCAGGATGAACACTGGAAAGTTTGGCCATCCAGTTATTCATATTGATGCGTATGGCTTTCGCCTCAAGAGAAATATGTTTTGGTTTAACAACATCATCAACCGGAGCATATTCAGCAGATAAGAGATTTTTGGGTGCCATTTTTGATTGATAGATGAAGATGAAATTGAAAATTTAAGGTTATGAAGAATTTAATGAATTGCAGTTAATATAAGAGTTATATGATTGGAAAATGAATGAAGAATTTTAAGAATTGAATGAAGGAATTTTAGATTTGGGAGTAAATGTTCGAAGTAAATGAAATTGAAAATTTAAGGTTATGAAGAATTTAATGAATTGCAGTTAATATAAGAGTTATATGATTGGAAAATGAATGAAGAATTTTAAGAATTGAATGAAGGAATTTTAGATTTGGGAGTAAATGTTCGAAGTAAATGAAATTGAAAGTGAAAGTGGGTATTTATAGGAGAGACAATGTGGAACTCAAACATCTTATTTGAATTTATCAAACAAAGTTTTTGATCGGGTTTTGAGATCCGCATTAATTACATCACATCACACATAAATGCATGACGGTTTACAGCCCACAAAACAGTAACAACTTGTACTTTTTGTTTTCCCAAAGTAAAAAGACCATCATTGCGTTTGAAAAATTTACATGCCACGTAGGATTTATAAGATAAATATCTTTGAAAAAGTTTGCTTACGTGGCACACACAATGACCAAGTATTTTGAAAATATTATGACATATTTCAGTGCATCTGGAGGTTGACTAGACACTCCAGTATCACTGGTGGATTAGTCCAGTGAACATGTACTGATGGTACACTGGAGGGACACTCCAGTAAAGTACCAGTGAAAAACATTTTTGAAAGACTGGAAACCTTAAACTTGCACGTCAACTAATACAGATAAATGAGAGGGACACATTTACAAGGAGACATAAGTCAACTCAAACACGCACTTCAACTTGTCCAGTTACCAGTGAGAGGGACATATTTACAAAGTACCAGTAATATTTTCTGAAGAATTTGTCCAGTGAGAAAATAAATTCCCCCTGAATTTAAAACACTTTTAATAGGAAAATATTTTTCAAGTCTTCCCTGGAATGTTGCTCCAGAAATTCAATAATGCAAAGATAGTACACAATGGCGTTCAATATCTGAGCAATCACCAGATTTAAGGATTTAACATTCCCAACTCACCAACAAGATATTCAAAAGTTTTGACATCCAGTGGTTTGGTAAAAATGTCAGCGAGTTGTTTGTCAGTGGGAATAAAATGGAGTTCAATGTTGTTTTTCATAATATGATCGCGAATGAAATGGTACCTTAGATCGATGTGTTTGGTTCTGGAGTGCATGACTGGATTGTTGGAGATAGCGATGGCACTGGTATTATCACAAAAGATTGGAGTTTTTGAATATTTAATACCATAATCAAGCAACTGGTTCTTCATCCAGAGTATCTGAGCACAACAACTGGCTGCAGACACGTATTCAGCTTCAGCAGTGGATAATGAAACTGAAGTTTGCTTCTTACTGGTCCAGCTGACCAGTTTGCCACCTAGGAAATGACATCCACCAGTTGTGGATTTCCTATCTATCTTACAACCTGCATGATCTGAATCTGAATAACCCATTAGATCCATGCCTGAGCCTTTGGGGTACCAAAGACCTAGACTGGGGACACCTTTAAGGTACTTCAGTATGCGCTTTACAGCAAGCATATGAGATTCCTTTGGATTAGACTGATATCTGGCACATAAACATGTTGAAAACATAATATCTGGTCTACTGGCCGTTAAATACATCAGTGAACCAACCATGCCTCTATAGACAGTGGTGTTCACTGGTTTGCCATCTGGATCCGAGTCCAGTGTCAGTGGTGCAGAAATTGGAGTTGGTTTAGATGGTGAAGAATTCATATCGAATTTCTTTAAAAGATCTCTAACATATTTTTCCTGATTAATAAAAATTCCATCTTTGTTTTGTTTAATCTGGAGTCCAAGAAAATATGTTAATTCACCCATCAAACTCATTTCATATTCAGTGGACATGATTTTAGAAAATTTCTTGCACATGTTTTCATCAGTAGACCCAAAAATTATATCATCAACATAAATTTGTACCATTAACAGATTACCTTTCTCATGAAGAATGAATAAGGTATTGTCAATTGCACCTCGTTTAAAACCATTTTTCAACAAATGTTTAGTCAGAGTATCATACCAGGCACGTGGGGCTTGTCTGAGGCCATATAGCGCTTTGTCCAGACGATATACCCAATGTGGATGCTTGTCATCAACGAAACCTGGAGGTTGTCTGACGTAAACTTCTTCTTCAAGCTTCCCATTCAAGAAAGCACTCTTTACGTCCATCTGGTAGACCTTGAACTGATGATTAGCAGCGAATGCTAAGAAAATTCTGATCGCTTCAAGTCTAGCCACTGGAGCAAAAGATTCATCAAAGTCGACATCTGACTGGCAGTAGCCTTGTGCTACCAGTCTGGCCTTGTTTCTTATTACGTGGCCATCTTCATCTACTTTGTTTCTGAAGACCCATCTTGTTCCAATTGGTTCTTTCTTTCCAACTGGGAAAGGAACCAAATACCATACTTTGTTCCTTTCAAACTGGTGAAGCTCTTCTTGCATAGCAGTCACCCAGTTTGGATCTTCCAGAGCCTCGTCAATCTTCTTTGGTTCTATCAAAGATAGAAAACTGACGTATAAGCATTGATTACTGGAGGCTCTTCTGGTCTGAACACCACGACTGGAGTCACCTATGATCTGATCAATAGGGTGAGCTTTTGTCCATCTGGAGTACTGACCAGGATTGTTACTGACAACAATATCAGTGCAAGAATTCAGTTGAGTCTCCTCTGGAGTTGCTTCAGGAGGAGGTTCTTCATAGACTACATCAACATCTTCATCTGATTCATTTAAATCACGATTTGCATCATGAAATTCTTCATATGAAGGCATTTCTTGTAGTACTGGTTCAGTTTGGTCACCAAAAGACATTTCTGGTAAATTCTCAACTGATACTGATACTGGAGGAGTAGTACGCACATCTGAACCAATATTAATTTCAGAGGGTAGTTTGAAAATAATAGAGGGATAGAATGGAGTACTACTGGAGAGTTTCTTTTTCTGAACAGGTTCCAGATCAGGATGACTGGAAGCTGAGTCTGGTGAATCTTCATTTTTGTCGTTTATTGGATCAGATTCACAAAAGACAATTTGTGTTACTGGGGGAGTGTCAGGGACTGGCTTCTTGTTGATTGCAACATTTGATTCATCAAATGTGACATGAATTGACTCATGGACCTTCTCCAGTCTCTTGTTATAGACTCTGAAGGCCTTGCGAATGGCTGAATAGCCTAAGAAATACCCTTCATCAGCTTTGGCATCAAATTTGCCTAGCTGACTGGAGTCGTTCAGGATGTAAACTGGACATCCAAAAACGTGAAAATAACCAATATTTGGTTTTCTATTTCTTAAGACTTCATAGGCTGTCTTTTTGTGTCTTTTGATGTACACTGATCGATTCTGGGTGTGGCAAGCAGTTGCAATTGCTTCCGCCCAGAAACTGGTAGACAGTCCAGATTCAGCAAGCATACTCCTGGCAGCTTCTATCAGCGTTCTATTTTTCCTTTCCACAACTCCATTTTGTTCTGGAGAGCGGGCTGAAGAGAAGTTCTGGGAGATGCCAGTGTCAGTACAGAATGACTCCAGAGTTGCATTCTGGAATTCTGTTCCATTGTCACTTCTTAACTGACACACTTTTCGACTGTACTTGAGCTCAATTTGCTTGATAAGACTGATGATTTCAGCAGCAGCTTCACTTTTGGACCTCAGAAAGATCACCCAACAATATCTGGAGAACTCATCTATGATCACCAGGGTGTATCTTTTACCAGCACGAGTCTGAACATTCACTGGACCAAAGAGGTCCATATGAAGCATGTGAAGAGGTTCAGTAATGCTGAAATTCTGTCTGGTCTTGAAACTGGTACGCTTTTGCTTACCCATCTCACATCCTGGACATGGTCTTTCCTTTTTGAAGGAAACTGAAGGTATCCCATCTGCAAGTTGTTTTCTGGACAACTTGTTAATGTTTTTGAAGTTTAAATGGGATAACCTTTTGTGCCATAACCAGTTTGTGTCTTCATCAGCTTGAGTATAGAAACACTGCTCTGAAGGAGAGCTTTCCATATCCATCACGTACACATTCCCTTTTCTGGGAGCAATCAACACTACCTTCCAGTCCTTGTTGAATACGATGCCCTGAGCAACATTGAATAAGACTTGATAGCCATCGTCACACAGTTGACTTACACTGATCAAGTTATATTTCAAACCATTCACAAATGCAACTCGTCTGAACTTGACTTGTCCATTGTTCAGAACACCATATCCCTCAGTCTTCCCACAACCATCATTTCCAAACGTGATGGAGGGTCCATCAGAAATGGTGAACTCCTCCAGTAGGGTCTTACATCCGGTCATCGTCCTGCCAGCTGCACTGTCAAGATACCAGATATATTTCTTTCGATCGCCCTACACATACACCAGATATTGATCAGTTAGATTTGGGAACCCATCGACTGATGGGTTCACTGGACCCTCCCTTATAGGTCCCTGGGGCAATCTGGTCTAGTTCACTTTTGGACCTCAGAAAGATCACCCAACAATATCTGGAGAACTCATCTATGATCACCAGGGTGTATCTTTTACCAGCACGAGTCTGAACATTCACTGGACCAAAGAGGTCCATATGAAGCATGTGAAGAGGTTCAGTAATGCTGAAATTCTGTCTGGTCTTGAAACTGGTACGCTTTTGCTTACCCATCTCACATCCTGGACATGGTCTTTCCTTTTTGAAGGAAACTGAAGGTATCCCATCTGCAAGTTGTTTTCTGGACAACTTGTTAATGTTTTTGAAGTTTAAATGGGATAACCTTTTGTGCCATAACCAGTTTGTGTCTTCATCAGCTTGAGTATAGAAACACTGCTCTGAAGGAGAGCTTTCCATATCCATCACGTACACATTCCCTTTTCTGGGAGCAATCAACACTACCTTCCAGTCCTTGTTGAATACGATGCCCTGAGCAACATTGAATAAGACTTGATAGCCATCGTCACACAGTTGACTTACACTGATCAAGTTATATTTCAAACCATTCACAAATGCAACTCGTCTGAACTTGACTTGTCCATTGTTCAGAACACCATATCCCTCAGTCTTCCCACAACCATCATTTCCAAACGTGATGGAGGGTCCATCAGAAATGGTGAACTCCTCCAGTAGGGTCTTACATCCGGTCATCGTCCTGCCAGCTGCACTGTCAAGATACCAGATATATTTCTTTCGATCGCCCTACACATACACCAGATATTGATCAGTTAGATTTGGGAACCCATCGACTGATGGGTTCACTGGACCCTCCCTTATAGGTCCCTGGGGCAATCTGGTCTAGTTCACTTTGTTCAATAGTGGTCTTAGAAGAAAAGACCACTGGGGTTGATGGTTTTAAAACCTTTTTCATTTTCTCAACTGGAGAAATAAGTTTGTCTTTCTTAGCAAAAGGTTTTATATTTTGTCTAGGGCCAGATGAAGTACCCTCAAGAAAGTTTAATCTTGCATTAACACTTTGTGATTGACGAGTTAGAATTTGAATCTGGCTCTCTAACCTGGATAAAATATTTTCTTCAGATGTTACCTTAGCCTTTCCAGTCCAAGGATTTGGTAGGGGATTGGTCTGAGGCAAAGGTCTATTCTGCTTCACCTATTTGACTGGAGCAGCCATCTGGAGCTCTCCAGTCTTAACCTCTGGGGATTGAACTGGGTATAAATTGGTCTTAGGAGTTGCAGGCTCATCATAAACAGTGATAGGCCTGAACACCTCTGGTAACCGATCGATTACTGGTATTAATGATGCTATATTAGTATTTCCATCTAAATATGCACGTTTTTGAGCAGGAAATTGTTTAACTGAAGCATCATATGGCTTTTTGGTTTCTAGCCATGACTTTATTACCAGTTTTTCTTTCTCTAAAATGATCTCAAGATCTTGCTTTTCTTGAATCAATTGTTCAGTTACCAGAACCTGGGCTTGAAATGCCAGTTCAATGTCTTGAAGCTCTTTTAATTTTGATTTTAAAGCATTTATTTCAGAAGAATCTGTTTCTAGACCATTTACACAATCAGATCTAACAGTTTCTACAAAAATCAAATCAGAATTTAAAGCTTCAGCAATGTCCAATTTTAGTTCTTGGTCAGTTGCATTATCATAATCACTAACCTTTTTAATAACAATGTCCACCCATCGTCCAGATGTGACATCTTCCTTCACCAGGTGCTCATCAACTTCCAGAGCCATGTAACAGCAATCTCTTTCCTCTTCTTCATCAGCAGATGATTCATCAGAAGGAACCCACTTCTCTTCAGTTGTTGCAATCATGCACTTATTATTGGTTTCCATTTGTTGTGCCATGAGAGCAATTTGGGCCTTAAGCTTTTTATATTTCAATTTATAGCTATCATCAGGCTTATTATTTGAAGAGAATGGACCAGGCTTGGATACAAACTGGTTGGACCTGCACTCTTTCATGAAATGACCCTTTTTGCCACACTTAAAGCATGTCAAATTGGTCTTGTCAGTGGAAGAACTGGATGCAAATTGTCCAGATGGCTTATTTGCTCTTGCTTTGAAACGGTTAAACGTTTTAGCAATCATTGCAATAAGGTCATCATCTTCAGTTTCATCACAACAGTCTGGAGAGACTTGACTAGACTCTCCAGAATCCATAAGTTCAGACACCATCTTCTTCATAGAAAATACATTCTCAGAAGATATCAGTGCTGTACTTTGTGGTTCAGAATAACTAACCACTTTAGGAGTACTGGAGGCATGGTTAAAAGCATCTTGTTCTGCAACCACTCTCTGAGCTTGATTTTCTTCAGTGTACCTGAAGGCTCCATATAGAGTTGAGAGAGTGTGTGTGTGCAGAGTTTTACCTTGTCGTAAGACTAGGATCATGTGAGACCATTTGGTGGGTAGAATGTCACAAAATTTCTCCAGAAGTATATCCTTGTCCTTCTCAACCCCAAGACCTCTCAATTGGTTTATGATACTCATAAATCTGGTGTAAGTACCAGTGAGAGACTCGTTAGGTTGAGCAAAAAATGACTCATACCTCTTGTTTAAGGAGACCTTTCTGGTGACAATGGTGTCATCTCCTCCTTCATGTTGGTTAAGAAGTTCATCCCACATGGATTTGGCACTAGGAAAAAGAACTAGTGTGGGAATTAGGGTTTCTGGAACGGCCCCGAGGATCATGTTTTTGAGAAGGGTGTCTAGATTCACCAATCTCCTCTCCTCTTCTGACCAATGTTCCTCCCTCTTTTCCCTTCCTCTTCTAGATCCAGAAGGATCAAGAAGTGGATTGAGAGGTGATGTAGGTACATAAGGACCTTCGTTTAAAATCTTCATCATGTTCCTCTCAATACCAGTGACATGCAAAACCATCCTAGCCTTCCACGTACCAAATTCATCACTGTTCCCACTGAATTTAGGAACAGGATTATTTGAGTAGTGCACATGCACGTGTGGAGAAGCAGGAGTAGGAGGAGGAGGTGGATTAGTGTTATTAACATTTTGTGGTTCATTTTGATCATGAATATTTACATTAGGATCGGGACCAAGACTATAACCTTGTGTATTTTCTTGGTTAGCCATCAAGAACAGATCTAGGCAATGATTAGCCTTCTGCTCTGATACCAAATGTGAGTCCCTTTAATTACGAGATGGTTAACCAATGAAAGTGTAAAATACAACAAGTCTAATAATCACTAGATTGGACTAGTATTACTTGTAAATAAAGATGCAAGATATATAAACAAAGTAATACAAGACTTAAAGCAATAAACAAATAAAGTGGACCATTATGTATGTTTCATGGGTATTTCATTTATTGATGTTTAAATAAAATACAAGGTTGTTGCGGAATCAAGATAACACAATTAAGTGTGTATCCTAACAACCTATGAGTTACAATATGATCTATATTTGTCAAATAACTCTTTAGGATCGAGATACTTAAAGTTGTGAAGTATCCCTGTTTAAGATCGAGAGTATTTGGACAAATTCACTTTCATGCAAAGTGTTATGCTTAAAAAGTAATTTTCTCAAGGATATGACTTTGTATTTATAGGCAACAAAATTCACCAGTGAATTTTGTGCCGTACAAATATGATTGTATACATTTAATGATCCGACAAGAACATTAAATGTATTGGATAAGGAATAAGGATAAAGTCACATCAAGTGCAAGTGTATCCTTTTATCCAACCACCTTAACACACGTATACTTTGTTAAAGAACAAGTGGATTGTTCTTTGGAAAGTGTGTTAAAGGCATAAGTCAAACCTCGATATCAGTGTTCAGACTTGTAGTATCTAGAACACTGACAATCCTCCAGTGTGCAGATCTGGTAAGACTTTCCAGTGGACTCCGCCATTTGTTAAGTCTTCTTCCTTCAGACTTCAGTCTTTGACTTCAGTCAGAATGTCTTCAGTAGAGTAGATCTGGACTGGGGTGAAGTCTTCAGTGAGCTAATCTGGAGAATGCTCCAGAGAACCTATACAAGTAAATGCTCACTAGTCTTCAATTATTTCTGGACAAATCTTCAGAGGGACTCCAGATTCCAAGTCTGGAGTAGGTCCAGTAGAGAAACGTTTTCTGGTCAGATCTTCAGTGAGCTAATCTGGAGAATGCTCCAGAGAACCTATACAAGTAAATGCTCACTAGTCTTCAATTATTTCTGGACAAATCTTCAGAGGGACTCCAGATTCCAAGTCTGGAGTAGGTCCAGTAGAGAAACGTTTTCTGGTCAGATCTTCAGTGAGCTAATCTGGAGAATGCTCCAGAGAACCTATACAAGTAAATGCTCACTAGTCTTCAATTATTTCTGGACAAATCTTCAGAGGGACTCCAGATTCCAAGTCTGGAGTAGGTCCAGTAGAGAAACGTTTTCTGGTCAGATCTTCAGTGAGCTAATCTGGAGAATGCTCCAGAGAACCTATACAAGTAAATGCTCACTAGTCTTCAATTATTTCTGGACAAATCTTCAGAGGGACTCCAGATTCCAAGTCTGGAGTAGGTCCAGTAGAGAAACGTTTTCTGGTCAGATCTTCAGTGAGGCTCCAGTAGTCGGGTCTGGAGCGAGACCAGCAAAACAAGTTTTCTTAACAAACCTAAATAAGGTTCCAGTAGTCCAGTCTGGAGCCAGTCCAGTAAGTCTGGACTAATCTGGACCTAACAAATTCGCCCGGAAAGAGACCAGCAAAACAAGTTTTCTTAACAAACCTAAATAAGGTTCCAGTAGTCCAGTCTGGAGCCAGTCCAGTAAGTCTGGACTAATCTTTAGAGGGACTCCAGATTCCAAGTCTGGAGTAGGTCCAGTAGAGAAACGTTTTCTGGTCAGATCTTCAGTGAGGCTCCAGTAGTCGGGTCTGGAGCGAGACCAGCAAAACAAGTTTTCTTAACAAACCTAAATAAGGTTCCAGTAGTCCAGTCTGGAGCCAGTCCAGTAAGTCTGGACTAAATCTGGACCTAACAAGAACTCGACCCGAGATGAAGACCGAATCAAGAGATCCGGGAGAAACATTGTCGCTAAAGTTGAAAGTAGCGAAGATTCTAAATTAGTTGCTGAAGTTAAGGCTCTCTCAAAGCGTATGGATGAGAGGTTTGATGGTCAAGAAGGTAGGTGCAAGAGCCTGGAAAAGGATGTGAAAGTTATGGCTGATGGATGTGACAATTGCGGGGATTTGCATTACACTGAGGATTGTCCCCATAAGCCAGTTGAAGATGCTAAGTTTGTTTAGAATCAACAACAGGGAAATTTCAACCGTAACACCGGTTTTCAAAACCGGCAGTCAGGTAATTCTTATCCCTCATCTTCTTCTTATAATACTAACAATTCTGGTTTTGGTGGTAACAGGTTCAGTAGGTTCAATAACCAGAATCAACAAGATCCAGATTCAGAACTAAAGAATATAATGAAGGATTTTATAGGTACCCAGAGAGCAACTAATGAGCATGTTACAGAAGAGTCCAAGAAGGTGAATTCTGCATTGGATGCTTTGACTACTAGGTTGGATGGAATCGGGTACAAGTTGGATCAAGGAATAAAGAACCATCAAGCCACAATTAAGGACTTGGAAGGAAGGCTTGAAAGGCTTGAGAATTCTAATAGAACACCCGGTACTCTACCGAGTAATACTCAACAGAACCCAAAGCCTCAATCGAGCAACCAATGGCAGAATAACCAAGGGCAAGGGCAGAAATATACTCCTCATGCTAGAAATGAGCATGTTAATGCCATCACAACTCAAGCAGGTAAAACTTATAACTCAGCTAATCCTTTACCTGATGATGTTACTCCAGTTGTGCAGGTACATGAAGACGAGGAGGTTGTTGATGATGAGATAGAAATGGAGCCGAACCCAGCCGTGCAGACTCCGACTGTTCCATCTAAACCAGCTGAAAAACCAACAGTGAAGCCATATCAGCCCAAGATCCCATTTCCTCAACGGTTAGGAAAGAGAAGATTAAGGAGCATTTCAAGAAGTTTGTTGAACTGATTCAGTCGGTAAACATCACTGTTCCTTTAGTGGATCTTATTGCAGGGATGCCAAATTATGCCAAGTTTCTCAAGGAGCTCATCAGTGATAAAAGGAAGCTTGAAGAGGCAAAGACTGCCGTTCTTAGTGCCGAGTGTTCAGCGATAATCAAGAATCAGATTCCTCCCAAGTTAGAAGATCCAGGGAGTTTTCTCATTGCTTGTTCTTTTGGTGCTTTTGTTTGTGAGGCCTTGGCCGATCTCGGGGCCAGTATTAATTTAATGCCGTATTCTGTTTATACCAAATTGGCCTTAGGTGAGTTGACTCCTACCCGAATGAGCATTAGGCTCGCTGACCGTTCGTTCCAATATCCCATGGGGATAGCGGAGAACATGCAGATTAAGGTAGGTCATATTGTGTTTCCGGTCGAATTTGTCATCCTTGAAATGGAGGCGGACGCTAAAGTCCCTCTAATTCTTGGCCGCCCATTCATGAACACCGCGGATGCTATCATCCGGGTTAAGGATAAGGAGATTTCCTTAGGGGTCGGTGATTACCGGATTGTTTTTAAAGTTGATAGAGCATTAAAACATCCTTATTCTTCTGATGATACTTGTTTTAGAATTGATGTGATAGATGATGCTTTGGACTTGGAAATGCAAGAAGTTATGGAAGCAAATGGAGTTGTTGATGATGAGATAGAAATGGAGCCGAACCCAGCCGTGCAGACTCCGACTGTTCCATCTAAACCAGCTGAAAAACCAACAGTGAAGCCATATCAGCCCAAGATCCCATTTCCTCAACGGTTAGGAAAGAGAAGATTAAGGAGCATTTCAAGAAGTTTGTTGAACTGATTCAGTCGGTAAACATCACTGTTCCTTTAGTGGATCTTATTGCAGGGATGCCAAATTATGCCAAGTTTCTCAAGGAGCTCATCAGTGATAAAAGGAAGCTTGAAGAGGCAAAGACTGCCGTTCTTAGTGCCGAGTGTTCAGCGATAATCAAGAATCAGATTCCTCCCAAGTTAGAAGATCCAGGGAGTTTTCTCATTGCTTGTTCTTTTGGTGCTTTTGTTTGTGAGGCCTTGGCCGATCTCGGGGCCAGTATTAATTTAATGCCGTATTCTGTTTATACCAAATTGGCCTTAGGTGAGTTGACTCCTACCCGAATGAGCATTAGGCTCGCTGACCGTTCGTTCCAATATCCCATGGGGATAGCGGAGAACATGCAGATTAAGGTAGGTCATATTGTGTTTCCGGTCGAATTTGTCATCCTTGAAATGGAGGCGGACGCTAAAGTCCCTCTAATTCTTGGCCGCCCATTCATGAACACCGCGGATGCTATCATCCGGGTTAAGGATAAGGAGATTTCCTTAGGGGTCGGTGATTACCGGATTGTTTTTAAAGTTGATAGAGCATTAAAACATCCTTATTCTTCTGATGATACTTGTTTTAGAATTGATGTGATAGATGATGCTTTGGACTTGGAAATGCAAGAAGTTATGGAAGCAAATGGAGTTGTTGAAGCCGAGATTGCAAATGGTGAAGCTATCACCAATGATCAAATTGAAGAGATTTTGGCTTTGAGCATGGATACAACTCCACCGGAAGATGAGACCTTAGAGAAGATCACGGCGGATGGAAGTACACGGGTGTTGACATCGGTTGAGAACCCTCCTACCGACTTGGAGCTCAAGCCTTTGCCGGATCATCTTGAGTATGCTTATCTCGAAGGTACATCTCTTTTACCCGTTGTTATCTCGTCCTCATTGTTGGAGGATGAGAAGTCTAGACTCATGACCGTCCTCAAGGCCCATAAAAAGGCCTTTGCTTGGAAAACTTCCGATATCCCGGGTATAAGTCCTGAATTTTGTAAGCACACCATTAATTTTATTGATAATGTCAAACCGGTAGTGCAAAGACAACGTAGACTTAACCCGAACATGAAAGAAGTTGTAAAGAAAGAGATAATTAAGTTGTTAGATGCGGGAATCATATTCCCCATTTCGGATAGTCCTTGGGTGAGTCCGGTACATTGTGTAACGAAAAAGGGTGGGATGACCGTTGTTTTAAATGAGAAAAATGAGCTAGTTCCCACTCGAACTGTCACGGGATGGCGGGTTTGCATTGATTATCGGAAGTTGAATGACGCCACCCGTAAAGACCATTTTCCCTTGCCATTCATCGACCAAATGCTCGAACGGCTTGCCGGAAACGAGTACTTCTACTTCTTGGACGGGTTTTCGGGTTACTTTCAAATACCCATTGACCCGAATGACCAAGAAAAGACCACATTCACCTGCCCGTTTGGTACTTATGCCTACAGGAGAATGTCTTTTGGTCTTTGTAATGCCCCCAGGACCTTTCAGAGATGCATGATTGCTATTTTTCAGGACATGATTGAAACTTCCATGGAAGTCTTCATGGATGACTTTTCTGTATTTGGAAGTTCTTTTGAAAATTGTCAAGATAGTCTTGATAAAATATTGGAAAGGTGTGAAAGGGCACATTTGGTTTTAAATTGGGAAAAATGTCACTTCATGGTTAAGGAAGGGATTGTGTTGGGACATAAAGTTTCTAAAGCCGGACTTGAGGTTGATAAAGCAAAAATTGATTTCATAGCTAAATTACCTCCTCCCACTAATGTTAAGTCGGTAAGAAGTTTTTTGGGTCATGCCGGGTTTTATCGTCAGTTCATAAAGGATTTTTCAAAAATCACCCGGCCTATGACCAAGCTGTTGGAAAAAGATGTCCCTTTTAATTTTGATAGTGAGTGTCTTCATGCATTTAACTTTCTTATGGACAAGTTGACTAAGGCCCCTATTATGTCTTCACCCGATTGGTCCTTACCCTTTGAGTTAATGTGTGACGCTAGCGATTTTGCCTTAGGGGCCGTTTTAGGCCAAAGGGATGACAAACATTTTCGTCCCATTTCTTATGCTAGCAAGACCCTCAACCCGGCTCAACAAAATTATACCGTGACTGAGAAAGAATTGTTGGCAGTAGTTTATGCTTTTGATAAGTTTCGACCCTACTTGGTTCTTAATAAGACCATTGTTTATGTAACACCCTTCGTTTAAAAATATGGGTTTCCAAAAATTTTCGCCTAATGGCGTTAAAAGAAAGCGCAAGAAACTTTAAAAGTCCAAACCAATTAAAATCTGTTTGGTTTACTTTATTCAATGGTGTTACTAATCGCATCATCAAAACAAGTTTAATAGAAACCCGTCGGTTGCCCAACACAAAACAACCGACTACATAGCATTCAAACTTCATTATAGACAAACATAAACAAATGTCTGTAAAAATTCAGCATCTATGGGTAGCTAAGGACTTCATCAAGTATTCTACCCATTCCTCACTCATCTTCATCAACAACCTCAGCTACGCTAAACCTGAGGGAGCAACACATTTCAAAAGACAAGTGTTAGCTAACGAATTAGCTAAGTAAGATAACACTCAAGTTATAAAAATTTGTCCCTTTCAAACATTATGGATTTAAATACTTCTTTAAGGCACAACACACATCAAACACACAATACTTCATATTAGGATGAACCACCCTAAATGTGCGTATCCTGCTTTACTTCATTACACACATATAACCACATAACTGCTTTCTACATTAACTGCTTTACTACGTTTTAACTGCTTTACCACATTTTAACTGCGTCAATGTGCAACATAAGTTACACCCGACTAGATGACAACCATTCAGTTGAACATCAAACATCATTAAGGAATGGCAAGCCAATCCCCGAGTAATCCGTATGTACAAGACAAATGAGGGCGGGTCAGACCCCTCGTATTACTCAACTGCATCTCAATGACCATGTTGCAAGGAGCCACCCAAGCAACCTACGTCAACGCACTTAGCCGGGCTAGGGCAAGTACGAGTTAAGCTTAACACTTTCCTGCATCAAAGTTTTACGAGCTCAAAACTGCATCATTTAGTTTAGGTGACTACATTACCTAAACATTTACTACGTTAACTGCTTTTACGTTTTGGGCCCTTAAACGTGCACGTGTCATGGCAACTTAACAAGTCTAGTGAACTAGATGAGCAAGCCATACATTCATGCACATACAACAATCAACAACATTTACTACATCTCAATGCATTGCAAGATACTACATAACACTTCATAACATAACATGACGTTTTACTTCATTTCATAACATGCACTACATTATATATGATTTGGGACTGCATTTCAGGTCTCAAAAGTCAACTGCATATCCCGTGATACCTCCCGTGTAAACCCCGCATACCCACAAGCAACATAAGGTACCAATTTGGGAAGTTATAATTATGAAACCCTCTTTTGTTGAACCCTCAGAGTGTCAAAGTAGTGTATCTTACCTCGTAGAAACGCACACAAATGATAACTAAGGTTACCGTGCAAAGCAAGTATTCCCAACTACCTATAATGAACATAGGATCAATTAACGAGTATAAACGAGACTAAACCGGCCTACAATCTATATACGTGTCGTATAATGTCTCTGTTGACTACTTTCATCTATTGTAGACTACTATACTCTTCTGTAGACTACTTGACTCATTTGTAGACTACTTGACTCTTTTTGTAGACTACTTTCATATTCTGTAGACTACTTTCATATTCTGTAGACTACTTTCATCTTTTGTAGACTACTATACTCTTCTGTTTCGTAGACTACTTTTGGCATACAAGACAACCAAATGAGAGGAAACTCAGTTCTTAACAAATGTAGGGGACTCAAAGAACTTTTCAAAAATGTAAGGTTCATCTCCTAACTCATTATTATAAATGAGATACAATTTTTTCAATATGACTGAATTTTCAGACCTTAAAACTCTTTGTTTTACAAAAGATCTCACCCATTAAACATCCATGGAAATTAACCATGACACCTACAATTCATAAACACCCAAAATATGATTCAATTGACACTATGAAATCATATATTGATTCATGGATTCATTAAACACATTTTACAATTGATTTGACACCCGATTTGACCTAAATCGACTCACAAACATAATCAAATCCAAACCGAAACTCTTTGACCAGAAATGATTGACATAGTAAGATCAAAAGAATGTTAAATCAGAAGGGAAACATCATATATACCTGTAGATGATTATGGAGATGAAAGATCTAGACCAAAACTCTATCAAATCACCTTTAATCGGAATAATCACACACGAATTGCTCAAGAAAGGGAGGGGGCGGTTAGGGCTTGAGGAAAAGGAAGGGAAAACTGATTTTGATTGTAAATAGGGTTTAGTTAACCCTTAATCCCGTTTTTAAGTTTCACCCTATGTCAAAACTAGTCCCTAGACTTCCTTACATCACATTATTACCCCAAAACACCTCTATGGACTATATACAACTCAATGAACCCTTCAAGCACTTCAAAAGGCACATAACTACATCTTTAAACACATTTTACAATTGATTTGACACCCGATTTGACCTAAATCGACTCACAAACATAATCAAATCCAAACCGAAACTCTTTGACCAGAAATGATTGACATAGTAAGATCAAAAGAATGTTAAATCAGAAGGGAAACATCATATATACCTGTAGATGATTATGGAGATGAAAGATCTAGACCAAAACTCTATCAAATCACCTTTAATCGGAATAATCACACACGAATTGCTCAAGAAAGGGAGGGGGCGGTTAGGGCTTGAGGAAAAGGAAGGGAAACCCGATTTTGATTGTAAATAGGGTTTAGTTAACCCTTAATCCCGTTTTTAAGTTTCACCCTATGTCAAAACTAGTCCCTAGACTTCCTTACATCACATTATTACCCAAAACACCTCTATGGACTATATACAACTCAATGAACCCTTCAAGCACTTCAAAAGGCACATAACTACATCTTTAAACACATTTTACAATTGATTTGACACCCGATTTGACCTAAATCGACTCACAAACATAATCAAATCCAAACCGAAACTCTTTGACCAGAAATGATTGACATAGTAAGATCAAAAGAATGTTAAATCAGAAGGGAAACATCATATATACCTGTAGATGATTATGGAGATGAAAGATCTAGACCAAAACTCTATCAAATCACCTTTAATCGGAATAATCACACACGAATTGCTCAAGAAAGGGAGGGGGCGGTTAGGGCTTGAGGAAAAGGAAGGGAAACCCGATTTTGATTGTAAATAGGGTTTAGTTAACCCTTAATCCCGTTTTTAAGTTTCACCCTATGTCAAAACTAGTCCCTAGACTTCCTTACATCACATTATTACCCAAAACACCTCTATGGACTATATACAACTCAATGAACCCTTCAAGCACTTCAAAAGGCACATAACTACATCTTTAAACACATTTTACAATTGATTTGACACCCGATTTGACCTAAATCGACTCACAAACATAATCAAATCCAAACCGAAACTCTTTGACCAGAAATGATTGACATAGTAAGATCAAAAGAATGTTAAATCAGAAGGGAAACATCATATATACCTGTAGATGATTATGGAGATGAAAGATCTAGACCAAAACTCTATCAAATCACCTTTAATCGGAATAATCACACACGAATTGCTCAAGAAAGGGAGGGGGCGGTTAGGGCTTGAGGAAAAGGAAGGGAAACCCGATTTTGATTGTAAATAGGGTTTAGTTAACCCTTAATCCCGTTTTTAAGTTTCACCCTATGTCAAAACTAGTCCCTAGACTTCCTTACATCACATTATTACCCAAAACACCTCTATGGACTATATACAACTCAATGAACCCTTCAAGCACTTCAAAAGGCACATAACTACATCTTTAAACACATTTTACAATTGATTTGACACCCGATTTGACCTAAATCGACTCACAAACATAATCAAATCCAAACCGAAACTCTTTGACCAGAAATGATTGACATAGTAAGATCAAAAGAATGTTAAATCAGAAGGGAAACATCATATATACCTGTAGATGATTATGGAGATGAAAGATCTAGACCAAAACTCTATCAAATCACCTTTAATCGGAATAATCACACACGAATTGCTCAAGAAAGGGAGGGGGCGGTTAGGGCTTGAGGAAAAGGAAGGGAAAACTGATTTTGATTGTAAATAGGGTTTAGTTAACCCTTAATCCCGTTTTTAAGTTTCACCCTATGTCAAAACTAGTCCCTAGACTTCCTTACATCACATTATTACCCAAAACACCTCTATGGACTATATACAACTCAATGAACCCTTCAAGCACTTCAAAAGGCACATAACTACATCTTTAAACACATTTTACAATTGATTTGACACCCGATTTGACCTAAATCGACTCACAAACATAATCAAATCCAAACCGAAACTCTTTGACCAGAAATGATTGACATAGTAAGATCAAAAGAATGTTAAATCAGAAGGGAAACATCATATATACCTGTAGATGATTATGGAGATGAAAGATCTAGACCAAAACTCTATCAAATCACCTTTAATCGGAATAATCACACACGAATTGCTCAAGAAAGGGAGGGGGCGGTTAGGGCTTGAGGAAAAGGAAGGGAAACCCGATTTTGATTGTAAATAGGGTTTAGTTAACCCTTAATCCCGTTTTTAAGTTTCACCCTATGTCAAAACTAGTCCCTAGACTTCCTTACATCACATTATTACCCAAAACACCTCTATGGACTATATACAACTCAATGAACCCTTCAAGCACTTCAAAAGGCACATAACTACATCTTTAAACACATTTTACAATTGATTTGACACCCGATTTGACCTAAATCGACTCACAAACATAATCAAATCCAAACCGAAACTCTTTGACCAGAAATGATTGACATAGTAAGATCAAAAGAATGTTAAATCAGAAGGGAAACATCATATATACCTGTAGATGATTATGGAGATGAAAGATCTAGACCAAAACTCTATCAAATCACCTTTAATCGGAATAATCACACACGAATTGCTCAAGAAAGGGAGGGGGCGGTTAGGGCTTGAGGAAAAGGAAGGGAAACCCGATTTTGATTGTAAATAGGGTTTAGTTAACCCTTAATCCCGTTTTTAAGTTTCACCCTATGTCAAAACTAGTCCCTAGACTTCCTTACATCACATTATTACCCAAAACACCTCTATGGACTATATACAACTCAATGAACCCTTCAAGCACTTCAAAAGGCACATAACTACATCTTTAAACACATTTTACAATTGATTTGACACCCGATTTGACCTAAATCGACTCACAAACATAATCAAATCCAAACCGAAACTCTTTGACCAGAAATGATTGACATAGTAAGATCAAAAGAATGTTAAATCAGAAGGGAAACATCATATATACCTGTAGATGATTATGGAGATGAAAGATCTAGACCAAAACTCTATCAAATCACCTTTAATCGGAATAATCACACACGAATTGCTCAAGAAAGGGAGGGGGCGGTTAGGGCTTGAGGAAAAGGAAGGGAAACCCGATTTTGATTGTAAATAGGGTTTAGTTAACCCTTAATCCCGTTTTTAAGTTTCACCCTATGTCAAAACTAGTCCCTAGACTTCCTTACATCACATTATTACCCAAAACACCTCTATGGACTATATACAACTCAATGAACCCTTCAAGCACTTCAAAAGGCACATAACTACATCTTTAAACACATTTTACAATTGATTTGACACCCGATTTGACCTAAATCGACTCACAAACATAATCAAATCCAAACCGAAACTCTTTGACCAGAAATGATTGACATAGTAAGATCAAAAGAATGTTAAATCAGAAGGGAAACATCATATATACCTGTAGATGATTATGGAGATGAAAGATCTAGACCAAAACTCTATCAAATCACCTTTAATCGGAATAATCACACACGAATTGCTCAAGAAAGGGAGGGGGCGGTTAGGGCTTGAGGAAAAGGAAGGGAAACCCGATTTTGATTGTAAATAGGGTTTAGTTAACCCTTAATCCCGTTTTTAAGTTTCACCCTATGTCAAAACTAGTCCCTAGACTTCCTTACATCACATTATTACCCAAAACACCTCTATGGACTATATACAACTCAATGAACCCTTCAAGCACTTCAAAAGGCACATAACTACATCTTTAAACACATTTTACAATTGATTTGACACCCGATTTGACCTAAATCGACTCACAAACATAATCAAATCCAAACCGAAACTCTTTGACCAGAAATGATTGACATAGTAAGATCAAAAGAATGTTAAATCAGAAGGGAAACATCATATATACCTGTAGATGATTATGGAGATGAAAGATCTAGACCAAAACTCTATCAAATCACCTTTAATCGGAATAATCACACACGAATTGCTCAAGAAAGGGAGGGGGCGGTTAGGGCTTGAGGAAAAGGAAGGGAAACCCGATTTTGATTGTAAATAGGGTTTAGTTAACCCTTAATCCCGATATTGCTAATTATCTTTGTGCAGATGTCATTCCTAAAGAACTGTCATCTCAACAAAAGAAGAAATTCTTTTCTAAGATCAAACATTATTTTTGGGAAGAACCATATTTGTTTAGAATGTGTGCAGATGGGATGATTAGGAGATGTGTGTCCAGTGCATAAACCCGGAAGATTTTAGATGCATGTCATTACGGTCCAACCGGTGGTCATTATGGACCGTCTGTGACCGGTAAGAAAGTTTATGATGCAGGTTTCTACTGGCCGACCATTTTCAAGGAAGCTCAAACTCTAGTGGAGACGTGTGACTCTTGCCAGCGACAAGGTAACATTACTAAAAGGGATGAAATGCCCCAACAGATGATTCAGGTATGTGAAGTTTTTGATGTTTGGGGTATAGACTTCATGGGACCTTTCCCACCCTCCAATAAGTCCCTTTATATCTTAGTTGCTGTTGATTATGTTTCCAAGTGGGCGGAAGCCAAGGCTTTACCCACTAATGATGCTAGAGTGGTCATAGACTTTTTGAAGCAATTGTTTTGTAGGTTTGGTGTCCCTAGAGCCTTATTAGTGACCGTGGTACCTATTTTGCCAATCATCAATTGGCCAAGGTGCTAAAGAGGTATGGTGTCACTCACCGTTTCTCTACCTCGTACCATCCTCAGACTAGCGGTCAAGTAGAGAACACCAACCGTGCCTTAAAAAGAATTTTGGAAAAGACCGTAGGAGATAACCCCAAGATTTGGTCTAAAAAGTTAGATGATACTCTATGGGCATTTTGGACTGCCTATAAGACTCCTATTGGTACTACACCATATCGTCTTCTTTATGGCAAAACTTGTCACCTATCGGTTGAAATCGAACATAAGGCGTATTGGGCTTTGAAAAATTGTAACATGGATTTGTTGGAAGCAGGTGAACATAGGTTTTTACAATTGCATGAGCTTGATGAGCTTAGATTAGGTGCCTATGATAGTTCCATGTTGTATAAAGAAAGAACCAAAGTTTGGCATGACAAAAAGCTCCGTAGGAAAGACTTTAAAGTTGGTGATATTGTTTTTGTCTAAGTTTAAGATTAAGCAACCTAAATTGACCTCACGTTGGATAGGACCCTATGAAATTAAGCACGTGTATCCGTCCGGGTATGTTGAGTTGTTTAAAAAGAATGGAGGGTCGTTTATTGTCAATGGTCACAGGTTGAAGATATATCATGAGGAAGAAGCTGCTGAGGGAGTTGTTATTGAGGAACTCCCATTGTTCGATTTAAATGAGTGATAGATGATCGAGTCTAGCTAAAGACTCGTTAATAAATTAAGCGCTTCGCGGGAGGCAACCCGTGTTTCTTGTTTTCAATAAATTTTGCTTATTTTTTAGTTTTAATGTGTTTTGTTGAGATTTGCAGGTTGGAGCCACTCTCACGCGTTACGGTATGTCGATTCATGAGATTCGCAAAGGTAAGTGTGGGGGGGAGTGACTGCGGGGGGGGGGGGGGGGGGGGGGGGGGATGAGATTCGCAAAGGTAAGTGTGGGGGGGAGTGACTGCGACGCAGTCTGAACAATGCGCCGCAGTGGCTTTCTTGTGATGCGCAGCAGTCCTTCAGACTGCGAAGCAACCAAAATCACTGTTTAATAACTGCGCCGCATTTGAGGACTGCAACGCAGCGTGTGCCTTGTTTCAGAAAATCCAGATTTAAAAAAAAATCGAAAAATCAAAATAATATTGTTTTAATCACACTGCGACACAATGTGGGGGTGGACTGCGCCGCAGTCGCATCCAGATCGGGTCAAACATAATTGGTGGCTAGGGTTGTTTCACTTTACCTTTACTCAAAATTTCAACACATCCCTTTTCTCTCTAATAAGTAGCCGACCCCTTCTTCCATTCCACTCTTTTTCTCTTAATTTTTCAAGAATCTTAATCTTTTTCTTCTTCAAAAATCGAATATGACTCGCACAGGAAAGATACTCTCTCTTTGTTTCTTTCTTTCTTCATCTCCATAGCTTTTATTGCTTATGACATGTTTAATTTCGAATTAATTAAAGATTATGCTTATCTTGTGATTTGAATTCGAATTTATTTTTAGACATTGTCAATAAGGGATAGGGTTGGTCGATTTATTGATAGATTGATGATTGCCTTCCATATTATCATATTAATCTGGGTATTAGGGTTAATTTGGTTTAATTGAATTTTTGATGAACCCTAATTGCTAATTAAGGCAATTTCGAGTTTGTTGTGTGCTTGAGTTCGACACCTGCCCAGTTTCCATATGACTGCGCCGCAGTACTTCATCTCAAAGCTAGGCACACCTACAAAAGCCTAACTTGTCCTACATCAGTTTAAGTCCAATTCCTATGGCACACTTATAGTCATTGGTTCACTTAAACCATTGCTTTGATACCAACTTGTAACACCCGACACTTAAAAACATGGGTTTTCAAAAATTTCCACCTAACGGTGTTAAAAGATGCGGAAGAAAACTTTAAAAGTTCAAAACCGATAAAAACAGTTCGGTTTCTGCATTTATTGGTGTTACATGCAATACCATCAAAATGTCTAAATGAAAACCCAACGGTTGCCCAACACAAAACAACCGTCTACATAGTACTTCATAAAATCTGCATAATATCAAAATGTAAATAAAGTCTAATGAGGTGTAGGATCTATGGGTAGCTAAAGTCTTCATCAAGCATTCTACCCAATTCCTCACTTTTCATTCTACGTCTTCCTCGGCTTTGCTAAACCTGAGGGAGCAACACACATTCAAAAGACAAGTGTTAGCTAACGAATTAGCTAAGTAAGATAACACTAAAGTTATAAAGCGTTGTCGAATTAAAACATTTCTACTTTGTTGACAAATCATTAAGGCACAACCCACATAACACACACACATACAACCTGCATATCAAATTAGGATGAATCACCCTAATTATGCCTATCCTTCTTTTATTACACACATAATCACACGTATCTTCGTTATCTTCACATAAGTGTGCCCTGCATCACACCCGACTAGATGATCAACCAAAAAGCTAGTCATACTTCGTCGTTAAGGAATGGCAAGCCAATCCAAGAGTAATCCGTAAGTGGAGGTTGGTCAAACCCCTCGTATTACTCGTCCTGCATTATAATGACCATGTTGCAAGGAGCCACCCAAGCAACAACTACGTTAACACACTCGTCCGGCTAAGACCAGTACGGGTTAAGCTTAACACTTTCCCTGCATTATATTTACGAGCTCGGTTTCACACATATGGTTTAGGTAACACACATTCCTAGACATTCACACACTTTATCTTCATTACGTTTGGATCCTTAAACGTGCAAGTGACATGGCAACCTAATAAGTCTAGTGAGCTAGGTGTACAAGCCATGTAAGCATGAATATATCACACATCAACTTCATTTCTACATTTCATGCATAATGAGATACTTCGTAATACTACATAAACTACATAACAATACACTACATTAAGCAATACTTCATTTCACTACATTAGGGACTGCATTTCAGGTCTCATGGTCAACTACATAACCCATAATACCTCCCGTGTAACCCCATATGCCCACATGCAATATAAAGATACCAAATGGAAGTATTTATGATTTGAAACCAGCTTTTCGTTGAATCCCCCAGCGTGTCAAAGTAGTGTATCTTACCTCGTAGAAGCGCACACAAACGATAACTAAGGTTACCGTGCATAACAAGTTTTCCCGCCTACCTATAACAAACATAGGACGAATCAACGAGTGTAAACGATGCTATACGACCTACGTCTATATATATATCGAATAATAGTCTTTGTTGACTACTTCAGCTGTTGTAGACTACTTTCACATTTCGTAGACTACTTTACTCTTTTGTAGACTACCAGACTCTTTTGTAGACTACTTTCACATTTCGTAGACTACTTTACTCCTTTGTAGACTACCAGACTCTTTTGTAGACTACTTTCATCTTTTGACTACCACACATCCACCATGACTTCTTCAGTTCATATACACCAACAATGACTCAAATAATATTATGAAATCATTAATAGGTTCATGGATTCCCTACACCTTATACAGATCATTTGACACCCGATTTGACCTAAATCGTCTCATAAATATAATTGAATCCAAACCGAAACTCCACCAAAACGACTCCAAATCATAAACACTACTTTAATACTTCAAAATCCTTCATTTTTAGGTCATCAAAATACAAATATCTTCTTTATTATACCACACATGATTTGCATCATCAAAACAAACGTTAATTCGACATCAATTGATCCTAAAAGACCTAGATCTGACTTCGAGCGACTCATAAGATTGAAAAGATATAAAATTAACGATAATATACCTTTCCTACCTGTAGATCTCAAAGAGGATGCAATAAACTTGATCATACACACATGAATCACCCGTTTTGAAGGATTTTCGGCTTAGAATTTGATAGGGAATCATGGGGGGCGGCTAGGGCTTGAGAAGAAGGTTATTTTTCTGCATATTAACATCTAATGACTCCTTCCTAAACCTTAATCCCGTTTTTGACTTTCACCACATGTCAAATTTGGTCCCTAGGCTTCATAAGGTCATATTATTAGCCCAAAACACCTCTATGGACTATATACAACTTGATACACACTTTGAACACCTCTAAAAGGCATAAAACTACATCTTTAACACATTACTACATCCGTCAGTCAGACATCCAAGTCTCCCACATAAACTACGTTAACCACACATAAGCATTAAATCTTCCATAGATTTAACAGACACGTTAGGTTGACTTAACGACTCTAGTAAACCGTTAAATAAAAAGTTTAGGATGTTACATGCGCCTCATGGGTCAGACTAAAAATGAGTATGGTAATCGGACCGAAATTGAGTTTGGTATGTGGATAGATATTTTTCATAATAGGGAACCTGTTTGTCGAGAGTGGTGTCTTGAGGTCTATTCTACCATTAATGTTAAGGGAATTGATACCGCAAAAAGTATTTTTGATGATAAGGTGATTTTCTTTTGATGCGGGGGTAAGGATAGATCTTTGACGATTGCTGAGTTTGGTATGGTTACTGGCATGTATAGTAGGGTGATGATAGAAAATAACCATACATTTAGAAATTTGTTGTATTCTGCTGCTAGGACTGGTCAGGGGTTTAGAGAGGGTAATCAGTGGGATTATTATACTCGGATTTCTGGGGGTAAAGTGTGGAATGCAACTCGTGGGGCGAACACTATTCAGTCGCCCATTTTACGGATTTTCATAAGATGATTGTCTTTTTCCTTGTCCAGCGTTCAAACCAGCGGGACAAGATCTATTTGGAAGATTTGTGGTTATTGAGGTTGTTCCATGAGGGTGGTCCTTACAAGACTGCTTGTGCCCCTTATGTTTTGGCCAAGCACATGGGCACCCGCGGGATGCAAGATAGGCATTTGGTTTGTGGCCATTTTATCACGAAAATGGTCAAGTTTTTTTAGTGTGAGGATGATAGGGCGAATACTGCGGTTAATTTGAATTGAAAGCCTATGAAGGCGTTTACATATCCGGATTTGAACGTTTTGGGTTACTCCGCCCTCAAACGCATAGGGATATTTATGAGTTGATTGCGTTTGGTGATGCCTCCTCTGAGGGAGATGATGGAGATGAGGAGATGGCTGATGCACCAGAGCAGCCACCAGAGCCAGCACGACGTCCTAAGCGTCGTGCCACTACTACGACTGCTGGTACATCTTTCTCTGCTGCTCCTTCGGGTTCTTGGGACTTCTCTTCTTTAGAGGCCACTGTGAACAACATGTGGCAATCACAGCAGCAGTTCTAGTCCAGGATGGATAGTGATTTTCGATGGATAGGTTCAGGTGTGAGCCGTGTGATGTATGATCAGCAGCGGTACCAGTCGATGAGGGAGGCTGGCTTTCAGGGGCGTGACTTCACACCGCCCCAGCCTTTTCCAGACTACAAGCCTCCTAGCTTTTTCATTCCAGACCAGAGGACTGGTGGATTCTATTATCCACCCGAGTGCCAGTATGAGCGGCCTCTTTTCTACGATCTTGGGGGAACGGGGCCCGATCATCCAGTTTCTTTTGGCTCTTATGCAGGTACCCAGGGTGGAGATGCAGGCGCAGGAGGTTCAGCAGCCCAGACTGAAGCTGAGCAGGTGGTTGCGTTGTTCTTTGGTCCACCAGGTGGTGGTATGCCAGGATATCCACCCACCAGCTGATCAGTTGATGAGATTATGAGGAGGAGCGCCGTCTGTATGTTACTGATGGCTTGTATTATTTACTTGTTTGGACAATTTCCATTTCAGTACTTTATTTTCATTGGTTTGGTTTGTATCCACCCTATTGGGTGATGAGACATCGTATTTTCTTTCTTTTCTTTTACATTTCGAATAAGTAGGGATAATGATTTGCATGCTTAATTCTATATTCATGTTGTCTGTTAATCGTGTGTTCATGTTGAATAGAAAGTTTTGTCATATGCATATGCTGGCAGTAAGTTCAGTGCAATGTTCTTGTTGGCATCATTCAAGCATGGAACACCCGTCATACCCGACAAGTTTTTCTAGTTCTTGATTTTGCTTTTTGTTTAATTTCCCCTATTTCCCATAGTTTGCCTTAGTTCATTGGACATTGAGGACATTGTCCAACTCAAGTGTGTGTGTGTGTGTGGGGGGGGGGTGGTAAATAGGAAAAGTCGGGTATTTTAGAGGAATTTTTAAATTTTTGCATGCTTGTCCTTGTAGTTAATTGCTTTTGTCACCTAATTATAGATATTATAGAGCAATTTGACTACACTCTTGGTACAAAATTTAACTGGTGGAATGTGTCTTGATTGATTAATTAGGCAACCCCTTCTGGATTAATAACATGACTAGCACGCTTATAGCACCAAAACACCAAATATGTGAGATTATTGATCATTTATAGATATGCTAGGTGTTTACGAATTTGGATTGATTGGCCTTGTAAATTTGTCCCTCTCGTAGGCTTTTGAATTTATTCAAGAGTAAGGGTTCGACTTAGAACTTTGAACTATGATGTGCAAGTTTGAGGTTAGTTTTTCCAATTCCGGGTTACTTTCATTTGCTATGAGTGTGCCGGTGATTGCGTTGATTCTAGAACTTGTCCTGGTTGATCGTTTCGTATAACTAGATGAGGAAGAGGCAAATTTAGGATTAAACCCTTGATTCTTTGTATGTTCACCCCTTGTTTTGTAAACATTTGTTATGTGCATGTTTTGTTAATGTGCTTAGTAGCTAACTACACTGGTTAGTGAACCACCTGTGAAACCCTTGTGTTGCACTCATTTTTAGTGTAAGAAACAATAGAAAACATGTTGTCATTAGCCTGTTCTTTGTTATTAAATCCACCTTAAATATACACCTTTCCTAACCATGCCGATAGTCGAAGTCCTGGTGGGTCATTGGTTGCCTATGCTAGTGGATGGTTTGGGTTTATCTTATTGTGTCGGGTTGGGATATTCTCGGTTACTGAGGATAGATTGATTTCGTCATGATTGTTGGATTAAGTCTGGATTATTCATATTAGCATATTATTACATGATTTGTCACTGTTTCAATATTATTTAGAGAATACCAATTAGTCAGAGTAAAAGTAGCTCACAAAAAAAAAGAGAAAAAGAATAAAAGAATTGAAAAACAGAAAAAAAATAAAAAATAAATAGAAAAAATGAAAAAAGAGCTTGGGCTGTCAGTTGGTATTTCTCACTTTTGGTCAAATCATTTTTGTTAGTTGGTTCATCAATAACACCAACAAAAGCTTCATTGTTTCTACAAATTATCGAGTTGAGTTGGTACATCTTTATAACCAACAAAAGGATTATAATGTTATATTCTTCAGTTATCATATTTGGATTGGCACGTTCTTTTAAGCCAACATTGATTAGTCTTGGTTGATTGAGTTGTTTGATGTCATACACCACAATGGTGTCGGTTTTAATCGTTCTATTTGGGGTATTGTCGGGACAACTTCTCGGGTTTTGGACCGTTGGCAACTAATGACATGGGATTTATGGATTAGACTATTATGTAAAAACTTTGTTAATTGTTGTGTTATTTCCTTTTCACACCAATTGTTATCCCAAATTTCCATACCCTTTTAAATACCCTGTTTAGCCTCAGAGTTCATTACAACCCATTAAAGACCTCTTCTGATAGACGTCCTGGTGCTTGCGCCATGACGGGGCAGGAACGATTCTAGTACAAGCCTATGGTAAAAGATTATGCATCACGACTAGGCCTTGAGTGATTATTCAAATATTCAACCCCAATAGTAAGTTAGTTGGAGTAGGATAGATGAGATATATCATTGATTCAATTGTTCAGTGCTTAATCGTATTATTAAGGCTTGTGTATCAGTCAAGTATTGTCAAACATTCCAGTTTTCATTTAAGATTAAAACTGCTTAACCATCTCTTTTCATTTACATGTATGGTTTAGCTTCTTTTTGATTACTGACATGTTATTTCCATGTATGTACCAAGGTAATTTGAGTTTTGAAGTTTGGAATTGCTTGAGGACAAGCAAAGCTTAAGTGTGGGGGGATTTGATATGTCTTATTTTATACCCATTTCCCACGGATTAATTAGTTGTTTTTAAGTGGTTTTAGAGTCGTTTTCGTATACATTTGTTGCGTTTATGGTATTTGTTAGTGTTTCAGGATATTAACAGGTACTTGAGCATAATTCTGGAGAAAACGACGTTTCTGAGGTGAAATGAGTGCTTACGGATGTTTTTCGAGGCACGAAACTGAAGTTGGAAGCAGGTCAACGAAAGTCAAAGAAGGAATGCGACGCAGTGTTGTACTGCGCCGCAATACTGAAACAGAAATTTACACTGCTCCGCAGTGTACCCAGACTGCGACGCAGTGGGTTCAAGTTCAAGCCAGCACGAAGTCAATGAAAGTCAAAGTCAAAGGCGGTCAAAGGAGGACTGCGACGCAGTCCATTCACTGCGCCGCAGTGCGATACGAATTTTTGAGTTATTTTTGGAGAGTTATAAATAGCTTGCAAAAAACATTCCTAAACCCTATCTTAGTTTTCCCAACCGTTTTTGAGCACTTTTGAAGCAGATTTTTATCAGTTTAATCCTCTTGGAAGATCAAGAACGTGATTGGACGATTTCGTTATTCGCTTTCATTTATTTGTATTCGGTAACGATGAATTCTATTATTTCGATTTGTTATTTCATATTTAATATGAGTGGCTAATCACTTTATCATCCATCTTGATGAAGTGAGACAATATATAAGGATTGCACTATTTTATCAATTCAAAGTTGATTTAAATTATTGTTGTGTCGTGATCTTGATGATTTGATTCTTAAATAATTATTTTTATGATGTTGGTGATATGTATGTTCTTTGTTAGTGGTACTAGTTGTAACACCCCAAGCCGAGGCTCGAAATATCACGGAAATCATATAGCACAAGGTGGAATTACAATAGAACAAGAGCTAAATGCAAATAAAGATTCAGTGAATCCATTACAATACGAACAAGTACCAAAATACATAAGGAGCAATTAACCATCAAAGTTTACAAAAGAACATTCAAAAGATGGCAAATCGATCCTAAGTATAATGCAAAAGAGAAGGTCAATGAATCCTTGATCCATAAAGTCCAAAGCCCGGGTTCAACAGCAAGCAAACAATCAAACTCCAAGCCCTGGATTAACCTGATTACCTGAAAAGTGTACTAAGCATAGTCAACACAAGGTTGGTGAGTCCGTAGTAATGGTCCACAATGAACCATCGTCAATAATCACAATGCACGAATAGAGGCAAAGTATAACTTACAGTAAGCCTCTCAGCAACACAATATCATCAACAAGATTACACAGATATAAGTAAATGTGTAATAAATGTGTACAAAGATGTAAATATTAATACAAATGTCACATGTACATGTAAGTCATAATGCAAATCATATGTGTGGTCTTCAAGTCATCTATATAATCAGAGTCATGTACGTATAAATGTCATCAAGTACATATAGTACCCGTATCAATGTCGTCAAGTACATATAGTACCCGTATCAATGTCGTCAAGTACATATAGTACCCGTATCAATGTCGTCAAGTACATATAGTACCCGTATCAATGTCGTCAAGTACATATAGTACCCGTATCAATGTCGTCAAGTACATATAGTACCCGTACCAATGCGTAAATGTCGATCTCAAACACAAGTCCAATACCCAATTGTTCAACCAACTAAACTATACGTATATACACTTAGGAGGATTCTACTTTCTTCGAGTCCCAGATGTTTATATATAGGGTCACCCGCAGCCTTCCCACCACATCTAAGGCCCATTGAAGGTAGAACCGACTTCCATGTCTATACGTCTATCCTAATAATAATAATATACTTCACAACTTAACTAAGTCAATCAAACGTAATAAACCGTCTCATCAATCCAACAACTAAACCAATCAATCAATCACTCACTCAACCATTTAATCAACGACCATTAATCCGTAAGTTCACCAATACAACGATAAAAGTATGAATAAGTACGTATCTCACAAGTCAAGTATATCAAGGCATTCATGTCTATCTCAAACGTAATCCCAAAGTCCATCATTTACTCTAAACAACGCGTACATACACTTCGGAGGATTTTACTTTCATCAAGTTCTAGATGCTTATGTATAGGGTCATCCGCAGCCTTCCCACCACACCTAAAACCCTTTGAAAGTAAATCCGACCTCCATGTATGTACTTCTATCCTAAAGAGTTACAATATCACAAACACATTCGTAAACCATCACACGATCACTCAAAACTGTCTACCAAACGACAATCAATCAGAAATTAACTAGACAGGAAATCAAGTCAACCAAACAAACAAACAACACGTATGTGTACACTTAAGTTTAAGTCGAGTCACGAACCCACAATTACTTCTTTAACATTACCGAGTGTGAAACATAACAATTTGACTCAACATTTTTAGAAATGGAGGAAGATTCATACAAAATTAAGGTTACTACAAGAAACTAGACTCTCTCACGATTCCAACGATAGGTTATATGACTAATTTGAACTTACGGATCAAAAGTTATTAACGTTTGAAAACTGACGCGCGTATCTCCCAGAAGTATCTCACTGCGCTGCAGTCAAGGCATTGCCTTGCCACTCCCAGAAGGAAATTTCAAACTCACTCTGGTCTATAAACGCCTCCACCAACCCTTGAATGAAATCCTGCCTCTCGGGCATACCACATAAATACCCAAACTCAGAAACAGTGCAGTGGCGCTGCTTACCCCCTAATCTAAAATAGATCACCCGATCCTCTGAAAAGTCCTCAATGGGTAGGCCCTCCACCTGAAGAGTAGAATAGAACTCTTGGCACCTTTCTTTAACCGCCAGATTTCTCAACTCAAATATCCTCTTCCACATCGGTATATGCCTCCTTCGACCCGAGTCTTTCTCCATATACTCGGTTCTCACCCTTTGTTCAAAATACCCCATGAGATCCGCCTGCCTAATCATTTCCCAATCCATGGTCCGAGGGGCGGTCAACGTGTAATCCTGAATCTCACATAACTTATTCATGTAAGCTTGACGTTCCCCTTTTTGAAATTCGGGAATTTCAGCCAAGGGTGGGTTGGTTGTTTCAGTTCCCTAATATTTTTGCTCGATTTTTCAGAAGGAGCGTTGTATGTTTCATCAACATAATCAAACTGGTAATTGGGTGGCCAAACCCGCCCTTCGTACCGTTGCACAGCCTGTTGCCTCTGTCAAAAAAACCAAAAATACACTAAATAAGTAAAGGGAGGCACTCAAGAGCGATAACGAAAGGCTAAACGAAAAAACGACAAAAACTGGCAAACTGTACAGTAACTCGCGCCGCGAGCCCCCCTGGTCGCGCCGCGAGCTCTGTTATTTTTTTTATTTTTATTTTTTAAGATTTTCTGGATGGGATTTAACTCAAATTAACAATGTGGTAACTAATTTGAATTAAATTAACTAAAGGATGATTTAATTTTAAAAACCCCCAAATCAAAGTTTCAAGAACCCTAATTAGGTTTTTCTAAATAAATCAAAAAACTAGTTAACTCTAAGTGGATTAAACAACAATGTAAACATAATTATACAATATACTAACATTAATTAAAAGAAAATTAAAGAAATACATAAAACCCTAATTAAATTGAAATAAAGATTAAAAAGAAAAGGATTGAGAAACATACCCCTCTTGACATGATGGAATGGAGAGAAAGAAGAGATGAAGATCTTGAAGAGAGGAAGAGAAATCACTAGTGTGTGTGTGTGTTTGAACCGTGATGTGTGTGTGATTGGAGAAGAGAAGAGTCTTGAGAGGGAAAGAATGAGAGTAATAAAAAGAAAAGATCGGTCCCTGTGGTAGTTTTAATTTCCCTTATCTCTTTTCTTTTTATTATTTTCGATTTTAATAAATGGAGAAACACTTACCTGGCATCCCACTCGCGCCGCGAGAGTGGTGGCACGCGCCGCGAGAAGCTGAAGAACATCGCGCCGCGAGATCGTTTCCTCGTGCCCGAGATTTTTCGCTCTGACCTCGAGCTCCCTTCCTTGCGCCGCGACCTCATAACTCGCGCCGCGAGTTTCCTGTTTTGCCCCAGTCGCGTCGCGAGCTCAGCTCCCTGCGCCGCGAGATCCTTCACAAATCTAACACCTCTCATCGTAATTTTAATTTCTTGCGCTCACGAGAAAAAGCTCTGACTTCGATCCTCCAACCTCGCGCCGCAAGGCCCAATCTCGCGCCGCGAGATCCATTGGAAAACATCCTTTTCATTGCGAAAAGCTGCAGATTTCAGTTTTTGGAATTTTTGACACACAATACACATTCCGGTTCACCCAAAAATCATTTCTCGCCTGTAATTCTCAAAGAAAAACATAAAAATAGAACAAATCCACTGAAAATAAATAAATTAATTAAAAACTCACGGGTTGCCTCCCGAGAAGCGCTTTATTTATTAACGACTCATTAGCTTGACTCGATCAAACCTCGTTTTTCAAACGAAAAGCTGGAGCTTCTCGACCAAGGCTCCCTCCTCAACTTCTTCTTCATGATAAAGATTTAGCCGATGTCCATTCACAATGAACGAGCTCCCATCCTCTCTAAACAACTCGACATATCCCGAGGGATATACATGCTTGATAACAAATGGTCCATTCCACCTAGATGTGAGCTTCGGTTGATGGATTTTGAACTTCGAGAGAAACAACAATACTTTATCTCCCGCTTTGAAGTCCTTTCTCTTGAGCTTCTTGTCATGCCACACCTTTGTTCTTTCTTTGTATAACAATGAGTTGTCATAGGCACCATGTCTAAGCTCATCAAGCTCATGGAGTTGCAACATTCTCGTTTCACCGGCTTCAATCAAATCCATGTTGCAATGTTTCAAGGCCCAATATGCCTTGTGCTCAATCTCCACCGGCAAATGGCAAGTCTTGCCATAGAGAAGTCGATATGGAGTAGTGCCAATGGGAGTCTTGAAAGCTTTCCACTGACGGTCTCCAGTTTGTAACTGACTAGAATGTCAACTGGGCTTCGCTGCCATTGTCATTCTCTATCTTCCCCTTGTTGTCTTCGACTCCAACTGGAAGGATTCTTCAACTGGTCAGTTCTCAACTGGAGGAAGTCTTCAGTTGCGTTAACTGTACGATGCAACTGGACTTCAATATATTTCTGGACAAATCTTTTTGGTCTCCAGATGCAACTGGAGACTGGCCAGTTTCACTGAAACTGGTCCTAACATCTTTCAACATGTCAACTATCCTGGGATCATTCTTTACTCTGGCATACTCCTCCTTAGTGATTCCCAATAATGAGCATCACTAATATCAAGCAATCTTAATTTTGCAAGATGCTCTCTGGCTTCAACTTGGTTGGCTTGTTTCATTTTCTTTCTTTCTTTTATTTCATTACCAAGCCTTGCCAGACGCTTGCTATCACTTTCAGAAACTGGAGGAAGTACATCAGC
>CM067167.1:49569965-49590824 GCA_034093135.1 Erigeron breviscapus | reverse complement strand
TTAGCCGATGCTGTCAACCGGGCCGGTAGTGTGACTGAAGACTTGTTGAGGAGCGGTGTTTTGAGTAACTCCTCAGCAAACAAGAGGAAAGAAGTGGGAGAGTCAAGTGGGGTGAATAAAATGGGAAGGTTTGTTTCCAAAAATGCTAATAGGGGTATAGTGATGGCGGCGGTGGAACCAGCTAGGAAGGCTTATGCAGGACCCCATCCTTTATGTGGAAGATGCAACAAACACCATTCTGCCAACGTCCAATGTGGGGAGCATTTTAATTGTGACCGAGTTGGGCATTTGTCCAAGGATTGTAGAGCGCCGAGGACGGGCCCCATGAATATGGCTCCTATTCGGGCCATCCCTTCTCAAGGTAATCAACGAAGAGGCGAATGTTTTGAATGTGGTAGTCGTGATCACTACCGAAATAATTGTCCGCAATGGGTTGGACAACAAGTTGAAGTGGCGATATCCGAATCAACTCCAAATCGCCGGGCCAAACCAAAACAGTGGCCAACAAGGCCATCAAGTTCTTCCTCGTGGCCGAGCTTTTGCGGGGAATGGCAACGGAGGCCAAAATGATCCAAACGTTGGTTAAGGTGCATTTCTCTTACAGTTATTATGTTATGGCACTATTCGATATGGGAACAGACTATGATCTCGTTTATCCTAACGTTACTCCTTTGAATTATGTTCGTTCGTGCGTTTTGGAATTATATGTTTACAAATTTTGGATGTTTAACGACTCCCTAACTAAATTTGGTCAAATACCCCGTGTATGTATCTTGACCCTAGGAGACGACAAACTCTTCACGTACTTGGTGCTCTATGATATTAAGGTTCTTGGCGATAAGTGAGTACAATCTGAATGCAACGGTTAATACAGTCCTTAATTGTATAGTAGGGTCGCTAATGTGAAAATATTTAACGGTAGGGTTCTTAGGGTCCCATGTAAATCTTCAAACTCAAAGGTCCTTAGGGCTACCGTCTCAAGGATCTGAAAACTAACGTCGTCTCTGTTAATCTTGAGTCTCCCAAAGCTTTTCCGGGTGACTTACCGGACTTGTCCCATCTCGATAACTTAAATTTCGTATAGGCTTAGCCTTCCTAACGTCGCACGCGTAGCCAAAACCCTTATAGGCTTGCCATGATCGGAATACAAATTTAGACACATGACTTGAAGAACCCCAAGGAGGCAACTCGTTCGTCCTAGCTAATCACTGTAAAAGCCTGTAGCTCGTATTGTAAGGTAGCACGTGTCGTTTCGAAATGTATGATAACTTAAGGGATGTGAATAAGCTCGTGGTGAAAGACCGGGAGATAAATTTGAAGGAAAACAAATTGTGATGGACTTCACTATGAAGTCGCCGAAGACAAGAAATGGGTCGATGCGGGGTGGAGACCGCTAGAGTTGAAACCTAAGTATCCACATTTGCCTAACGATTGGTGATCTGTTGAATTTCAGGACGAAATTCTTTTGACGGGGGAATAATGTAAAATCGAAAATAATAAAAAGAAAAGAGATAAGGGAAATTAAAACTACCACAGGGACCGATCTTTTCTTTTTATTACTCTCATTCTTTCCCTCTCAAGACTCTTCTCTTCTCCAATCACACACACATCACGGTTCAAACACACACACACACTAGTGATTTCTCTTCCTCTCTTCAAGATCTTCATCTCTTCTTTCTCTCCATTCCATCATGTCAAGAGGGGTATGTTTCTCAATCCTTTTCTTTTTAATCTTTATTTCAATTTAATTAGGGTTTATTTATTTTTAATTTTCTTTTAATTAATGTTAGTATATTATAATTGTGTTTACATTGTTGTTTAATCCACTTAGAGTTAACTAGTTTTTTGATTTATTTAGAAAAACCTAATTAGGGTTCTTGAAACTTTGATTTGGGGTTTTTAAAATTAAATCCTTTAGTTAATTTAATTCAAATTAGTTATAGCATTGTTAATTAAACATAAATCCCATCCAGAAAATCCAAAAAAAAACAATAAAAAAAATAACAGAGCTCGCGGCGCGACCAGGGGGGCTCGCGGCGCGAGTTACTGTACAGTTTGCCAGTTTTTGTCGTTTTTTCGTTTAGCCTTTCGTTATCGCTCTTGAGTGCCTCCCTTTACTTATTTAGTGTATTTTTGGTTTTTTTGACAGAGGCAACAGGCTGTGCAACGGTACGAAGGGCGGGTTTGGCCACCCAATTACCAGTTTGATTATGTTGATGAAACATACAACGCTCCTTCTGAAAAATCGAGCAAAAATATTAGGGAACTGAAACAACCAACCCACCCTTGGCTGAAATTCCCGAATTTCAAAAAGGGGAACGTCAAGCTTACATGAATAAGTTATGTGAGATTCAGGATTACACGTTGACCGCCCCTCGGACCATGGATTGGGAAATGATTAGGCAGGCGGATCTCATGGGGTATTTTGAACAAAGGATGAGAACCGAGTACGTGGAGAAAGACTCGGGTCGAAGGAGGCATATACCGATGTGGAAGAGGATATTTGAGTTGAGAAATCCGACGGTTAAAGAATGGTGCCAAGAGTTCTATTCTACTCTTCAGGTGGAGGGCCTACCCATTGAGGACTTTTCAGAGGATCGGGTGATCCATTTCAGGTTGGGGGGTAGGCAACGCCATTGAACTGTTTATGAGTTTGGGTATTTATGTGGTATGCTCGAGAGGCAGGATTTCATTCAGGGGTTGGTGGAGCCGTTTATAGACCAGAGTGAGTTTGAAATTTCCTTCTTTGATGATGATGTGTCGTTTAGACACACGACTTGAAGAACCCCAAGGAGGCAACTCGTTCGTCCTAGCTAATCACTGTAAAAGCCTGTAGCTCGTATTGTAAGGTAGCACGTGTCGTTTCGAAATGTATGATAACTTAAGGGATGTGAATAAGCTCGTGGTGAAAGACCGGGAGATAAATTTGAAGGAAAACAAATTGTGATGGACTTCACTATGAAGTCGCCGAAGACAAGAAATGGGTCGATGCGGGGTGGAGACCGCTAGAGTTGAAACCTAAGTATCCACATTTGCCTAACGATTGGTGATCTGTTGAATTTCAGGACGAAATTCTTTTGACGGGGGAATAATGTAACATCTGTGAGTTTTGACCGGTTGACTTTACATGTAATTTGACTAACAATCTTGTTTAATGAAATAATTGGGTTCATTTTGGTGATTATATGACTATGTGGTATGTTTGTAGGGTTGTTGTTATGACTTATTTGATGATTAAATGTAAAACGGTGTGTAAACTAGCTTGAAAATGGAAACGGGTCGACCCATACCCGTACCCGACCCATCAGCCCTATAGGATCCACCCTTCTTCCCCCTTATCCCATTCTTCATCACAAAATATCTCTTAACTAAATATCAAAGAAAGATCAAACTTCTTCTTCTTCTTTTCTCTCTAAAATTCTGCCAAATTAGTGTTATTGAAAGCTACAAATACTAAATCATCATCTTTGCCATCTCTAAATCCTCATTGAATCATAAGCTTGAAGTTCTAGTGCAAGATTTCTATCTATTTGGGTCAAATTCGGGTTTGACTTTTGGAAGCAAGATTGGTAAGTCAAATTCATCCCATATTCATCTATTTATGTTTATTTACATGTTTCTAGTCATTACCAAGTAATTTCAGGTCTTAAATTGGTCAAAAGCGGATTTCTAGCCAATTAGGGTTTTGATTAGGGTTAAAATGATTTGGAAGTAATTTTGATGTTGTTGGTCGAATTTGTGAATTGGGTTATGTGTATTTATGTTTATTGGTGCTTAGTTAAGCTTCAAAATGAGTTTCAAACTTCTGCAAATCGTTTTGGTATGGTTTGGGTCGAGTTTGGGGGTAATTGGCTCGTTTTCTGCACTTAAGAACTGCTGTTGCAGGTGCTGGAATTTGTCCCACTGCGGCGCAATGGCAAGACCTTGCCTCACTGCGGCGCAGTGGCTATATTCTGACCTCTTTCATTGTGCATTTTAGGGAAGGAGATGTTTTATTCTGGGGTGAGCAAGGTTTCGGACATTAGGTACAAGAAGCTGAAGCTTTTCCATAAGATGATCACCTACTCGTTCCTTCACAGGGGAAATACGAACGATAAGATTACTTCGGACGACCTGTGGTTGTTGAGGCAGTTCCAGGAGTTTACTCCTGATGTGTACGCGTGTGCTCCATACATCCTATCCAGACACATGCAGAAGACGAAGGAGCACAGGTACTTATGTGGTCATTTTGTGACCGAGATGGTGTAGAGGCTTGGTATGGATACAAAGGGCTGGCCTGGGGTTAGTCTTAGTGTGGAAACTTCTCTTATGGACGCCAAAGAGATGAGGAAGGCGAAAATGATGAAGACACTTGATTCGGTTGGGTTACAGTCCGATGATGAGCAGGAGCCACCAGCACAGAGGCGACGGGTGGACTCGCCACCCCAGGAGCAGCAGCCACTTCCTAACCCTATTCCATCTTATGATTTTTCAGGTTGGGGATCCTCGCTTGACCAGATCTTAGCCGAGCAGAGGTAGATTCGAGACACCCAGGATATGATCTTGGATAGTCAGCGGACTATGTGGAGCCAGGTGACCCGTTTGGGTTACCAGAACGAGTATTGGTCACCTTACATCAACAATTGGATCAGGCCACAGTCTCCACCACCACCACCGCCTACTCAGGCCTTTAGTCCTCCTTCCATCTTCATGCCTGCCAGCACCACTTTTAGGTTTTTCAGCCCACACCCAGATCAGCAGCATCCACAGCAGCAGCCCGGTTGGGTAGGTCCTAGTTCGAGCACCGCAGGTGCTAGTAGTAGCAGCGGGGGCGCGCAGGAGATACCCCAGTTTGGGACATTTAGACACACGACTGGAGAGCGCTACTCGGGGCCTGATGCTGGTAATGGTGTTCCTTCTTCTCATCCTATGGATGAGAACTGATCTACTCTCTCTTCTTTCTATTTTCTGAAGCTTGTGAGACATTGCACTTCATTTTCTTTCCATTTGGTTGTAATTCCGCCGTGTAGGCGATGAGACATTTTGGTTGTTCTTGTATTTCCTTTTGTTATGAACTATGTAGTTGGTTTGGTATTTTGCTTTTGGTGATTGTCAGGTGATTATTTCGAGTTGGCAAGTTAATTTGTGAGAGAATGCTTTTGGAATTTTTGGAACAAACAAGCGGGTTTATGCTGGCAGTCAGTTCAGCACCCACTTAATTTTTGGCTTCAACTTTGCAATGGTGAATTCATGCTTTCACCCGGAGGTTTTTCATTGTTCCTTTCTACATTTTGCATTTTTTCCTTTTTCCCATTATTCGCCTTAGTTATTCGTCCATTGAGGACAAATTACAACTTAAGTGTGGGGAGGGGGATGCTAAATTGGAAAAATGAAAATTTTTGAAGTTTCCTTCCTTTACTAGCATTTTGGTTATGTTTTTAAATTTTTGAGGCTATAGGTTTTGTGCAAAGACGAGAAATGAGGTACTTTGAACTTTGCTAATCTAGGATAGAATTTGAGATTGTTTACCTTTAGCTTTCCTATTCCTAGTGCTTGTGGCATTTCATCGTTCCAAGGGGTCATAGGCTTGTTCCGAACTTCAAATAATCTAGGTTGCTTGCAAATTGTACCTTAATGATGAATTAATGTGATTAATAGCTTCACTAGATGATGTATTGGGCACCGCTTGAGGTTTTCCATTTGATTTTGCAACTTGTGTGCATGAAAAGCTTGAAATGTATTAAATATACTTGTGGTAATTTGACTTAACATATGGTTTGCACACCGGATGTCCGGTCCTTAATTCTTATGTTATAGGTTGTGGCTCTAGTCATTATGTTTGGTCTTCATATCGGGGTGTCTGGGGTGCTTCGGCATCAAACGGGTGGCATATGTGGGAATGCGCATAATCTTTTTCCAATAGTTTAATGCTAATGTGGTCTTTGAGATTCGAACAAGTAAGTCCTTGGGGTAACTTCGTTCTACCTAGCACACCTAAAGCTTCCAACTTGGGATGGGTTGTCAGAAAGTTCGCTACACGGGTCTCATCGAAAATCACGGGTGTTAAATTATAAAACTTTTTATTCTCACATGTGTTTGTGTTTAGAGCATGGTCTCTGGATATGCAACCCAACCTTGAGTTCTGGCGTATGTCTCTTAACGATACTCACGTATCCGTAGCGAACCGCTGGCCGGACGCTTAAAGTACACTTTCGTATGATCACCTGATGTGTGGATAGAGTTGCAATTCTAGACCGTAGGAGTATGTTTTGTCAAGGGACGCATAAGTATAACGTAATGAAAACCTTATGGAAAACCAATGGCGCGAGTGTTTAAGTGGACGAATATACCAATAATCATTGTGGAATATTGCTTATGTTGCCAATAATAATTGTGAAGCTTGCTAGTAGATTGTATGCTTAGTAGGAATGAGCTTATGGTCAATTGGAATGATAGAAATGTTAAAGAGGCGAACACAAGCATAGGGAGGATTCTAATTGTAACCGAAAGATGGTTTTGCTCTAGATTAGTCGAATTTTCTGATTTCGTCTTAAACTTTACTCATTAATTTTTAAATGCATTTGCTACTGGTATTCAACACCGCTTGGTTGGAAACTTCACATATAACCATGTTTTGTTTTGTGAAATCGTGATTTGTTTGGTTATTGAGATTGATTAAAGTGCATACTTGCTTGAGGGCAAGCAAGGTTTAAGTGTGGGGAGGTTTGATGTGTCTCAATATATACATATTTCTCACATCTTATTTGGACAATTTATGCACGTTTGATAGCCGTTTATACATGTTTTGTGGTGCTTTGTGGTATTTGCTAGTGATTTCAGGTCTAAAACAGGTATTTCACTTACAAATGGTAGAAAACGACTTTGGAATGGTCCATATGCACTTACGGATGAGTCTTGCTGAAAAACGTAGCCGAAACCTCAAATCCTGAAGGATCTCGCGGCGCTAGACATGTACCTCGCGGCGCGAGCTTCCAGTCAATCAGCAACTGGTCGATTTTTGAGCACCTCACGGTGCGACCAAAGCTCCTCGCGGCGCGATTTCAGTCTGACATCACTATTTTCTCTCTCTTGGGGTATAAATACCAACCACCACTCAACCCTAGAAATCTTCTTGGACACTTTGAGCACACACACTTTTCTCCAGCCATTTTTGAGGGTTTTCTAAGGGTTTTCACTACTCCAACATCATTTGAAGACTTGAAGATTAATTTTGGCTCTTGTTTAGTGATTGTGGCTACTTTGTTACCTCGATTTGGATTATTACTCTATATTTGGTACATTATGTCTCCCTTTTTACTTGAATCTTTAGCTCTTTTCATTATGAGTAGCTAAATCCTTATACATCTATGAAGATGAAGTGAAACAATTAGTTATGGTTGCATAATATTTTGAATTCAAGTTGGTTTTACTTAACATTTTGTCAAGATCTTAATGAAGTGATTTCTCCTACTTAAACTTGTGTTCTTGGTGATATTTGTGTTCTTCGATAGTGGTACTAGTTGAATGCAAGTATTATTTTAGTTGTTTGTCTATGAATAACTCTTGCTAGGTCATGGTATGATAGTAAAGAATACAAGTCTAATAGAAATTACTTTGTTAAGTGGATTTAACGGTTGGTGGTACCACGTTTCTTTCACAAAGATAAAATTGTTATTTAAATAATCAAACAAACTAGTTAGTTCAAGGAATTGTAATAGGGTTGGTGGTACCACTTGTTGCAAGAAATTGAATTGATTTGGTGATTGAGTCGATTTTACAAACTAGGTGCACCCGTTTGTGCTTTTGTCTTATCACGATTATTATCACCAACATATATGAATTTTGAGCTTAACCTATATGCAACCTAGACTTTTTGTGGAGCGGATTCGACATAGATGGCTTTTTAATTATTTGTTTACAACTCAAACTCCTTTCGTGTGCTCTCGCTAATACCGGTTGAGTACTTTTATTTACTTGTTAATCATTTAGCTTTAAGAAACGCGAAGTGACAATTCGGTCACACTAAACTTTTTACTTGTTTCACATTTTTACAACCTTAGTACAACAATCAGTCCTTGTGTTCGATCCTGGTCTTGCCAGTTAGCTATATTACATACGAACGGGTACACTGCCCGTAAGTGTGTTGTAGTCAGTTAGCGGTAGATCTTGTTATAAATATTTAAACTACATTTCACACATCAATCCTTTAACAAATCTTGATATTAAATCAATCTCTCTTTTCGTTTAATTCTCCGGAATTACTAATTTTCATTAATTAACTAACTATTTCAAATCCAATATGACGGGAGTCTTTAAAATCCAAAACTCTTTTTAAAGCTACATTAAACTCGCTCACTCTTAATTAGTCTCTGTGGTTCGACCTGGACTTACTTTAAAGCTATATTGCATACGAACGGGTCCACTGCCCGATTGTGTGTAGTAGTCAGTTCTGAAGTATTTTTTGTTTTTAATTTAACTCGAATTTTACACATCAAAAATATACAACTACCTTAGCATCATTAGTGGGTAAAGCCTTAGCTTCTGTCCACTTTGACACATAATCTACTGCTACTAGAATATACTTAAACTTATGAGAAGGTGGAAATGGTCCCATGAAATCTATTCCCCAGATATCAAATACTTCGCAAACCTGTATGCTCTTCTGAGGCATCTCGTCTCGCCTTGTGATGTTTCCTTGACGTTGGCACGCATCGCATGTCTTCACCAAGGTCTTCGCCTCTTGAAAGATCGTCGGCCAATAAAAACCTGCATCAAATACCTTCCTAGCTGTGGTTGAAGGACCATAATGCCCTCCTGTAGGTCCTGAATGACATTCATCTAAAATCTTCCTAGTTTCACTCCCCGATACACATCTCCTAATCATTCCATCCGCACACATCCTAAATACATAAGGTTCTTCCCAATAATAATACTTAATCTCGGAGAAGAACTTTTTCCTATGGTGATATTCTAAATGCATCGGTAGTACTCCAGCTGCGAGGTTGTTGGCGATATCTGCAAACCATGGAACTTCACCACCTACTAAATCTACTCTCATAAAGTTCTCATCTGGGAATGAATCATCTATCTCCTTGTCTCCTAACTCTTCTAACTCTGGGTTTTCTAATCGACTAAGGTGATCTGCTGCTACATTCTCTGCTCCTTTCTTATCCTTTATTTCTAAATCAAATTCTTGTAACAACAGCACCCATCTAATCAACCTAGGTTTAGCATCCTTCTTACTAAGTAGGTACTTAATTGTTGAATGATCGGTAAACACAGTAGTCTTCTGTAACACTAAATAGTTCCTAAACTTATCCAAAGCAAACACTACTGCTAGCTATTCCTTCTCTGTTGTGGTGTAATTCCTTTGAACTTCGTTCATTGTCTTGCTAGCATAGTAAATCGGCCTAAAATGCTTTTCTATTCTCTGACCTAGCACTGCTCCTACTGCATAATCACTAGCGTCACACATTATCTCAAAAGGCAATACATAACTAGGTGATACTACTATGGGTGAATTAATTAAATGGCTCTTAAGCGTTAAGAATGCCCTTAAACACTCCTTATCGAAATCAAACCTAGCCTCCTTCTCTAAAAGCCTAGTCATGGGTCTAGCTATCTTAGAAAAATCCTTAATAAACCTCCTATAAAATCCTGCATGTCCTAAAAAACTCCTTATTCCCTTAACATTGGTTGGTGGCGGTAACCTAGCTATAGCATCTATCTTAGCTCTATCTACCTCTAATCTGGCCTTAGATACCTTATGTCCTAGTACTATTTCTTCTTTAACCATGAAATGACACTTCTCCCAGTTCAACACTAAATTAGTTTCCTCACACCTAGCTAACATCTTATCTAAATGACTCAAACACGAATTGAACGAATTCCCGTAAACCGAGAAATCATCCATAAACACTTCTACCGACTTCTCTAACATATCCTGAAAAATAGCAGTCATACACCTCTAAAAAGTAGCTGGGGCGTTACAAAGTCCAAATGGCATCTTCCTATAGGCATAAGTTCCATAGGGGCAAGTAAAAGTTGTCTTTTCTTGATCTTCTGTATGACCATCAAGAAAACAAAAAATACTCGTTCCCTGTTAACCGCTCTAATATTTGATATATAAAAGGTAATGAGTAATGGTCTTTCCTAATGGCTTCATTAAGCTTCCTATAATCTATGCACACTCTCCATCCTGTAACCGTCCTGGTTGCTATCAGCTCGTCCTTCTCATTAGCTACTACAGTCATACCTTCCTTCTTAGGTACACAATGAATCGGACTCACCCACTCGCTATCCGAAATGGGAAAGATAATACTTGCATCTAACAACTTAATCACCTCTTTCTCAACTACCTCCTTTATGTTCGGGTTTAGGCGTCTCGGTCTCTGCACTACTGGCTTAGAGTTACCTTCTAAGTGTATCCTATGGTTACAAAAGGATGAATCTATGCCTCTAATGTCGGCTATCTTCCAAGCAAAAGCCTTCTCATGCGCCCTAAGTACCTTCATCAAAGCTGCTTTCTCCTTCTGAGACAGCTTAGATGATATGATGACCGGGAGTTGCGACTTACCCTGAAGAAATGCATACTCTAATCCATCTGGTAGCGGCTTCAGCTCTAGATCGGTTGGAGGTTCTTCTAACGACGTTATCAAATTATCCGGCCTCCGCACTAAATGCTCGTCGTACACTTCTTCTGGCAGTTCTCCTAGGTCCCATGGGCGATCGGGTAAATCTAATCCTAGTTCCTTTTCTAACTTTTCATCCTCTTCTCCTACTCCTAACACTTCCCATGCTACTTCTTTAGCACTTGCTCCTATTTCGTCTGTTCCTAAATCTAGGTCCCCTGACATTGTGATGCTAATTCTCTTTCTCCCATCTCCTAGAGTGATTCTCCTCTCTGCAACTTCGATCACTGCTCTAGCTGTGTTCAGAAATGGTCTACCTAAAATGATAGGTACCTTGCTATCCTCTGGTATATTCATCACTACAAATTCAGCTTCAAAATGGAGGTCTCCTACGGTAACTTTCATGGTATGTGTCTTTCCAAGGGGACGTTGAAAGGTCTGATCTGCTAACTTAATGGTCATCATGGTCGTAATCAGCTCCTTTCTGCTTATCTTAGTGTAAAGGGTCCAAGGCATAAGATTAATACTAGCTCCTAAGTCTGCTAAGGCGTCACACCTAATCTTCTCTCCAAGGAATGACAAAACTTCCCGGATCTTCAAGCTTTGGAGTTACGTACTCTTCTTTACTCTTCAGGATGTCCTTAATCTCCTCGATCCCGTTCACCGCCTTCGGCATTTTATCCTCCTTTATCATCTCCTTGATATACCGACTGTACCCCGGCGTTAATCTTATCAAATCAGCAAATGGGATCGTCACCGTAACTCCATGCATCGAGTCTTTAAATATTCTTTCCTTCTGCTCCACTCGATCTTTTCTTAGAGTCTGCAGGTACGGAACTGTCCGGCTATACGGTTTCGCTCGCGATGTCGAATTTTCCTTCGGAGGTGCCAGCAGCGTTAGGCTCTCTTCTGGGGGCTCCAGCGGCACTGGAGTGTTTCTGGAATCACCAGCGGCGCTACTGCTGGGCTGCCAGCGGCGCTGGCAGTCCCATCCAGGTGCCAAATCATCTTCGTTTCGAGTTTCGGCTTCAATTTCTCCTCCCGCTTCTGCTTTGTTATCTTCCTCATCCTTATCCACACTCTCCAGTGGGTTCGGTGGCGATTTTGTCGCCTTCCCTGATCGGGTTGTGATTCCTTTCACCTCTTCGTCCCGCTTATTTATTTCTTCCCTTAATTGTTTGACGACTGTCTCACTGAAGTTGCTGAACATTTTTACTAGCATATTTTCCATGTTCTTGTTGGTTTCGTCAGCCCACTCGTCCATCTCTTCCTTTAGGACATACTCTTTTGGTTTCGGCGGCTCTTCATCCTCCAAGTTCCTCTCTTGCTCTCTTCCCTCCAAATCATTCAACACTCTATAAGCATCTTTTGCCTTCATATACTCAAACATGCCACCTCCCATGAGATCCAACTCATTCGTTGTTTTACTTGTTGCTCCAATGTAAAAGTACTCCAAAATATTCTCCTCGGTTTATTGTGACCGTGGCACTCCTTGACCATCTTCTTCATCCTTCGCCATGCTTTTCCAATGCTTTCATTGTCCGCTTGCTTGAAGGTATGTATCCTTGCTAAGAGTTTCATTCTGAGGCTCTTCGGAAAGAATCTGTTGCAAAACTTTTGTCTCAACTCTTCCCAAGTGGTAATACTGTCCGAATCTAGGTTCTCGTACCAATCTTCAGCGGCTCCCGTAAAGGAGAATGGAAACGTCATCAACTTCACCGACTCTTCAGTTCCTTTTCCATAGTTAAACAGCCTAGATACGTTATCAAAACTAGAGAGATGGTTTTAAGGGTCCTTCAGTCTCTCTCCATCGAATGCAAGTCTTTCCACACGCTCAAAGTGATGCTTCTTGATATTAATAGGGATCTTTGTCTTGGGTACTCGGATTGCAGGCGTCGGCGTCGCAGCCACCTTTCTTGCCTCCTCCATCATCGGTCGGTCGAATCCTAAATTATCCGCCATCTAATGCAAGAATCTACCAAACTCTATTTGAATCGACTCTTAAGTAGTGCTAACTAATTAACAAAACAAAAGAAGACTATCTAAAGCTAATCTAAGAAAATAAAAGGGACACCTAAACTAGACTAACTTAAAATGAAAACAAACTAATCCTAAAAAGACTAAAACTAACTTTCTCGTGTAGACACGAAAAAGATCGAATTACCCTAACCTAACTATATTCCTAAGTGAATAGTCCCCGGCGGCGGCGCCAAAAACTTGATAAGCGAAATTTTTTAACTTAAATTCCTAACAAGTTTTAAATTTATTTATTACAAGGTTAACTTCTCTACTACACTCACTCACGGGCAATAGGTAAGACCAGGATCGTTCTCGGGGACTATGTCTAAGAATGCAGCTAGGTGTAATTCTAAGATTGTTGGGGGTTTGTCACGACTTAATCACTAAAACTAAATGCAAAGTAATCTAGCAAAAGTTTCCAACCGCTTGGTCTAGCGAGGAAACACGAAATGATTTGAAAATGAAATACTATAATAATAATGAAAACGATACATCTACTTGGAAATGTTCACATGCCACATAGATCATCTACTAAACAACTTATAACTGTTGAACGACTAATTACGACCAAGCTTCCTGTTAAGTCCCCCGGTCTAAATGGTCAAGATTTATATTAAGTCGCCCAACCCTTTAATTAAGCTTCCTGTTAAGTCCCCTAATTAAGATTATAAACTAAGTCTGTTTCTATGACCTAACCTTTATAATTTAACGGGATTCCTGTTAAGTCACCCAAACAGTTTGGCTTCCTGTTAAGTCCCCAACCTACTTTAACTAATATTTCATATTCATTCAAGTATTTAAACCTAAACAATAATGGGTCGACGGTCAAGCATAAAACTGTTCAACAATTATAAGTAAATAGTATCACCATAAAAACATGATCACATTATCCAAGCAGATGCAAACTAAATTAGCTACTCATGACAAAACTAATAACACTAACATTTATCAATATAAACGAATCCATAATAATAACTGTAAGATAAAATAAGTCTTGCAATAGTACCCTAACAATAATAATAATAAAAGTACGGAATAATAAAGAAGAAAGATAAAACTAAAGGTATGCGGCTAGTTGATGTTGATGTTGACTTCAAAGATCCAAAGTCACGTCTGCTGCCTCCAATGTTTCTCTCGGTCGAACCTCGCGAACAAGAGAACCAAAACCCTTATTGTTGTTATGGTGATGATGTTGTGAAGGATTGATGTTTGATTTTCTGTGTGATATGGAGGTGTTAGGAGGGTTTAGATCTGGTGAAAATACCGTAGAAACGGCCCTCAAGTCGTCTGGAGAAAGTGTGGTGCGGCTCTTAGGGTTTAGGGGGTATTTATAGGTTTTCGGAAAGAACCCTAGCTGAACCGACTTCACCAGCGGCGCTGGTGAAGTCCCAGCGGCGCTAGAGTGAAAGGAGCAGCGCTGGAGGGAAAGGAGCGGCGCTGGAGGCTTCAGATTCAACACGAAAGTTGTATATCTTTCTCTCGCCTTTTCGTAGACAGCTTATACGTCAGAAACGGAGTCCGGATGAAGAAGTTATGCCCAAAATACTAACACATGGTCATTTGCTTCATGTTGGCCTCAAATTCTTCATGTCCCGCTTGCTAGTCTTCGTCCAAAAGTCTTGTGGCTTCGTGTTAAGTTGAGTAGAGACGTTTGCCTTCACTTGCACGCCTTGTGAACCTATCATAACATATCATCCAATTATGTACCAAAAGTTCACATTTCTAAACTCATTTAAGCATCAAAACACAACCAAAAGATATGGAAAATAATCACGAAATGGACGCTCATCAACGAGATTCCTTCTCTAGCTCGTTCCATGGGTATTTTTGAGCCTTTGGAGCATATTTCTTCATTCACTTCATCATCAGCATTGGCCTCTACATCGGGATCTGCCCCAACTTTGACTCCCACTCAGGATGCACCTCATTAGCTTTCTTTATGTATCATTGTAAGGCTATGCCTTTATTGCTTTTGTATGTTTGTCACTTGACTATTGTAAGGCTTGTGCCTTTATGACTTTGCGTTCCTTTATGACTTTGTATTTTGTCATTTGGTGTATTTGTTGGACTTATATCTTTATGGTTTGTAAGTTGATATGTGATGATATATTTGGTTGTTTCTTTGTGCATTTGTTTCATAACTTGGTATGAATGAAGACTATTTAGGTTAACCTTATTGTTTATTTATTACTCGAGTATCATTTCCCAATAGGAAATGCTTGCCTTTTCTCCAATAGATAAAAAGACGAAAAAATTATCTAAGTATTCAGCCTTTTATTCATTGTTGGCTTTTTATATCTTACAAGATAATTCATCCAAGGATATACCTTGGGATTTTTAGCTAGCATTCTTCTATTCTCATGCTCGACCCCATGTTCGAGACTTTGATCTCAACTTGTGAGTGTAAATAAACTTGTTGTAAGTAATGTTACTAATATGATTGATAACATAAAAGATATGAAATATTTTTACTTGTAGCAAAAATAAAATGAAATATATATGGGATACATAGATCGGACCATAAAGAGGAATTTTTCATTGATAATCTCATGGATACAAATGAAACATTCTTTTCATTGAAAGATAAATACAAACATGATTCATTGATCAGATAAAGATAAATGGGATACATAGATCGACCATAATATTGTTATCAAGTTGCTTTAAACATAACACTTTTTCAAATTCATCCCATTCCATGTTCTGGGCACGGGGTAACCATCAAGTTCAACCAAGATGTAGGAACCATCTCCATTTGCTTCTTTCACCATGTATGGTCCTTCCCAGTTGGGTCCAAGTTTTCCTAAGTCTTCCACCCTACTTGCTTCATTTTTCCTCCAAACATAGTCCCCCGGCTTGAAAGACATAGGGTGGACTCTTTTGTTATAATACTTAGCCATTTTTTGCTTATTTTCAGCCAATTTGATGTGAGAGACTTCTCTCCTCTCTTCAATGAGATTCAAGTTTTCTCTCAAGGCTTCCTCATTTTGGGCTGGGTTGAAGTTTATGATACGATGACTTGGAATACTTAGTTCAGGTGGGATAACTGCTTCGGTTCCATACACAAGGCAAAAGGGTGTTTCCATTGTACTTCCCCTTGGAGTAGTGCGGTGGGACCAAAGTAGTCCAGAAAGCTCATCCACCCATCCGGACCTACATCTTCCTAGTCTTGCCTTGATGCCTTCTACTATTGCCTTATTCATGACTTCTACTTGGCCATTTGCTTGAGGATGGGCAACAGAGGTGAACACTTGTTGGATGTCCATGTCTTCACACCAAGTCTTGAAAGGGTTCTCAGCAAACCGCTTTCCATTATCACTTACCAAGACATGAGGCACTCCGAAACGGCAAACTATGTATTCCCAAACGAAGTTGATTACTCTTTGGCCAGTGATGGTTGCGAGTGGCTTGGCTTCAACCCACTTTGAAAAGTAATCCACTGCAACTATCACAAATTTTACATTGCCCACTCCCGTTGGGAATGGACCCACAATATCAATTCCCCACTTATAAAATGGCCAAGCAGTGTTAACTGGGATGAGATCTTGTTTTGGCATCCTTGAGATTGGAGCATGTATCTGGCATGATTCACATTTTTCTATCTCTTCCTTGGCATCTTTATTGATTGAAGGCCAGTAATAGCCAAGTCTCATTATCTTGGTGGCAACAGACCTTGGTCCAGCATGAATTCCACATGTGCCCCCATTAACTTCTTGAATGAGTTTTTGTGCTTGATAGGGTCCTACACATCGGAGATGCGGAACTAGGAAAGACTTCCTGAATAATCTATCTTCAATGAGGAGATACATTGGTGCCTTCATCCTCACCTTTTGAGCTTCATGGTTGTCTTCTGGAAGTATCTCATTTTTAATGAAGTTGTAGATGGGACTCATCCAACAATCTTCCTCTTCTTCTTCAACTTGAGATACTTCACTCCCTTTCATAATTGACTTCTCTTGTAAAACTTCAACCAAGACTTCCTTAGTGAGGTGAGCAAAAGTTAAAGAAGCTAACTTGCTTAAGGCATCTGCTTTCTTATTTTGGGTTCTTGGAACTTGCTCTATATCAAAGGATTCAAACTCTCCAATGAGTTTCCTTGTCTCTTCTAAATAAAGTTGCATTGAAGCTTGATTTGCCTCGAATGTTCCATTGATCTGGTTTGCCACCAACTGGGAATCCACAAACACTTGAATCTTCTTTACTCCCATCTTTTTTGCCATCCTTAGTCCGGCAAGGAGAGCTTCATACCCGACTTCATTGTTGGATGCTGGGAAGTTGAAACGCAAAGCATAGGTGTATTCTCTTTCTTCAGGATCAATTAAGATGAGACCTGCTCCCGAACCTTCTTGATTTGATGCCCCGTCAATAAAGAGGTTCCCCTTTGGGCTTTCCTCTTGGTAGGATGCTTCCATTTCTCTTCCTGAAACATCTGAGGAGTCAGTTTCTGCCAAGAAGTCGACCAAGATTTAGCCCTTTATAGACGTCCTTGGGTGAACGCTTATTTCATGCTCCCCAAGCTCAATAGCCCATTTGGCTAATCTACCAGATACTTCAGGTTTGGCCAATACTTGCCTTATTGGTTTCTCGGTCAGAACCCGGATCAGGTGACCTTGGAAGTATCGCCTTAGGCGTCTGGCCGCGTGGACCAAGGCAAGAGCCAATTTTTCCAAACATGGATAGTTTATTTCCGGGCCTTTTAAGGCTCTGCTTACAAAATATATTGGCATTTGGCAGTTGCTTCTTTCTGCAAGTAACACTGCACTAACACATTCTTTAGAAGCAGCAAGATATAGAGTAAGTGTTTCACCTGCTATTGGAGCTGTGAGAGTTGGGAGATCAGCAAGGAATTTCTTCATGCCTTTAAATGCACCTTCTGCCTCTTCTGACCACGAGAAATCTTGCTTCCTTAGGCATCCCTTTAATGTTTTGAAGAATGGTAAAGACCTTTCGGCAGACTTGGAAAGGAATCTTACCAAAGCAGCCAATTTCCCATTAAGGCTCTGGACTTGCTTCTTGGTTCGAGGAGATGGCATGTCAAGCACTGCTTGAATTTTTTTGGGTTTGCCTTGATTCCTTTTGGAGTGACTATGTGCCCAAGGAACTTTCCTTCCTCCATCCCGAAGCTGCACTTTGATGGGTTTAATTTCATGTTGATGCTTCTTAAAGTGTCGAAGGTTTCTTGCACATCTGCCAACATCATTTCTTCTTCATGACTCTTTATGACGATATCATCTACATATGCTTCTACATTTCTTCCAATTTGGTCCTTGAACGCTTTATCTATCAAACACTGGTAAGTAGCTCCAGCATTTTTTAAACCGAAAGGCATTTTCTTGAAGCAAAACATTCCTTGGTCGGTGTGGAAAGCTGTCTTGTCCTCGTCCATCTTATTCATTGAGATTTGATGATATCCTTTGTAAGCATTCCCCTCTTTTTCTGTCTTATCGGCAATATATTGGGGTTGGCATTTAATGCATGCTCCGCGAACTCTCTTGGGACTCCGGTCATATCTGAAGTTTTCCAAGCAAAGATATCTAAATTGTTTTTCAACAAGTTTATCAATTCTCCCTTGGTTTTTCTTGGGAGCTATGACCCTATGATCACGGGCTGGTCGGGAAACTTCTTATTGATCACCACTTTCTCCTCAGGGTCGTCCTGCTTTTGGCCTTCTTGCACTTTCTCATTCTTCTTTGACAATGTTTTTTCAACTTGCTTACATTCTTCTGGCCAAGTCATACGTCCCCTAATGGTGGCTACACCTAAAGGAGTCGGAAACTTTACCATTCCATGAATGGTTGAGGGAATAGCTCCAAATTTTTGCATTGAGGGTCTGCCCAATATAACATTATACACGGATGGGGCCCTTATTATCATGAAATCAATAAGTTCAATTCTATGGAAAGGGTATTCTCCCATCATGACCTCCATAGTAATCTCCCCCACTGGCCGGTTGGATTCTCCCATGAAACTAACAAGTTGCGTCATTGATGGACGCTTGAGATCTCTGATTCTTTGGGGAAGTTTTTGGAAACAATGGTCATACATTATATCTGATGAGCTTCCATTGTCTAAGTACACCTTCCCGACTTCAAAGTTTGCTACTCTGGCTTGTATCACCACCGGATCAGAAGAAACAACTTTTACCGGTGGGAAAGAGATTGAAACCATCCTCCATGGTTCAAGAACTTCTGCCTTTCTTTTCTCATACTTATGTTTTCCTCTTATCATGTACACATGGCCATCCGGAGGTGGTGGTCTATCATTTCTCCCATCCTTCTTTTGCCAAGTGTAAGTTTTCTTAGCTTGGGCAGCTCTTTTTCCTTGCTTTGCTCCAGGGACCAAGTGTTCTAACTTTCCCTCGTCTAGAGCTCTCTTTATTTCTATTTGGAGTTCCCTACAAGCATTTGTTTCATGGCCATGATCTTCATGGAATTCACAATATTTAGACATATCTTTCTTTCCAGTCCTATGTATCATAGGACGTGAAGGTTTCGCCAACCCTTTCTGTCTTGAGGATTTCTCTTGGGGATTTTATCAGGTTGACTGTTCTGTCAAATGGACCATTCCTTCTTTCCCTTCTGTCATCTCTTCTATCATCTCTCCTTTCCTCTCTTCTTTTGTTGTCACGATGGTGGTCAAACCTTCTATCATTTCTTCTAATGTCATATCTGTTGCCACTTGAGCCTCCTGCTGCCCCCGGACCTCCTCCAGGCCTATCTTTCCTCACCACTCCCTTTACAAGGAGGGTTGTTTCCTTGGACCGAATGAAGTCATATGCCGTATTAATAGCTTCTTGAAATGTTAATGGAATTCTCTTGCTTAAATCATCCTGGAGTTGGCCAGGGAGCAATGCCAAGGTGAAGCCCTAAATTTGCTGACTTTCAGGGAGCCCAGGTATCTTCTGGCATTCTTCAGTATATCTTGCAATGAAATCCCTTAGTGGCTCGCTTTCTCTTTGTCTTATTAGGTGAGCTTCCAAATGACTTCTACGACGTTACTTCTGTTGAACGAACTGAGCTATAAACTTCTCTTTCAAATCTGCATAGTCTTTGATGCTTTTCTCTGGAAGCTTAGTCAACCACTCTAAGGCATAACCTTGTAAGGTGCCCGGGAACAAATGACAAGCCACAGGATCCACCCACTTTTCTGTTAGCACAGCTTGATCATAGATTGCTAGATGATCTTCCGGATCCCTAGTACCATCATAAGTACCAACAATGGTAGGGACCTTCTGGCCATCCGGGAAAGCATAATTTGCCACCCAATCACAAAACCTTGACTTCGTAGCTGGTTTTGGCACCTTGGCCACTCTCGCCTGCTCATCAGCTTCCTCCCTGCTGCTATCTTTAACAGTTTTAATAACTCTTTCGCCGGGTTAACCGGTTTGGGAACAGGCTCAACTAGCTTTTGCTTCTTTAGCTTTTCCACCAACAACTTCATTATAGACTCCATGCCTGTAGGTTGTGGGGGAGGTTGGGGAACAGGTTGGGATTGAGCTGGCCTTAGAGCAGCAGAAAGTTGAGAGAACCAATCTGTTGGAGCTGGAGTAGGTGGTGGTGTTTGCACCTGTTGAGTGCCTTTGGCAGCTAATTTTATCAACTCTAACAAATGACTTTCCTGGATGGTTACAGATTGAGAGGAACTTGCTTGACCTCCCACCAAGGAAGAACTAGCCATGCTAGCCATGGTGGAGGTCATTATGCCTTTTAGAGAGTCCACCATACTCTGACCAGAGGAGAGTGAAGAGAGTGTATTGATGGGAGATGAGTGGGTTGGGGGTGTTGAGAACAAAGAGATAAGAGGTGGTACAGAAGATGAAGGTGTGGAAAAAAGTGAACCAACACTAGCACTACCAGAACCAAGGCTAGATCCAAAGCTCACCTTGGGTGGTAATCTAGATCCATCACCTAAAACAACATTTGTTGCACTTGTTAAGATTTCACCAGATCTAGAACCAAATTCTGGAAACTTTTCACTTGAATTTCTTTGAATGCCATCATCAGAAGTTTCCAGATTTATCACTGGAGATTCTCCTCCTTCAATACTTATCCCCAACCCAGAAGAAATCACCTGGGAAACTGGAGTAAATTCTTCAGCCATATGAAAGTAAAGAACAAACAAGAAGAAATATGATGATTTTTGCTTTGAAACAACAAAAAACCGTCCAGTAATCAGTAAAATCACGGATGGCGCCAATGTTTGAGCATGAATTGTCAGACTCAATTACAAA
>CM067167.1:49559965-49567465 GCA_034093135.1 Erigeron breviscapus | reverse complement strand
AAGACAACCTTCACCTTTTCTCTTCTTGATCGCATTTGCGATCTAATTCTGTACGTCTTTGTTGCATCCGTGTATATCTCCTCTCCTATCTTGCTTTATTGGGATGCTTCAGGATATGAGGTTAGGACTCGTGTTTGTGTTTGTGGATAGAGCTCAAATGATTGAATCTTTGTTCATGTTGGTGGATCATTGGCATGACTCTTTTATATTTCGCTACTATTCTCTTTGATTTATGATTTAACAGTCTTTTCTGTGTGTAAACTTTGTATGACCAGACCTTGTTTACGTTTTGAGCTGTTTGGTGCCATATGCTGCTGTGACCCAAATTGAAGGCATGGCTTCTAAAGTGGTTGCATTGGTTCGATATCTTCCTGCTAGAAGTCCTTTTATCTTCTATTGCGTATATTGTCTCGTGGACAAAGCTAGTATCCTTTGCAGTGAAGTCTCTACTCAGCCTGGATTATGGATCGACTTACATGACGAGTTAGAGCCACGCAAGAAACTTCTCTCCCTGGTCGATACACAGGTAGCCCTACTAAAGTGCCCCAGTTTTCAATATTTACTAATGCTTTTACTAGAGGTGGCAATATCTACCCATCTACTTATGAGTGGGATGATTGGGTTATGGCTTATCACTAATGGGTCATATCAGAAAAAAAGAAGAGTAGCCAAACAGGTTGAAAATCATGAAACTATAGTTTTAATGCGTATAAGATTCTTATTTGTTCTAATTCGAAGGATTAGATATTTGTAGGAATAACATAATCCTTAGAATCATATGTATTGCATTCTTTATAAATTTGGACAAAATGGACAAAAATGCTTTAGTTAGCACAAAAAAGCCTGTTTTAACCCAGTGTGCTTTTGACACATTATTAGACCATTTTCCACGTATTCTACATAGATGTTCTCATCCGTAATTATATATACAAAGCAAAATGTTACTCCGTATCTTTTTCAACCAAAATTTAAAAACTGTAATGTATTATGAAAGTTGGTATTGCTCAATTGATCGTGAGTCTTTTATTTCTGGAGAAGAAAAGAGTTAGTCTTGTCTAGGGTTGAGAACGAGTCGAGCTGAGTTTCAGGAATTTTAAGCTTGTTTGTTTATTTATTACTGATATCGAGTTCGTGCTCGAGCTCGTATAAATATTCAAAAATGTGTTCGAGCTCGATACTCGTTTATTATTTTCAAAAATTTTATTCAACTATATTTCAAGGCCTTGAATTCGATAAACTCGTCTAATTACTTGAACTCAAGCTCGAATAATTTCATTTATGATCATGTATAACTAATCTTGTAGTTAAAAAACTCATAAAACTGTGTTTCATATAACTTAGAGGTCTTCCGTTCCAATCTGTTTGGTAACATGATATGATATATAATGAGTATTTTAATCATGTAAAGGGAGGCTCGTGGAGCTCGTTCGGCTCGCTCGTTAAACAATTAAAGAATCTTCATTTTTCTTTAAGCTCACTCGTTTAACTACTTGAGTTATTTTATAATTCATCAAAATAGGTTTTTTTGGCTTTTCAAAAAGGTGTCAGCTCCTTAACTGATATCCCAAAAATATCGTTAATTTATAAATTTTATCTTTTAACTCCTACAACTACACGACGACCATATTACTCGCAGCTGCCACCGACATTATTGCAAACACCTGTCGTTATCGCAACCGCAACCGCCGTCACCACCGCTTTTTGAGAGTTTTGCAAACACCCATCGCAACCGCAGCCGCAGTTCACATGTAGTTTACCATCAATTCAAACAATTAACTACAACCAATTAATTTAATGAAAAATGCTAAAGAGCTGCATTTAACGTGCATAAAAAATTTGTTCCTTCCATATCAAAAACTAACCATTTCCCACATTGTATTTGTTCCTTCCATAAAAAATTTGTTACCCATTTCCCATTGTAGTTGATTTTGCATGGTTTATGAGTCGTTTTTATACATTTGGTGCGTTTATGGTATTTGTTAGTGTTTCAGGTTACTGACAGGTATTTAAGCGTAAATCTGGAGAAAACGACGTTGTTGAGGTGAATTAATTGCTAACGGAAGATTTCGGAAGCATTTGGATGAAGAGTGCAGGAAGTCAACAAAAGTCAAAGCTAAAAAAGTACGATTGCGCCGCAACTTGCAATTGCGCCGCAACCGAATTCCAGAAAGATAAGTTGCGCCGCAGCTCTTCCAATTGCGCCGCAACGCCTTTTGTTCTTGGCCAGCCACGAGTCAACATTGGTCAAAGGTCAACGCGAGTCAACGACAAATTGCGCCGCAACTAATTGTTGCGCCGCAACCGAAAAGCAGAAGAATAAGTTGCGCCGCAACTCCCACACTGTTGCGCCGCAACGCATTCAAGTTCAAGCCGGCCTTGGTCAACGAAAGTCAAAGTCAAATGCAAAAGTCAACCTTAGTTGCGCCGCAATGCCCAGTTGCGCCGCAACTGGGATTGCGCCGCAACCAAAAAGAAGAATAAGTTGCGCTGCAACTGGGTCCGATTCTGACAGATTTTGGGAATCATATAAATAGCATGCAAAAACATCCCAAAACCCTTCTTCTTTTCTTCCAGCCGTTTTTGGAGCCCTTTTCAGAGATATTTTCAGATTTTCATCATATTTTAGGTTTTCAAACACGATTGGATCTATTTCGTTCGTAGCTTTCGATTATTATCATTCGGTAACAATGAATTCTTCATATTTTATTTGTTATTCTTATTTTAATATGAGTGGCTAATCGCTTCATCATCCATCTTGATGGAGTGAGATAATATGTAAAGATTGCACAATTTTATTAATTCAATGTTGATTTCATTTAACGTTATATCGAGATCTTAGCGTATTTCTTCCTTATAATTTATCTTGAATTGATTGGTGATTTATGTGTGTCTTTAATGGTAGTTATTGATTACATATATTTCATTTTGATTGTTTGGGTACAAACGATTGGGTCTATGACGGGTACGGTAGATAATCGTTCATGATAATAGGGAGAAATGTGTTAACGGTTGGGTACAATCGATAGGTATAATTGTTATTTCAATAACCAAACCAATTGTTTGATTAGGGAAGTTATAAAAGATGTCTTGGGGTACCGGTCTTTGTAACGAAACTAGTTTAAGCAAGAGAGTCAAATGATGTCATTAACTTGACGGGTACGGGGTTGGTGCTTTGTTCGAGTCTCGGTTATTTAATCAACTAATTTGGGTTTGAACTTCATTTATGTGCAATCTGAGCGTATTGTTGAGCGAAATCAAGATGGATGCCTTTTAAATTATTTTCATAAAAACATTTTCAATATCGTTTAAGGACAATCCCTGCCCCGGTAATACCGGATTTAAATTATTTACTTTTCCTTGTTGCAAAGTGACAATTCGGTCACAAAACCCCTTTTAAATTAGAATTACTTAATGTTAACAATTACTTCACTTTAGTCCTGTGTTCGATCCTGGACTTACCTTTTAGCTATACTATATACGAACGGGTCCACTGCCCGAGAGTGTGTAGTAGTCAGTTCTAGGGTATTTCTTGTTTTAATTTTAAACTCGATTTTACACATCAAGTTTTTGGCGCCGCTGCCGGGGACTTAATTTTAAGTAGTTGTTTAATTTTTAAACTCGATTTTACACATCAAGTTTTTGGCGCTGCTGCCGGGGACTTAATTTTAAGTAGTTGTTTAATTTTGTGATTCGATCCTTTTTCACATTCATTTGTGAGAAAGTTATTGCTTTACTAGATAGTTTGTATTTTATTTCATTTCAATTATACCACAGGTGCGGTTGACGGTTTGTTTGTGGTGATTGTGCAGGTTCTTGTTAGTTGATGAACACAAGAGCTTCTGGCCGACCTTTGCTTAGCCCTTTGTCTAATCCAGGGAAAGTCAGACGTCGCTTAGTGTCAAGAGACAACCAGGAACCATCCACATCAGTCAAAATAGATTTAGAAACCAAACCAGTATTCCACCCACCCAGAACTTGGAAGATCAGTTGGTTAATCAGTTGGCCGATCAGTTGAAGAGATCATCGGAGCTTTTCAAAACAGGTGAAGATTCAGATTCAGAAGTAGAGGAGAAAATTCAAACACCTGAACCGAGTGTACTTGTATTCCCTCGAGTTAACCTTAATATTAACCAACAACCAAGGGGTGGAAGAATGGGTGATGAACAACCGGTAGATCCGAACGCCCGTCCTTACGGGGAGAGAAGAAGAAATATACCGGCGGACCGGGGCACAGCTATTCGCCCTCCGGCTATTTCAGTAGATTTTTCTTTGAAAGGAAATCACCTCAAGAGTGTTGAAGAGGATAAGTTTGATGGGATTCGAAGAAATGACCCATATGCACATCTTGAGAGGTTCGAGAAGATCTGTAGGCTATATCAGTATGGAACAGGGCAAGCTGAGGCTGTTAAGTTGGAACTATTTCCTTTAACTCTCATTGGAGATGTAGCTGCTTGGTTTAAGGAGTTACCCGATAACTCATTCACCACTTGGGCCGAACTTCGTGAAGGATTTATTGATGAGTTTTATTCTGTGAGAACTCAAAGGCAATTAGAAAATAAAATCAGAGGTTTTTCTCAAGAATCCGGTGAAGATGTTGTTGATTCATGGAAACGGTTCAAGGAAATGCTCAGAAATTGCCATGGACATAGTATGGGTACTGAAGAAAGTTTTGAGATTTTCTATGATGGTTTGGATAGAAAAACCAAAAGGGAGCTCGGTTATACATTTGGTGGTAGTCTAAACAACATTTCCCCAAATGAAGGATATAAGATTCTTGAGGATATGGCTAAGGAGTATTCTACAAGAGATGAGGACCGAGACAAGAGATCTAGTAGAACCACTGTAGCTAAGGTGGAAAGTAGTGAGGACTCTAAGCTTATTACCGAAGTCAAGGCTCTCTCGAAGCAAATGAATGAGAGATTTGATAGTCAAGATAATAGATTCAAGAGCCTTGAGAGAGATGTTAAGGTTATGGCCGACGGTTGTGAGCATTGTGGAGACTTGCATTATACGGAGGATTGCCCGGATAAACCAGTGCAAGATGTTAGTTATGTTCAGAATCAAAGGAATTTCAACCAAAATACCGGTTATCAAAACCGGCCATCAGGTAGTTCTTACCCTACTTCTTCTTTTAATGCTAACAGTTCTGGTTATGGTGGTAACAGGTTTAGTAGGTTCAACAATCAACGAGGCTCGGATCCAGAACTAAGAGACATAGTGAAGGATTTCATTGGTGCCCAGAAGGCAACTAATGAACAGGTTGCAGAAGAGTCCAAGAAGGTGATTTCTGTTTTGGACGCTTTGACTACTCGCATAGATGGATTGGGGCACAAGTTGGATCAAGGAGCAAAGAATCAACAAACCACCATTAAGGATTTAGAAGGAAGGATTGAGAGGCTAGGAAACTCAAATAGGCAGCCCGGTACTCTACCGAGCAACACTCAGCAGAACCCAAAGCCTCAATTCAATAACCAAGGGCAAAATAATCAAGGATCAAGACAGAAGTATACCCCTCCTAATGCTCGAAATGAGCAAGTGAATGCCATCACTACGAGGACAGGTAAGACTTATGACTCTGCAAACCCTTTACCTGATGACTCTATCCCACTTGTGCAGGTTAATGAAGAGGAAGAAACGGGTGATGAAGAAGTTGAGATGGAACCGAACCAAGTCGTGCCGATACCGGCCGTTCCATCCAAACCCGCTGAGAAACCGACGGTGAAACCTTATCAACCAAAGATTCCATTTCCTCAACGGTTGAGGAAAGAAAAAGTCAAGGAACATTTTAAGAAATTTGTTGATCTTATTCAGTCTGTTAATATAACTGTTCCTTTAGTTGATTTGCTTGCAGGTATGCCAAATTATGCGAAGTTCCTCAAGGAACTTGTCAGTGATAAGAAGAAGCTCGAAGAGGCTAAGACTGCAGTTATGAGTGCCGAATGCTCAGCCATCATTCAGAATCAGATTCCTCCCAAGTTGGAAGATCCAGGGAGTTTTCTAATTGCTTGTTCTTTTTGTGCTTATTTGTGTGAGGCATTGGCCGATCTTGGGGCTAGTATCAATTTGATGTCTTATTCTGTGTATAGGAAGTTGTCCTTAGGAGAGTTGACCCCTACCCGCATGAGCATTAGGCTCGCGAATCGTTCTTTCCAATATCCCATGGGGATAGCGGAAAATTTGCAAATTAAAGTAGGGCATATGATATTTCCGGTTGATTTTGTTATTCTTGAGATGGAGGCGGACGCCATAGTCCCCCTCATTCTTGGCCGACCATTTCTGATGACCGCGGATGCTATCATCCGGGTTAAGGCTAAGGAAATTTCCCTAGGGGTCGGTGATGACCGAGTTGTTTTTAATGTTGATAGAGCACTAAAGCATCCTTACTCTTGTAATGAAACTTGTTTCAGGTTAGATGTGATTGAAGAAGAAGATGCTTTGGAGAAAGAGCTCATGGATTTCTTGGACATGGAAGAAGGTGAAGCATTGCTAGCTTGCAGTGAAGAAGAGCAAGAGTTGGTTGGAGAAATGATGCAAGAGATTATGGCATTAAGTGTTGATGAAACTCCACCGGAAGACGAGACCTATGAAGAGATCACGGGTAGTGATAGCACACGGGTGCTAACCTCGGTAGAGAACCCTCCTACCGACTTGGAGCTCAAGCCACTTCCGGACCATCTTGAGTATGCATATTTGGAAGGTACATCTCTTTTACCCGTTGTCATCTCATCCTCATTAATGGAGGATGAGAAATCTAGACTTATGACCGTCCTAAAGGCCCATAAAAAGGCCTTTGCATAGAAAATTTCCGATATTCCGGGTATAAGTCCAGAATTTTGCAAACATACCATAAACTTTGTTGATAATGTGAAACCGGTTGTGCAAAGGCAACGAAGGTTGAATCCAAATATGAAACAATCGATAGGTATAATTGTTATTTCAATAATCAAACCAATTGTTTGATTAGGGAAGTTATAAAAGATGTCTTGGGGTACCGGTTTTTGTAACGAAACTAGTTTAAGCAAGAGATTCAAATGATGTCATTAACTTGACGGGTACGGGGTTGGTGCTTTGTTCGAGTCTCGGTTATTTAATCAACTAATTTGGGTTTGAACTTCATTTATGTGCAATCTGAGCGTATTGTTGAGCGAAATCAAGATGGATGTCTTTTAAATTATTGTCATAAAAACATTTTCAATATCGTTTAAGGACGATCCCTGCCCCGGTAATACCGGATTTAAATTATTTACTTTTCCTTGTTGCAAAGTGACAATTCGGTCACAAAACCCCTTTTAAATTAGAATTACTTAATGTTAACAATTATTTCACTTTAGTCCTTGTGTTCGATCCTGGACTTACCTTTTAGCTATACTATATACGAACGGGTCCACTACCCGAGAGTGTGTAGTAGTCAGTTCTAGGGTATTTCTTGTTTTAATTTTTAAACTCGATTTTACACATCATGTACAAATATTTAATGCAACTTAACTATAATCTTTCACC
>CM067167.1:49522465-49552465 GCA_034093135.1 Erigeron breviscapus | reverse complement strand
ATATATATATATATATATATATATATATATATATATATATATATATATATATATATATATATATATATATATATATATATATATATATATATATATATATATATATATATATATATATATATATATATATATATATATATATATATATATATATATATATATATATATATATATATATATATATATATATATATATATATATATATATATATATATATATATATATATATATATATATATATATATATATATATATATATATATATATATATATATATATATATATATATATATATATATATATATATATATATATATATATATATATATATATATATATATATATATATATATATATATATATATATATATATATATATATATATATATATATATATATATATATATATATATATATATATATATATATATATATATATATATATATATATATATATATATATATATATATATATATATATATATATATATATATATATATATATATATATATATATATATATATATATATATATATATATATATATATATATATATATATATATATATATATATATATATATATATATATATATATATATATATATATATATATATATATATATATATATATATATATATATATATATATATATATATATATATATATATATATATATATATATATATATATATATATATATATATATATATATATATATATATATATATATATATATATATATATATATATATATATATATATATATATATATATATATATATATATATATATATATATATATATATATATATATATATATATATATATATATATATATATATATATATATATATATATATATATATATATATATATATATATATATATATATATATATATATATATATATATATATATATATATATATATATATATATATATATATATATATATATATATATATATATATATATATATATATATATATATATATATATATATATATATATATATATATATATATATATATATATATATATATATATATATATATATATATATATATATATATATATATATATATATATATATATATATATATATATATATATATATATATATATATATATATATATATATATATATATATATATATATATATATATATATATATATATATATATATATATATATATATATATATATATATATATATATATATATATATATATATATATATATATATATATATATATATATATATATATATATATATATATATATATATATATATATATATATATATATATATATATATATATATATATATATATATATATATATATATATATATATATATATATATATATATATATATATATATATATATATATATATATATATATATATATATATATATATATATATATATATATATATATATATATATATATATATATATATATATATATATATATATATATATATATATATATATATATATATATATATATATATATATATATATATATATATATATATATATATATATATATATATATATATATATATATATATATATATATATATATATATATATATATATATATATATATATATATATATATATATATATATATATATATATATATATATATAATATCTTTCATTTCAATTTAATCTTTGTATATGTATATATTAAATTAATTCTTATATATATATATATATATATATATATAAGTTATATTAATAGATATATATATACGTATATAACATATATTATATATATATATATATACATTGTTATTTAATGGGCATTTAACTAGCACGTTAAACTTCACCAGCATAGATTATCACAACAATGATTATACTTAAAGCATGCTTTTATATTTCCAAGAAAAAGGCTAATCATTATGCATGTTGGGATTTATGTCATAAAGGTATTACTTGGAAGAGTGGACATTCTCCCACACAACCCATACACGTGAAATGGCAAAGAAGTATGGTTGCGTGTTGAAATAAATCATAACATGGCATTCGCGATCATTCTCCCACACAACCCATACACGTGAAATGGCAAAGAAGTATGGTTGCGTGTTGAAATAAATCATAACATGGCATTCGCGATCATTCTCCCTCACAACCCATACACGTGAAATGGCAAAGAAGTATGGTTGCGTGTTGAAGTAAATCATAACATGGCATTCGCGATCATTCTCCCTCACAACCCATACGAGTGCACCGGTTTCCATAATAGGAGTTGGGCAATTGTCAATTAAGTATGGTTGTGAGTTGGAATAACCACGAATTAAAATTATAAAAATATAATATTGAAAGATAACGTTGTTTAGAAATTTAGAAACAACCTATGATATGAAATCGTTTGTCAAAACTTTAAGTTATCATTAGGATAACATAATTAGAAGCATGTCTTTAGCAAATTGACGAAGCATTCCTAAGGCATGATGGGTGGGGCAAGTTCTTCATATAGCATGTAGCGTCAGGCAATCCAACACATAAAGCGATCATCTAGTACCTGAGAATGCATGCTAAAACGGGTCAACAATAATGTTGGTGAATTCATAGGTGTAATAAAATACTTTTCCATGGAACCACAAGATTTAAGTGCGACCATTGCCAACCCGCAATGTCGTGTAGCCATTGCTCAAAAACAATGCTAGGAAACATAATGTATACATTGTACTAAGCTCATGAATTGAAACTCGACGGTATAAGTAACATTGTGCCTCGGCAAGTATTTGATCCGTAATACTTGGGAATCCAAATATGAATGCATTCGTTCGACCATCACCGGTCAAGTTGGTGCGACCAACCCGAATGGGGGTGTCAACCCAAATAGTACTATTCATCATATCTCGTTTAAGTCCATAACTAACAATTCATGATGGGAGGACTTTAATGGGGATCAATGCAACTTAGACAATCATCATATACATGGTTTTTGGTACTTGTGTTCCACATGTAAAACATAGAGCATGCATCTCACCCAAAATAGTAAGAAAGTGTGGGCTATGAACTCACCTTAGTTTCGAGTAGCAACAATTAGCAAATAGAGGATCTTCTTGAATGTGTCAACCTATAGATATAAAATATAAACTTGTCTTAATAATCTATGCTATTATATTCCTAATGAATTTCCCTCATTCTTCCAAATAATATTGTTATAATACATTTTCTAAAAAAAATGTTTTTAGAGGTTTATGCAAGATACCCGAAGCATGGCAGCCATGTATTGACCTGGGTGGATGACTGAATGTTTCTCCTTCCTTCTGGACGTCTCGGGATGGTGGTGGCGTGGTGGTGCGCGGCTGCGACGGGAAGAAAAAGAAAAAGAGGAAAACCGGTTAGGGTTTTTAGAGAGAGGTAAGAAATGGGTTTACGTTAGGAGGCATTTACTTACCTTCCTCACCTTCCTGGATGTCAATGGAGTCGAATGGTGGTGGTTGGAGTTCCGGTCAGCAGCAGCAGCGGCGGGGCAGCAGCAGGAGCAGCGGCCAGCAGCAGCGGGGGGGAGAGTTTGGTTGTTTAGGGTTGCAGAAAACCCTAGGGGGTTGAAGAGGATGAAGAAGGGATCCTTTTTCTGGTCGTAGAAGTTGCCCAGGTGGTGGTGGTGCGGCTGTACAGCGGCAGCAGCGGCGGCCCACTGGTGGTGGGGTGGTGTTTTGCGTTTCTAGAGAGAGAGAAGGTGGTGGAAGTGTTTTAGGGTTGAAGAGGGAAGGAGATGGAGGTGGTTTGGTGGTGGCCGGCCGTTTTTCTGGGAGTAGTGGTGGTGGCCGGCGGTGAGAAGGAGAAGGGAGGGGGAAGATGAAGTTGAAAGGTTTTGTTTTGGAAGTTGTATTCTTTGTTTGAGAGAGAGAGGGAGTATCACGTGGGGGGAGGGGAAGAGTTTGTCAGGAAGTTATTGTTTGCTTTGTCTGCCTTTTCTTAAACCTTGTTTATATATATATAAGTGTCACGTGGGGGGGAAGGAGGAGACAAAGGGGGGGGGGGGGGGGGGGGGGGGGGGGGGGGGGGGGGGGGGGGGGGGGGGGGGGGGGGGGGGGGGGGGGGGGGGGGGGGGGGGGGGGGGGGGGGGGGGGGGGGGGGGGGGGGGGGGGGGGGGGGGGGGGGGGGGGGGGGGGGGGGGGGGGGGGGGGGGGGGGGGGGGGGGGGGGGGGGGGGTGGGGAGGGAAGACAAAGGGGCAGGGGTTCTTTTTACACTACAATTCCTTATAAGCTAGTGATGTGGGTTTGGGCTTGGGTCATGGGCTGGGCTATCCGAAATTTACATGGGCTAGAGAGGTATGGGCTTATTTTTGGTTTACCAATTATATTAGCCTACTAACATTACTAGTTAGTTGGCCCATATGTTTTTATAATATCATATATATTATTTGTATAAATTTTTATTATTGCATAAGTACGCTATTTAATTATTTAGTAATTATATAACGATACATATTTCGTATGGCACTTTCAGTAACGAAAGGGATCTTAACTAGATACATATTATCTCATAAAAATCATCTATCACAAAAGTGCATATTATGGAGGTCCTCCTTGACCGGTTCATCAACCTGATGAATGTGTGTCGGCATCGTTATTTTCTAACGACGTTTGATCATGTTGACACATAATAATTTAAATATCACATATTTAAATTTAACTTTCTATAAATAGCACATGAATAGTAAACTTTCTAAGTTTATAAATATATATATATATATATATATATATATATATATATATATATATATATATATATATATATATATATATATATATATATATATATATATATATATATATATATATATATATATATATATATATATATATATATATATATATATATATATATATATATATATATATATATATATATATATATATATATATATATATATATATATATATATATATAATATTATTATTATTATTATTATTTTTATATAATATATATATATTATATATATATATATATATATAACACGTAATATATATTATATTATATTATTATTATATTATAAAGTTAATCATGAATAAGGGGTATGTATATATATATAGTATTCTTTTTGTCCATATCTCTAGTGAACTAAACCCGTGATTCAAAATTTATGAATTTTAAATTATAAAGTAGATAAAAGTGTGTTTCCCACTACCTCTTGGACGTTTCTAATGATAGATTTCTTTTATACTAGTAGTATATATTTATACATTGTTTTAATCCTAAATTATCCATACAACCTCCAATCGAGACGATTCAAATTTCTATGAAATCAGCGAATTAAAATCTACAACTTTCATGTTGATCACTTTTTATGAATTAATCCCTATGATCAAGTTTTATACATTTTAATCATAGAGATAAAGTATGAAAGCGATGTTTACTATTCAACACTATTCACTTTTGAAATTATCTCGAATTATAATTTGACGTGGGTCCCAACATGAATTAATTCATTTTAACGAATTCGAATTCGAATTCAGAATTCAACGTCTACTAAATTATTTGACGTGGGTCCCGTGTGGGTCCTGCCGTTTTATTATTTTATTTTATTACCCTTTTTACAATTTACTTTCTACCTTTACTATTTACAATTTACTTTCTACCTTTACTATTTACAATTTACTTTTACCTTTACTATTTACAATTTACTTTTACCTTTACTATTTAAAATTTACTTTTACCTTTACTATTTAAAATTTACTTTTACCTTTACTATTTAAAATTTACTTTTACCTTTACTATTTTAAAATTTACTTTTTACCTTTACTATTTAAAATTTACTTTTACCTTTACTATTTACAATTTACTTTTACCTTTACTATTTACAATTTACTTTTACCTTTACTATTTAAAATTTACTTTTACCTTTACTATTTAAAATTTACTTTTACCTTTACTATTTAAAATTTACTTTTACCTTTACTATTTAAAATTTACTTTTACCTTTACTATTTAAAATTTACTTTTACCTTTACTATTTAAAATTTACTTTTACCTTTACTATTTAAAATTTACTTTTACCTTTACTATTTTAAAATTTACTTTTACCTTTACTTTTTACAATTTACTTTCTACCTTTACTATTTACAATTTACTTTTACCTTTATTATTTACCGTTACTATTCACGTTCACTATTCACGATCACTATTCATGAATACGATTTCTAGATACGATTACTATTCACGGATACGGTACTATTCATGTATACATTACTATTCATGAATACGGTACTATTCATAAATACGGTTATTGATAGTATAAGTATGAAAAAGTATTTACAAGCAACTCTCAAATAACTATTTGAGTTCTTGGCAATAGTTATCCATAAAAAAATATATTTGTTCAGTTTATTATGCCATAAAAAAATATATTTGTTCAGTTTATTATGCCATAAAATGTTTGTTCATATTGTTTGATCAACAAAAATTTAAATAGTACACGTAATAGTAAATTAATCAACATATATTATATAAAAGAACTATATATTTAATTTGATCTTTCCAGAATATTTCATAAAATAATAAATTAATTAAATTTTAAATTTTACCCGAATTTTTGTCAGTTGTTACAAGGATACAGATTCTTTTTATATAAACTGAACCCTACAAATGAAATTATAACACACGATATCATTGAAAACCCCACGAACCAGCTGTTACTTTTATTGTTCTTAACAACCATGGCTAACGAAAATAAAATTACTTTTTTGCAAGAGATCAATGCAAACTCGATCAATTGTGTAATCAAAGCTAAGATATTGCTTCTCTGAATAGTTTGTATAAAAAGAACACTGCCACACTATAATTTGCCATTACTACACTATAATCAAAGCTATGATAATTTTTCATTAAAACAATATAATTTGAAAACAAACATCAAGTCACTATTATTTCACCTGTAACCATGAGATTACATTAAAAACCTTTTGGTTTATGATATTGAACATATGTTGTGTAGAAGGTCATAGATCATCAAAAGATTTGTCAAAGAGCTGCTACCTTAACTAACCTATTACAAACAAAGTTTGTGACATGAAGCATCTATTAGTAAAACTTGCTTAAGTCTTAAGACGAAACATATCCTACTAAAGTAATTTAATAAAGTAATTTAACCGATAGTTTGGGTTAAAGGCCTAATATCAGAAATTAAGTATAGTAGTTCCAAAACACTATTTGCTTGAAAATTAAAATCTCTATTTCACAAGTGTTTGATAATACTATCACCTAATGAATAAGTATAATATAAGATCATGCTTAAAGGGAAGGTGAAGACTATAGGTGAAAGGAGATGATGGATAGGTGAATTGTTAAGCCTCATAGGTGATAGGAGAAAGTGAAGAGGAGATAGGTGAATGACGTAGCCTAGGTGAAAGATGAGATGTGGGTCCACTTTAACTTATTTATATTATTTGTGTTATTTTGATTGGGTATATTGTGAGGTATAGTGGGTATTAAATTTGAAAGTGAATGGTTAAGGTGAAAAAGAAAAGGTGATGGTGATGAAAAGGTAAACTTTTTTTTTTTTTGAACGCATTATATTTTACTCCTACTCCTAAATTACACGTATGCCTGGAAACCAGGACTCTGGTGATGAAAAGGTAAACTGACATGGCATAAAAAGTATAGGTGAAGACGGTGAACGGTTATGAATGGTCTAACAATCGTTCTTTGTAGATTTAAAAGCAACAATTAAAATTTAAATAAAAAAGTAATCTTAATGTGGTTAACAATAAATCAAAAAGACAAGCTAAATTTATTGTTCAAAAAAAAAAATATTTCAATTTTCATGAGCCATAATAAAACCTTTACTGTGAATCTGAGGGGCAGGGAGGATGCTAAAATGTAAGTCATGCACAAAAACAATAATAAGCTAATGTATCGCACACATAGTCACATAGAGTCTGTTAGAAGAATTTAAATATTGCTCTTAACCCTCCCCGACAAAGTATCATATGAAAATAGCTCAAATGAGGGGAAAAAATGTTAGGTCAGTTGTCGATAAGTTATTAAAACAACTGTCTTTTAATAAATAAGAAAAAAAAGTAATCTTAATATATACTATAAGACAGTTGAACTAATGACTTATTAACCAATCAAATCGCTCAATTTCATCAAATTGAATCTCGCTTATGTCATCATTTAGATTAACTATAAATTAAAAATCCTAATAATCATTATCCAAATATATTATTATATTAGTATTTATATTAATTTGTAGAAAAAGTCTCATTTAATTTACACTTTTTAGCCCTGAATACTTAATTTATATTTATTTTTAGCCATCAACTTGAGAGAATTTTTTAAAATTTACAATCATTTAATTAATTAAAAAAATTTCAACATATGAAATATTGTCTACAAAATTTATTTCAAAACCTAATGACTTATTAACAAATATTAGATTAGATTTTATAAATTATAAATATTAATATTTAGTTTAATATTTAATATAAACACAATTTGAACTCTAGATACATATCCCAAACATAATAACAGATGACGATATACAATATCATTATCCTAAACACAATAGGAATCACAAAACATGGGACGGTCACAGAACAAAACACGATTTACAACATAGATTTACTTGAATACTAAATCCAAATCAATTATGAACTCCATTCAAGATTCATTCTATCTCTCAATCAAATAGGTACATAATTTTCTCCTTTTTTATATATTAGTTTTGCGTATTAATGTTTAAAGTTACAGTTGTCACTCAAATCAAGAGTCCTAATTGTTATCAAAGAATATAAAAACAATCCTAATTGTTATCTAATTATCATGGACAGGTGATTGAAAATAAACCTATGCGTGTTATGGACCCGCATCATCATCAAATACATATACTTGAATGTCAAGTACAGAATCACAAGTATGTTTATATTTTAATTCTTAATTATCTTTCATAATAATATCACATTATGAGTACAACTGGTTTCAAAATATTCTATAATAGAGAAATTATTATAGCATGTGCCTTGTGGAATGACTACGACAATATGTGTCGGCTAATAATGACAGCGACGAACCTATGATTATTGTACTACAACTTGCAAAATATAACAATTAGAACCGTGTATCTTTAAATTATAAGCTTTTATGACTTAAATCATTTATTCTTTTATGAAAAGTTAAAAAGTGTAAATTAGTGATGAAAAACAAAAAAAAAAGTATAAATTAATAAGACTTTTTCTACAACTATTATTATAATTAATAATTAAATTTCTTATTAGTAACATTTATTCTTTTATCCGGTCATTTTCTATTATTAATAACTAAATAAACTGTTGTATTTATCTAGTCAAACTAAATACAGATGAAGTTTTTTTTTTATAAATCTAAATAAAAATTTAGTTGTTTTTTTTAAATAATATAATTTAATCACATGCCTAATAATTTAATTTAGAGATGATAGTTGTGATTGATCAATTGAGGTTACGTCAGTTGTCTTTCGGTATATATTAAGATTAAGATTAAAATGAAGGTTAATATTAAATCATTTATTCTTTTATGAAAAGTTAAAAAGTGTAAATTAGTGATGAAAAACAAAAAAAAAAGTATAAATTAATAAGACTTTTTCTACAACTATTATTATAATTAATAATTAACATTTATTATTTTATGAAAAGTTAAAAAGTGTAAATTAGTGATGAAAAACAAAAAAAAAAGTATAAATTAATAAGACTTTTTCTACAACTATTATTATAATTAATAATTAAATTTTTATAGCATTTATTCTTTTATGAAAAGTTAAAAAGTGTAAATTAGTGATGAAAAACAAAAAAAAAAGTATAAATTAATAAGACTTTTTCTACAACTATTATTATAATTAATAATTAAATTTTAAGTACATTTATTCTTTTATGAAAAGTTAAAAAGTGTAAATTAGTGATGAAAAACAAAAAAAAAAGTATAAATTAATAAGACTTTTTCTACAACTATTATTATAATTAATAATTAAATTTAAGCATTTATTCTTTTATGAAAAGTTAAAAAGTGTAAATTAGTGATGAAAAACAAAAAAAAAAGTATAAATTAATAAGACTTTTTCTACAACTATTATTATAATTAATAATTAAATTTTAAGTACATTTATTCTTTTATGAAAAGTTAAAAAGTGTAAATTAGTGATGAAAAACAAAAAAAAAAGTATAAATTAATAAGACTTTTTCTACAACTATTATTATAATTAATAATTAAATTTTAAGCATTTATTCTTTTATGAAAAGTTAAAAAGTGTAAATTAGTGATGAAAAACAAAAAAAAAAGTATAAATTAATAAGACTTTTTCTACAACTATTATTATAATTAATAATTAAATTTAAGCATTTATTCTTTTATGAAAAGTTAAAAAGTGTAAATTAGTGATGAAAAACAAAAAAAAAAGTATAAATTAATAAGACTTTTTCTACAACTATTATTATAATTAATAATTAAATTTCTTATTAGTAACATTTATTCTTTTATCCGGTCATTTTCTATTATTAATAACTAAATAAACTGTTGTATTTATCTAGTCAAACTAAATACAGATGAAGTTTTTTTTTTATATTTATTTTGGTTTAGTTTTTGAAGGATTTAGAATTTTACATTTTGCCCCCTTATTATTTATCTTATTTCCCCTTGCTATTTGTTTTTCTGTTTTCTGCCCCCTCCTATTTTTTATTGTACTTTCCTTTTTAAACCATAAAAGTTTTATACTTTATAGAAAATAACATAAATTAATTTTTACTTATTTAACATTTTGTTTTTTTAACATTTGTTTGTCAACTTTTGGTGTAGATTTTTTTTTTATATTTTGTATATTTTTTTATGACTTTTGTAATATTTTTGTGTTTTAACATATTTGTTTTACATATACTTTTTTTAAAAATTTTTGATACTTTTTTGTTAGTTTATTTGCATTTTTTTTTCTGGTTTTATTTTATTAGTATTTTATTTCTTTGTGGTTTTTAGAGTTTTCTCTTGAAGCTTTTTTTAATTGGTTTCTTCTTTGAGTTTTTCTTTTTAAATATTTATTTCTTTTTTGCTTCTTAGGAGTAAATATAAATATGATTTTGTGACTGTCGTATTGCCGTTAAAAAAAATGGATACCCGCGGCACCATAATTTTCGTTTAATTTGGTTTTTCATTAATGCTGACGGTTATGAACAGTGGCAGTTTTGTTTTTTATGCGTTTCTAAGATAAATATAAGTTTTGTCAAAATATTAACAAAGTGACCTTTGGTGGAGTTGGTTTGGCCGCCGCTTTCTATTTGTAAGGTCGGGGGTTCGAAACTCCCCACTTTTTTTTTTCTTTTTTGAAGGATTTAGAATTTTACATTTTGCCCCCTTATTATTTATCTTATTTCCCCTTGCTATTTGTTTTTCTGTTTTCTGCCCCCTCCTATTTTTTATTGTACTTTCCTTTTTAAACCATAAAAGTTTTATACTTTATAGAAAATAACATAAATTAATTTTTACTTATTTAACATTTTGTTTTTTTAACATTTGTTTGTCAACTTTTGGTGTAGATTTTTTTTTTATATTTTTGTATATTTTTTTATGACTTTTGTAATATTTTTGTGTTTTAACATATTTGTTTTACATATACTTTTTTTAAAAATTTTTGATACTTTTTTGTTAGTTTATTTGCATTTTTTTTTCTGGTTTTATTTTATTAGTATTTTATTTCTTTGTGGTTTTTAGAGTTTTCTCTTGAAGCTTTTTTTAATTGGTTTCTTCTTTGAGTTTTTCTTTTTAAATATTTATTTCTTTTTTGCTTCTTAGGAGTAAATATAAATATGATTTTGTGACTGTCGTATTGCCGTTAAAAAAAATGGATACCCGCGGCACCATAATTTTCGTTTAATTTGGTTTTTCATTAATGCTGACGGTTATGAACAGTGGCAGTTTTGTTTTTCTATGCGATTCTAAGATAAATATAAGTTTTGTCAAAATATTAACAAAGTGACCTTTGGTGGAGTTGGTTTGGCCGCTGCTTTTTATTTGTAAGGTCGGGGGTTCGAAACTCCCCACTTTTTTTTTTCTTTTTTGAAGGATTTAGAATTTTACATTTTGCCCCCTTATTATTTATCTTATTTCCCCTTGCTATTTGTTTTTCTGTTTTCTGCCCCCTCCTTTTTTTTTTTGTTTTCTGCCCCCTCCTATTTTTTATTGTACTTTCCTTTTTAAACCATAAAAGTTTTATACTTTATAGAAAATAACATAAATTAATTTTTACTTATTTAACATTTTGTTTTTTTAACATTTGTTTGTCAACTTTTGGTGTAGATTTTTTTTTTTATTTTTGTATATTTTTTTATGACTTTTGTAATATTTTTGTGTTTTAACATATTTGTTTTACATATACTTTTTTTAAAATTTTTGATACTTTTTTGTTAGTTTATTTGCATTTTTTTTTTCTGGTTTTATTTTATTAGTATTTTATTTCTTTGTGGTTTTTAGAGTTTTCTCTTGAAGCTTTTTTTAATTGGTTTCTTCTTTGAGTTTTTCTTTTTAAATATTTATTTCTTTTTTGCTTCTTAGGAGTAAATATAAATATGATTTTGTGACTGTCGTATTGCCGTTAAAAAAAATGGATACCCGCGGCACCATAATTTTCCTTTAATTTGGTTTTTGGGTTTTATTTAAAAATATTTCTTGCCTTGGATTTCAAACTAAGTTTATGGTAACGTTATTAAAGAAATGGCTCTCTTTGCCGCCGCCCATCGGGCGGCCCCAAACTCCCTAGTTATATATATATAACATTTAAGGTTTGGCTTATGAATAGTAAGCCAAGCCTTAAATAGTAACCGGCTCGGCTCGGCTCAGCGGCTCGAGCCATGAACAGTACCGGCTTATTTTGTCTTTTTCCTATTTTGTCTTTTTCTTCTTTTTTTTTTCCTCTTTTTTTTGCACTAATTTTTTCCCCCTTTTCTACAAAAAATATTTATAAAAAAAAAAATTATACTTTTTGCATCGGTGATTAGACAGCTAACTAAAAGTCCAAAACTTTTGCCGCCAGAGTTTAATCTTAGCTACTTTTTTTCGCATAACTTCGAGTTTTTTAACTTTATCCACCAAAGTTTCATAACTTTTGCCACGAAAATTTGGTTTTCAACTTAATGTCTTTTAACTTTTGGCTCGAGCCAGAACAGTACCGGCTTATTTTGTCTTTTTCCTATTTTGTCTTTTTTTTTTCCTTTTTTTTTGCTCTTTTTTTTTGCACTAATTTTTTTTCCCTTTTCTACAAAAAAAATTTATAATTTTTTTTTTTTATACTTTTTGCATCGGTGATTAGACAGCTAACTAAAAGTCCAAAACTTTTGCCGCCAGAGTTTAATCTTAGCTACTTTTTTTCGCATAACTTCGAGTTTTTTAACTTTATCCACCAAAGTTTCATAACTTTTGCCACGAAAATTTGGTTTTCAACTTAATGTCTTTTAACTTTTATCACGAGAGTTTTGTTTTTCTCCCGGGGCAACGCCCGGGTAGAAATGGTTTTTTTTTTCTAATTTTTTTTCCCTTTTCTACAAAAACTATTTAAAAAAAGAAAAAAAATTATACTTTTTGCCTCCGTAATTAGACAGCTAACTAAAAGTCTAAAACTTTTGCCGCCAGAGTTTAATCTTAGCTACTTTTTTTCGCATAACTTCGAGTTTTTTAACTTTATCCACCAAAGTTTCTTAACTTTTGGCACGAAAATTTGGTTTTCAGCTTAATGTTTTTTAACTTTTATCACGAGAGTTTTGTTTTTCTCCCGGGGCAACGCCCGGGTAGAAATGCTTGTTTGGAATATAGATGAAATTAAATTACTCGTACAACCGAAACTCACGTCCATACCGAAACTCACGTCCATGTATATCGGATGTTTGAAATTTGTCAGCTTATTCTTATTATTAATTAATAATAATAGATTAATTTTATAAGTGTTTAAATAATTTTTTTTATTATAACAAAGTGTATTTTTTATCTAGTACACATGTGAATGACCTATTCAAATATATAAATATTTTTTTATTATAAAAATATATTTTTTATTGGTACACATGTGAATGATCATGTTCACAAGTGTATAAATAATTTTTTTATTATAACAAAATATATCTTTTAGCTAGTACACATGTAAATGTTCTTATTCACAATGTATAAACATATTTTTTATTATAACAAAGTATAATTAGCTGATACACATGTGTATAACCCTGTTCACAAGTATATATTTTTTTTATTATAACAAAGTATATCTTTATGGTACACATGTGAATAACCCTATTCACAAAGTGTATAATATTTTTTATTATTATAAGAAAGTAAATCTTTTAACTGGTACACATGTATTCACATTTATCATAACAAATTTTTTGGCTGGTACATATGTGAATGACCTCATTCATAGTATAAATATTTTTTTATTATAACAAAGTATATCTTTAAGCTGGTACACATGTGAATAAACCTACCTAAATATATATTTTTTGATGGTACACATGTGAATGACCTCATTCGCAAATATATAAATATTTTTTTTATTATAACAAAGTGTATTTTTTATCTAGTACACATGTGAATGAACTTATTCAATTTTTTTTATGATGTATGAATAATAAAACAATTTAATAGTTTTTGTAATGTATAAATATTTTGCTATTTATATATTAAAAAAAGGAAAAATGTCACTATGAAAGTGCAGTGAGCTTTACGATTTATAGGTCATGGTTAAATTGGTTGATCACTATGAAAATGTCAAAGCTACTTTAATTAATTAAATACCTTGTAACCGTTTCAGTAGATTAAGGGATTTTGTTTTAAATCATTATTATTAAAATTATCAATTATTATATTACAATATTACCCTCACTTATCTTAATAAAATAAAAGTTCTCATGGTTCTCGACATTTTTTTAGTTCTCATTTTATCTTTTTACTATATATATATATATATATATATATATATATACCAATAAACTAAAACAGGATTGAGATGTTCTTGAAACGACACGTGGCGTAATCCTTGATCGACACGTGTCCTTTTAATTTATTTATTTTATTAAATTAGCTTTTTTAATTGTATATAAATTCAATTTCCTTATTAGACTTAGAATTAAACTCTAACTCTTGGCTTATAAATACAAAACACATTATAACCTTATTTAATTGGTCGATTTCTCATTAATAAAATTGTCTCTTTTTCTTTCTCAATTCTTCAACTCCTATTACTTATATTACTTATAATAAGTTATTAACATGAAAAATTCAAAAAATTGAGTTTACGATCCGAAATCGCAAAGGTTATTTGCCGTCATCCACTTTGCTTACAAGTTCCGATTTTGATGTGATTGTAAAAATTTAATGTAAATCCACAACTTTAACTAAACATATATTATATTTATCATTACTGTTTATCATAATTTAGCTTCGATCATCGGTTTACTTTAACCACAATTTATTTCATACTTACGAATCATGTATGAGACATATTCAAATTTAGCTACCATACATCGTACGGGTATTAGGACTTTTAGTATTGAATCAAAAAAATTTCTAATAAGCAACATTTAAATAAAAATTTATATAAAAATAATTGAAAATATTTAAAAATCTAATAATCAAAATTTTCTTAATAGTCAGATCCACTGCATGAATGAGTGGACAAACAAAATATTAGATTACATACAAACGATTAGCAAATACAAGACAATTTTATGAAATAAATTTGTTATATTGACTTGGTATAAAACACATATTGATATACACGTATTTATCTCTATCTCTACTACATTATAAAGCATTTGTTCCCTCCATTTTTTCAACTTTAAGTAAGTGAAAACCCCAAAATACCCCTATCACTTATTCATAATACCCTTAGAAGAAATCTCAACCACTCATTTTTTTCCTTCTTCTCAAATCTCAACCACTTATTTTTCTCTCTCCTCCATAAATCATTTTATACCTCTAATTCATTCAAAATCTTTTATCTCAAAAACCGTACATTGATAAATTATAAAAATTATATGGGTGTTCTTAAAATTTCATGCTCTTTCATTAGAGATGTCATTCGATATACTTTCGACGAATTTTTAAATCCGAGGGCGGAGCCCGAACGGCTAAGGCATTTGGCTATCACACTCTATGACCTATCACCTCCTATGACCTATCATACTCTATGACCTATCATCCCCATCATCTTACCGCCGCAACGCGCGGGTACTTTGTATCGTATGTTAGTAATTAACAAACTTATATTTTGAAAAAAAGGTGCTAGCAATTATCTATTTGGAAACAAATAAAAAGTTGATTATTTTATTCATAATATAATATGATGTTATTTTATTTTATTTATTGTAACGAAAAATGAATGTAGTATATGTTAAATGGAAAAATTCATGGAGATGCCACATAGGAAAAATCTTATGTGGCAAAGTTTAAAGATAGTTTTAAGTTGAGTTGGATGGCTTTAAAAAGCTGGGATAACTACTGTTTTATTAGATATATAGATAGAGATGAGGGATGAGTATATTGTCATGTACCCAAGCTTAGGTGTAGAACATTTCACATCTTAATATTTTAATCCGTTAAATATATCGGAACTCAATCATCTATTCATTATACAATAAATATTATAAACTAAGTATGTGAAAGGTTATATATAACATACCTATACAATAAATATTATAAAGTATGTGAAAAGTTATACCTAAGTTTAAGTATATAACAGTCAAACATTCTTTTTTTCAATACTTTATATGATTAATATTATACACGGATACACTTTTTCTTATTAAATAAAAATGAAAAATACACCTTTTTCAACAGTAAGCTAAAAAACTAGCCAGGTGTGACATGCTTTATTCACTTGATTATATCTATGTTCTAATTTATTTGACGGATATCGGATAAGCAAGAAGAGGCGTAGACCTTAAAAGTGTAATTCCAAAAATGTCACTCATGTCCATTTCTTCTTTTGGGTGAGGAAGTGTCCAGTCAAAGTGATACACAAATGATGCCACCATTAAACTCACAACCCTATGAGCCAAAGGTATCCCAGGACACATCCTCCGACCAGATCCGAATGGTAGAAACTCAAAATGTTGGCCCTTGTAATCCAATTGATCCTTACCCATGAACCTCTCTGGGTTAAACATTAACGGGTCTTTCCAATACCGTGGGTCCCGTGCTATGGCCCATGCGTTCACCAATATTTGTGTGTTTTTTGGTACGGTGTACTTACTGAGTTCAACTTTAGTTTCGGTTTTGTGAGGCACTAACAGAGGCACAGATAAGTGGAGTCGCATCGTTTCTTTGATCACCGCATTCAAATAAGGTAAGTCTAGGATTTTTTCTTCTTGGATTTTCCCATTTTCTCCAACAATCTTGGAGACTTCTTCGCGGAGCCTTGAGAACATGTCAGGGTTAAGCAATAGTTCTGTCATTGCCCATTCTGTTGTATTTGAGCTTGTTTCTGTCCCCGCTAGAAACAGATCCTGTTATTAATTATAAGTAAATGATAAATTTCCAATATATATCTTCCTCATAACCCTTCTAAATCTCTAACAAACTAATTATTTTAATTGCTATTTGCCCATTCTGTTTGTTGTTCTCTCGCTCAATATCATTCTGACTATCAATAAAACTCTGTGTGGTTGGCACCAGATTTGGGATTTGGAACAAACGATGCACTAAGGAGTCTAAGCATTTTTGTTAGAATTAGATATATATTTTAAAATTGGTTATCAAAAGCTCTAATAATCAAATACAACAAATATAGAGGCACACCATAAAATGTCAAATGATCAAATGATCTTTTGCCCGTATTAGACGTTTTCTGAGACTATAATAATCTATCTAGATAATCAATTAGCTCAACATCTAGTTTAAAACAAAAATATATTAACGAAAAATCTCGAACACATGTAATATCAATAATAAAAAGTATTTCCACATTTTTTTTCCTTTTTCCAAGGACTTTTGTAAAACGGTTATATATAAATGACTTATAAATGACATGAAAAAAAGTGATTGCTGGAAAGGCCTCCTTGTTGGAATTATGCAACTCAGTGATAATTTATACAAAAAATTATTTTTAAATATATAAAACACATTATAACCTTATTTGATTGATCGTTTTCTCATTTATAAAATTGTTTTTTTTTCTTTCTCATTTATATTTATCACTACCGTTTATTATAATTTAGCTTCGATCATTGGTAATACACGAATCTTGTATGTGGCATATTCGAATTTCTTTATGATACAATCTATATAACTACCGTACATCGTACGGGTATTAGGACTAGTATATATATATATAAAAATAAAAAAAAAACGGTTTCTCATGAAGGCATGTAATGTAACATGTCACTAGATTCAATATATGCTTAGTCAAGATGGAAAGAACGGGGAAACTTTGAACTCGACTATTCAAAGGTCGTGTTAGTTAGATATAAGAAAGAGAACCTACCTCCTATCCTAAATATATATAAGAGACTACATCATACATGTGATATACGTCTAAAATTAAACACGTCGATTTTCTTCATTTATACCGATGGTTTATTACAACAACATCAACATCAAATATTTTACATATATGGAGGATATTTGAGATTTACCCATTTTCATCATCCTTTATTTACTTCACTTTTGGTTTTGTAAAATAAACAATCACCGCGATGGAGCGTGACAAATGATTTTTATATTATTATAATTTTGTATGATCGATATGTTTGATTTTTTTGTTGTGGTTGTCAAAATTGGTGTAAAAAAATTGAAGAAAATGTATATGATCACCTGCTTTTTCTTGTAACATACTCCAATGAAATGATGAAACTCAACCCACAAATCACCACATGAACCCGCTAGAAGGTCTTTTAAGAACAGAGGGGTATTGGGTTCAAGCCCCACCTTGTGTGAGGATGTGTTGTAAAAACCAATTTAACTAATGTTAGTTGGCTAGTTTAATTGGAACCTGATTTTTAGTTAAACCTGATAAATGTTAAACTAACATGTTTTTTCAGTTGAACCAGTTTTTTGAACTTTTTTAATGACGATTTGTGAATTAATATACTCCCTCCTTATCATTTTAAATGTCTCATTTTGACTTTTCAAGTCTTTTTCTTTAAACTTTGACTATAAATATCTTTATTTATTTGTGAAGTCTACAACATATATAAATACTTTTTATTTTTATTATTACTATTTACCGGTCAGTAGTATAATACTGTAATCTAGTAGATTTTAAGAATATTTTTCTCTTGGAAAATGATAATGACAGCCCTAAGGGTTGTCATTAACAGCTTATTACATGCATAAAATGTAGTACTTTATATATCAATAACCGCTCCCTGAATTTTCACAAAACAAAGTACAAATTTTAATGCATCAAATTAGTTAATACTGACAGCTCTTATTAACAAAACTCTTTTTTCTTTTAATTGGAACCCTTTTGTAGTATTTTTACAGGAATGCACATCCCAACTAGTTGGAACGCACTTTTTTTGAGATCCGATCGACTAAATCAATTAAAAAACCGATTTTAAAAATATTGATATCAGATAATAATAATTGGTGAACATTTATAGGCAAGCGTATCCCACCTAATCTACACATTTTTGTGAACTAAGCATATATAGCTGATCGAGCCATATTTATAGTTAATTTACCCGTCATTTAATTTATCATCTAAAAGGCAGCAGGGGAGGAATGAAATTTGAAAAAAAAAAATAAAGGAAAAAGGGGGGACATAACGTACCACAAGTAGTGTTTTGATATGTATGAGATTGAAGTCGGTTTCATTATTTTCAGAGTAATCCAAAAGCGAATCCAACATATCCCCATACCTCCTCGGACCCTGCTCCACCTTTCGATGCTTTAACCTCTCCTTTATGAACCCTTCCGTCACCTTATCGAACCAATCATACGCCGCCTTCGCCTGTCGTCGTATGTTTTGCGGGTCCAACGGCTTCAACACCGGAAATATGTCCGCTATGTTAAACTTGCCGTCCACCTCCATCAGCGTCTTGACCGCCGTCTTAAACCCCCCGATATCATCAGATTCGTAGCTGGTCACGTTTTGTGACAAGCACGTGTTGGACATCTGGTTCAGGGCGACCGCGAACGCCAGCTTCCCGATGTCCACGGAGGCCTTCTTCTTCCCGGACTCCTCCAGGAACTCCAACATTCCGTCCACTACCTTCTCACGGAGGTCACGAAGGGTGTCGAGTTTGTGTTGGTGGGTGAGGAAGGTGTTGAGGGCTTTTCTGATGGTACGCCACTCGTCGTTTGGCGGGATCCATAGGACCGCCGCGTCATGGTTGTCCAGGGCGGTGACGGCGTCCGGTACAATGCGGCCAGAGCAAGCCTCGTCTTTGCGTTGGAGGATTTCTCTGGCCGCATCGGGGGTGGACGCCACCACGCTGGTGATGCTGCCAAGTCGGATGGTCATAAGTGGGCCGTGTTTTTGGGAGAGCTTGGCAAGGGACTCGTGTGGTTTTGGACCGAGGTCAAGAAGGTTTCCGATGATGGGAAGTCCGGCAGGGCCAGGTGGCATCTTCCGTTTCCGGTGGAGATCGAAGCCATGATAGAGAAAGATGCTGAAAACAATGGAAGATAGAATAAGAAATAGAAGCTCCATATATTCTTGTGTTGGGTTTTGTTTTTGTTCTGGGAGTAGCGGTGGTGGCGCTGGCGGTGGCGGTGGCGATGGCGGTGGCGGTGGTGGTGGCGGCGAGGTGGCGGTGGCGGTGGCGGGCGGTGGTGGTGGCGGTGGCGGTGGCGGTGGCGGTGGCGGTGGCGGTGGCGGTGGCGGTGGCGGTGGCGGTGGCGGCGAGTATAGTGTAGGTGGCGGTGGCGGTGGCGGTGGCGGTGGCGGTGGCGGTGGCGGTGGCGGTGGCGGTGGCGGTGGCGGTGGCGGTGGCGGTGGCGGTGGCGGTGGCGGTGGCGGTGGCGGTGGCGGTGGCGGTGGCGGTGGCGGTGGCGGTGGCGGTGGCGGTGGCGGTGGCGGTGGCGGTGGCGGTGGCGGTGGCGGTGGCGGTGGCGGTGGCGGTGGCGGTGGCGGTGGCGGTGGCGGTGGCGGTGGCGGTGGCGGTGGCGGTGGCGGTGGCGGTGGCGGTGGCGGTGGCGGTGGCGGTGGCGGTGGCGGTGGCGGTGGCGGTGGCGGTGGCGGTGGCGGTGGCGGTGGCGGTGGCGGTGGCGGTGGCGGTGGCGGTGGCGGTGGCGGTGGCGGTGGCGGTGGCGGTGGCGGTGGCGGTGGCGGTGGCGGTGGCGGTGGCGGTGGCGGTGGCGGTGGCGGTGGCGGTGGCGGTGGCGGTGGCGGTGGCGGTGGCGGTGGCGGTGGCGGTGGCGGTGGCGGTGGCGGTGGCGGTGGCGGTGGCGGTGGCGGTGGCGGTGGCGGTGGCGGTGGCGGTGGCGGTGGCGGTGGCGGTGGCGGTGGCGGTGGCGGTGGCGGTGGCGGTGGCGGTGGCGGTGGCGGTGGCGGTGGCGGTGGCGGTGGCGGTGGCGGTGGCGGTGGCGGTGGCGGTGGCGGTGGCGGTGGCGGTGGCGGTGGCGGTGGCGGTGGCGGTGGCGGTGGCGGTGGCGGTGGCGGTGGCGGTGGCGGTGGCGGTGGCGGTGGCGGTGGCGGTGGCGGTGGCGGTGGCGGTGGCGGTGGCGGTGGCGGTGGCGGTGGCGGTGGCGGTGGCGGTGGCGGTGGCGGTGGCGGTGGCGGTGGCGGTGGCGGTGGCGGTGGCGGTGGCGGTGGCGGTGGCGGTGGCGGTGGCGGTGGCGGTGGCGGTGGCGGTGGCGGTGGCGGTGGCGGTGGCGGTGGCGGTGGCGGTGGCGGTGGCGGTGGCGGTGGCGGTGGCGGTGGCGGTGGCGGTGGCGGTGGCGGTGGCGGTGGCGGTGGCGGTGGCGGTGGCGGTGGCGGTGGCGGTGGCGGTGGCGGTGGCGGTGGCGGTGGCGGTGGCGGTGGCGGTGGCGGTGGCGGTGGCGGTGGCGGTGGCGGTGGCGGTGGCGGTGGCGGTGGCGGTGGCGGTGGCGGTAATGGCGGTGCCGGTGGCGGTGGGGTGGCGGTGGGGATGATGGCGGTTGCGGTGGCGGTGGCGGTGGCGGTGGCGGTGATGGGGTGATCTACCTGACGGGCTCCGCCCTTAGCCGTACGGGCTCCGCCCTCGGATTTAAAAATTCGTCGAAAGTATATCGAATGATCTCTCTAATGAAAGAGCATGAAATTTTAAGAACACCCATATAATTTTTATAATTTATCGATGTATGATTTTTGAGATAAAAGATTTTGAATGAATTAGAAGAATAAAATGATTTATGGAGGAGAGAGAAAAAAAATGATTTGTTGAGATTTGAGGAGAGAGAAAGAGTATTATAGTTATTTTAGATAAATATAGAATAGATAGGAGGGGTATTTTAGGGAAGTAAATGTTGAAACTTAAAATCAATATTAAAAATTTAAGTTCAATGTTAAAAATCAAAAGAATAAATATATTAATATTCAAATACATTAAAAAAACAACAAAAACATGTTAAATAAGAACATAACATTTATGGTATCATTATATTTTAAAATACTTATTAAAATAATCCATATTAATTATAAAGAATGCATGCAAGAACTAATATCATCCCTCAACTAATTTTCTAAATTAAAGTATATATATAACAAATGACATTAAATATATATGATAAATGAATCTTGTATTTAATACAAAGTCATTTTCTTAATCATGGACTGATGATAAATTTGACTCGAAAACTGTATTAATAATGTTTATTTTACGGTCGGTTTAATAATATAGGTAAATTCAAAACATATGTATTGTATATTTTCATTTCAATACGTTTGGGATTTTATGATAAATTATAGAATTTTGTCTAACTAAATAAATTGATAACATATAAACAATTATATAATAGCATGTTTAAAAATATTCAATATCACCATACAATGATGAAAAAAATATTACATGTTATTAAAAAACATAAAAAAATAAATCAAACAAAATATAATCAATGAATAATATTAGTAAAAACTTTGGTAAAAGAAAAATATATATATAAATTATACGTATGTAAAAATTTACATTTAATCAAACAGTATATGAGTATCTAAAAAAATCAAGTATATATATAACAAATGACATTAAATATATATAATAAATGAATCTTGTATTTAATACAAAGTCATTTTCTTAATCATGGACTGATGATAAATTTGACTCGAAAACTGTATTAATAATGTTTATTTTACGGTCGGATTTAATAATATAGGTAAATTCAAAACATATGTATTGTATATTTTCATTTCAATACGTTTTGGGATTTTATGATAAATTATAGAATTTTGTCTAACTAAATAAATTGATAACATATAAACAATTATATAATAGCATGTTTAAAAATATTCAATATCACCATACAATGATGAAAAAAATATTACATGTTATTAAAAAACATAAAAAAATAATTCAAACAAAATATAATCAATGAATAATATTAGTAAAAACTTTGGTAAAAGAAAAATATATATATAAATTATACGTATGTAAAAATTTACATTTAATCAAACAGTATATGAGTATCTAAAAAAATCAAGTATATATATAACAAATGACATTAAATATATATAATAAATGAATCTTGTATTTAATACAAAGTCATTTTCTTAATCATGGATATATGATCAATTTGACTCGAAAAACTGTATTAATAATGTTTATTTAAGGCCGGATGTAATAATATAGGTATAAATAAAGGTAACTAATTAATATATTTTTAAGACTAAAGTTCGGAAAATAGTTAATCCCCGTAAGCTTAAAAATATTTCTAAAACCATATGAATGCGACAAGTGATTTCACTTAATCTCTTTCTAATTTACCTTTGATTTTTCACATGTTACCATCCTATGATTTAGGTGGATTTTTAGGCTTATAAATTAAGATGATTAATCATCATCACCTTTAAAGCTATGAAAGGTAGGTCAAGATGTTATGTTCTTTAGAATGGATACACGCACATACAAACGAAAGGGGGAAACCTGTAGTACTATCATCAATGGGTTTATATATATAGACTCTGTAAATTACAGGTTCAAAATTTGTCAAAAAAATGAGAAAGTTATCTTATGATGCATGTAAGAATAATGTTTCATAGACATGATATCTATGTAATATTTGTTCAGGGTATCAAAATGATATATGAAATCAGATGCTAATTTTTAAATTATGATGTGCTTGATTCATTTCCCTTTCATCAATTAGACACTACAATGTTGATGCCCAATTTTTATATTGAATTGTTATCAATTTTTATATGGAATTGTTATATGGCCCTTTCGTTGTATGGATTATATTAAATAAGTAGATTATATACAACGTAATACGATGATAGACATATATAACTAATAAAATACTAATGTTTCATGATATCGTATATTGACAAATTGTAAATAAAAGGTGTTGAAAAACAATAATGTTATATTTGCTTACATATAATTAAATGAGTTTAAGTATATATAGAAAAAGAATTGGCATAGTGTTGATAAAAAAAAAAGTAGAGAGATTTTAGTGATCAATTCTCCATATACTTAATCTTCATATGTAATAAACATATAAATTTCAAGTTTGATGCATCATTATAAAACTGGTGAAAGATTTAAAGTATGCTAAGTTTTTAAAACTTGTAATTAATGGAAGATAGAATGATAGAATAAGAAATAGGAGCTCCATATTATTTTCTTCCATTCTTCTTGGGTTTGGTGTTCTTTTGTTTTGGGAGTAAAGACTACATGTGATGGGTGTCGTATTTATAAGACCATCTTCAACGTATTTAAGACTTTAAATCATTTTCTAGTTCCAAACTCACACGTTAATTAGTTTTACACTCATCTTTTTCACAGTGGTGATTTCTTTTCCTTCTTTTATCTCCAAGACTAGAACTTTTCAATTTCAAAACCTCCATTTTAAACTATCAAATAGGAAATTGGTATTACTAATTATTACATTGAATTCATTAAATAGTAGAAGTTTTATATATGAAAAACTGAAAATTATAAGTTCATTAATGCAAATTATCAAATGCCCCATGGGCACCTAATAGCAATTCTTAATATTAAATACGAAGACATATTAAAAAAATAACAAAAAACATATGGAAAAAATATAAAACACTTATTGTGTGGTTGATCGAATATACTTATTTAAAGAATCTTTTTTATATATAAAAAAAACATATGGAAAAAATATAAAACACTTATTGTGTGGTTGATCGAATATACTTATTTAAAGAATCTTTTTTATATATAAAAAAAACAATGCAACAACTATAATAACATTAGTTGTAAATTCTCCACTTACATCTAATTTATTAAAAACATATATCTCTCATAACCTACCATCTATCGTTAAATGACAAAAATCGTATGATTACTCTCACAGCATCGTTTTTGATCATTAAAGGAATCATTCGACATACTTTTGATAATTTTTTTATAGTCAATTATCTGAGGTGCTTTCAAGTTTGTTATAGGGTACTTTTACATACAAAAGTTTATGATTTCTGCATGTTCAAATAAACATAAATTTTTTAAATGTAAATAACTATTTACACATGTGAATCGAAATAGCATTTGCACCTTCCATTCACCCGTTTATTTTTTTTCAACATTCAGTCGGTATACGACATCGAGGAAACCTCACCGTATGTTGGTGAAGCCTTGCACGTACCCTAGACAACGAGATGTTGACCATGAACCGTTACAAGTATTCAGAGGGAAAAACCTCAAGGTTTTGCCATCCTAAAAATCGAACTCAAGACCTTGAGTAAAACCAGGGGTGCTTCTGACTAGTTGGACTGACCTTCATTGCCTAATTCACCCGTTTATTCATATATATTAAAAAACATGCATTAATAGTCATTACATTCTAATGTAGCTACCAAACATAACAATGGAATGGTAATAACTCATTCGATTATCATGTTCACTCCATTATCATTTGTAACACCCGTCGTTTATAAAATATGGATTTCCAAAAATTTTGCCTAACGGCGTCAAAACAAGCGGAAGCATTTAATAAAACGTTTACAATTCCTACTAGAATTGTTAATTAATAAAACTGGTCTTACGAATCCATATCATAGCAACAATAAAGGAAATCCACAAATGTTATCAACTACATAAATGACAAATAACTCAACATATGGTCTTGTCTTGTAAAACCCAAGACATTACGATAATCATAATAAATGTTCATAAGTGTCGTCTAAATAGGTGAGGTCACTAGCAAGTAGCTAAGCATCTTTAATCGTCTACCCAGCCTCACATGCATCTCACCAATCTTCAACCACTAACCTGGGAAACACAACACATTTCAACGAAACAAGTGTCAGCTAATTAAAGCTGAGTAAGATAACAGGTTAGTTCGACAAAAAGTTCACCATTTAAAACATTTCATCAAATTCATCTCATCATATATAAGGCATGTCGGAATCACAAACATCTACATAATAATCAACATAATGGATATCAAATCCTATGATGTACATATCAAGCTAAGTCATCATTATCGTCTCAAGCATCGTCTAAAAGGATGTCCAATCCTATATTGTGCCTTTATCATAATCGTCTCGTTTATCATCAACTATTATCATCATTTATGTTATCAACATTAACCTCATTGCATCATCTATATACATATCATATAGTCATGCATGTTACACAATTTAACCATCACATATAGCTAGGTTGTTATGACTACTTAGTCGTCACATATCAACTTTATCATCATTTATGTTATCAACATTAACCTCATTGCATCATCTATATACATATCATATAGTCATGCATGTTACACAATTTAACCATCACATATAGCTAGGTTGTTATGACTACTTAGTCGTCACATATCAACTTTATCATCATTAACATCACATCATCACATCTTATCTACACATATAGTCAAGTAACTTACGTTACCTGATCGTCACATAATGTTAAGTAGCTTACACCATTTAATCGTCACACATTAACTTTATTATGCCATTGATGTGTGAAATCTAGTTTAAAATTTATAACAAGATCTACCGCTAACTGACTACAACACACTTACGGACAGTGTACCCGTTCGTATGTAATATAGCTAACTGGCAAGACCAGGATCGAACACAAGGACTGATTGTTGTACTAAAGGTTGTTAAAATGTAAATCAAGAGAAAGTTTGGTTTGTGACCGAATTGTCACTTTGCGTTTCTGAAAGCTATGTAATCAACAAGTAAATAAAAGTACTCAACCGGCGTCAATCGAGAGCACACGAAAATAGTTGGAGTTGTGACAAATAATTAAAAAGGCATCTATGTCGAATCCGCTACACAAAAAGTCTAGGTTGCATATGGGTTAAGTTCAAAATTCTTTAATGTTGGTGATAATAATCGTGACAAGACAAAAACACAACCGGCGTGCACTCCGTTTGTAAAATCTACTCAATCACCTAATCAATACAATTTCTTGCAACAAGTGGTACCACCAACCCTATTACAACTCCTCGAACTAACTAGTTTGTTTGATTATTTAAATAACAATTTTTATCTTTGTGAAAGAAACGTGGTACCACTATCCGTTAAATCCACTTAACAAAGTAATTTCTGTTAGACTTGTATTCTTTACTATCATACCATGACCTAGCAAGAGTTATTCATAGACAAACAACTAAAATAATACTTGCATTCAACTAGTACCACTATCGAAGAACACAAATATCACCAAGAACACAAGTTTAAATGGAAGAAATCACTTCATTAAGATCTTGACAAAATGTTAAGTAAAACAACTTGAATTCAAAATATTATGCAACCATAACTAATTGTTTCACTTCATCTTCATAGATGTATAGAGATTTAGCTACTCATAATGAAAATAACTAGAGATTCAAATAAAAAGGAGAACATAGTGTACCAAATATGAAGTAACAATCCAAATCGAGGTTACAACCGAGCCACAATCACTAATCTAGAATCAAAATTAATCTTCAAGTCTTCAAATGATGTTGGAGTAGTGAAAACCCTTGAAAAACCCTAAAAATCGTATGGAAGAAAAGTGTGTAGGCTGTGGTATCCAAGATTAGGTTTAGGGTTGAGTGGGGGTTGGTATTTATACCCTATGAGAGAAAAAAAACATGTTGTCAGCTCGAAGTCGCGCCGCGAGGTACACAGGTCGCGCCGTGAGATCTTCCAAAATTCGAACAGAGGACTGCAGACCAAAAACTCGCGCCGCGACTTTTCTTGTGAGCTCGTGCCGCGAGGTTTACTGGTCGCACCGCGATTTTTGCCTGGTTTCACCATTTTAACTTTGTTTTCGACCATTCTTCATCCGTTAGTGCCTTTGGACCATTCTAAGTCGTTTTCTACCATTTGTGAGTGAAATACCTGCCTTAGACCTGAAATCACTAGAAAATACCATAAAGCACCACAAACATGTATAAACGGCTATCAACCGTGCCTAAAACGTCCAAATAAGATGTGAGAAATATGTATATATTGAGACACATCAAACCTCCCCACACTTAAACCTTGCTTGCCCTCAAGCAAGTATGCACTTTAATCAATTCTCAATAACCCAACAATTCACGATTTCATAAAACAAAACATAGTTATAAGAGAAGTTTCCTACCAAGCGGTGTCGAATACCAAAAGCAAATGCATTTAAAAACTAATGAGCAAAGTTTAAGACGAAATCAGAAAATTCGACTAATCTAGAGCAAAACCATCTTTCGGTTACAATTAGAATCCTCCCTATGCTTGTGTTAACACCTCTTGAACGTTTCTATCATTCCAATTGACCTTAGGCTCATTCTTACTAAGCTATAATCTACTAGCAAGCATCAACATTATTATTGGTAACATAAGCAATATTCCACAATGATTATCGGTATAATTGTCCACATAAACACTCACGCCATTGGTTTTCCATAAGGTTTTCATTACGTTATACTTACGAGTCTCTTGACAAAACATACTCCTACGGTCTAGAATTGCAACTCTATCCACACATCAGGTGATCATACGAAAGTGTACTTTAAGCGTCCGGCCAGCGGTTCGCTACAGATACGTGAGTATCGTTAAGAGACATACGCCAGAACTCAAGGTTGGGTTACATATCCAGAGACCATGCTCTAAACACAAACACATGTGAGAATAAAAAGTTTTATAATCTAACAGAGGCACAGATAAGTGGAGTCGCATCGTTTCTTTGATCACCGCATTCAAATAAGGTAAGTCTAGGATTTTTTCTTCTTGGATTTTCCCATTTTCTCCAACAATCTTGGAGACTTCTTCGCGGAGCCTTGAGAACATGTCAGGGTTAAGCAATAGTTCTGTCATTGCCCATTCTGTTGTATTTGAGCTTGTTTCTGTCCCCGCTAGAAACAGATCCTGTTATTAATTATAAGTAAATGATAAATTTCCAATATATATCTTCCTCATAACCCTTCTAAATCTCTAACAAACTAATTATTTTAATTGCTATTTGCCCATTCTGTTTGTTGTTCTCTCGCTCAATATCATTCTGACTATCAATAAAACTCTGTGTGGTTGGCACCAGATTTGGGATTTGGAACAAACGATGCACTAAGGAGTCTAAGCATTTTTGTTAGAATTAGATATATATTTTAAAATTGGTTATCAAAAGCTCTAATAATCAAATACAACAAATATAGAGGCACACCATAAAATGTCAAATGATCAAATGATCTTTTGCCCGTATTAGACGTTTTCTGAGACTATAATAATCTATCTAGATAATCAATTAGCTCAACATCTAGTTTAAAACAAAAATATATTAACGAAAAATCTCGAAGACTAGAACTTTTCACAGTGGTGATTTCTTTTCCTTCTTTTATCTCCAAGACTAGAACTTTTCAATTTCAAAACCTCCATTTTAAACTATCAAATAGGAAATTGGTATTACTAATTATTACATTGAATTCATTAAATAGTAGAAGTTTTATATATGAAAAACTT
>CM067167.1:49380932-49515932 GCA_034093135.1 Erigeron breviscapus | reverse complement strand
TGTGGTTAAACATTGTTCAGTTCAATTAAGATAGTGTCAAGATATCTTTCACTATCAGCTCTTACAGTTTCCACATAAGCTAAATCACCACTTAATGATTCAGCCAGGTCTAGTTTCAGTTCAGGGTCAACCTGATTATCATAGTCACATACCTTTTTCAAGATGATGTCCACCCATCTTCCAGTGATGACATCTTCTTTTGCCACATGCTGCTGCTGTTGATCTTCCAAGGCCATGAAACACATGTCCCTTTCCTCTTCTTCATCAACTGATGAGTCATCAGAGTACTCCCATTTTCTCTCAGTTTGTGCCATTAAGCACTGATCCTTTTCCTTTTCCATGGACAGGAGGGCAATCTGGGCCTTAAGCTTCTTGTATTTAGCTTTGTAGCTATCATCAGGCCGATTGAAATTTGGGACAGGGGGGCCAGTTTGGTTTTTCAACTGACTAGATCTGCATTCCTTCATAAAGTGACCTTTCTTACCACACTTATAGCAGGTAAGATTGGTTTTATCCAGATAGCTGGAGCTGGAAGCATTGTTTGGGCCATTAAATCTTTTAGATTTATGCTTAAACCTGTTAAAGGTTTTAGCAATCATGGCTACCAGATCATCATCGTCAGTTTCATTACAACCATCACTGTTTTCAGTGGTCAGGCCAGAGTTCAAGAAACTGTTTAACATCTCCTTCATTGAGTGTGCCTGGACACTCTCTGCAGACATTAAGGCAGCACAAGGTCGCTCAGGTACACTAGCAACCTTGGAACTCTGGGCATGGTTCATGGCATCTTGCTCAGCCACCAGTCTTGCAGCATTATTATCTTCAGTGAATCTGAAGACTCCATAGAGCGATGCAAGAGTATGGTTGTGCAAGGTTTTACCTTGTCTCAAGACAAGAACCATGTTTTCCCATTTGGAAGGAAGAATATCACAAAACTTCTCAAGAAGAATATCTTTATCCTTCTCTACACCCAAGCCTCTCAGCTGATTAATGAGGCTAGAAAATCTGGTGTATGTACCAGTTAGACTTTCATTGGGCAAGGCAAAGAAGGATTCATACTTCTTGTTCAAGGCAACTTTCCTGGTGACAATAGTGTCATCACCTCCTTCAAACTGAATAACTAATTCATCCCACATTGACTTGGCACTGGGGAACAACACAAGTGTTGGAATTAGATCTTCAGGGACGGCTCCAAGGATCATGTTCTTGAGTCTGGTGTCCAGATCAACAAGTCTACGATCCTCATCAGACCAATGGTCTTCGAGCTTTTCTCTTGAACCTCTTCTTCCAGTTGGATCAAGAAGAGGACTGACCCCAAGGGACATGGGTATATATGGTCCATCCTTAAGGATTTTCAACATATACCTTTCAATTCCACCAAAATGCAAAAGCATTCTAGCCTTCCATGTACCAAAAGTCTCACTGTTTCCATCGAATTTGGGAACAGGAGTGTTAGAATAATGTACATGGACGTGATTTGGGGCAGTAGGAGGAGGAGGGTTTGTATTAACATTTTGAAAAGGTTGTGCATTATTATTCAAGGGGGTTTCACCTGACCAGAACCATCTCCACCTTCAGTAGTGTTCATCTTAGCAGATCTAGGCAAGTTAATTAGCCTTCTGCTCTGATACCACTTGTAAGTCCCAACTCAATAGATGGCACTACCTGAAGACACCTCTATGTCGATGGTGGAGTTACTTTGCAATATATGCACTGAACTGGAGACGACCAGTTGCAGTGTGTATATACCAAGTTCTAGATAGATTACTTATTTAAAAGACAATAAGTAAAGAACAATGCAATAATACAAATAACTTGTAAAATAAATTGATGAGACAATATGTAATTTTCAATGTGTAATTTATTTATTGATGTTAAATAAATTACAAGGTTGTTGCGGAACCAAGATAATACAAGAATGTAAATATCCTAACAACCTATGAAATACAATTGATCTACACTCGGAATTTCTCTAAATAATCGAAACACTTAAAGTTGTGAAATGTTCCTTTTAGCGATTGAGATAATATTGCACAAGTTCACCAAGAATATTGCAGGTTTGCAAAGTGTGAATTCTATCGAAGTGTATTCGAAGAAGTAATATTCTTGGTGTGCAATGACTTGTATTTATAGGCAAAGTTAACATTGGGATGTTTAACTTTGGCCGTACAAATGTGGTTGAGATCATTTAAGGAATAGCATTTAATTCCTTAAAAAAGCAGTGTAAAGTCGCATGATAAAGCAACTTTACTCAACCACCTTTATGTACCTTTTTGCAATTAAATAATAAGATAAATCTTATTATCCGGGTAAAGGTACATAAAGCATAAAAGTCAATTCCTCGTAATCAGTGTAAAGCTTTGTAAGAGCTTTCCACTGATGGTCTCCAGTTTGTAACTGACTAGAATGTCAACTGGGCTTCGCTGCCATTGCCATTCTCTATCTTCCATTTGTTGTCTTCGACTTCAACTGGAATGATTCTTCAACTTGGTCAGTTCTCAACTGGAGGAAGTCTTCAGTTGCGTTGACTGTACGGTGCAACTGGACTTCAATATATTTCTCGACAAATCATCTAGGTCTCCAATTTCACTGGGTCTCCAGATGCAACTGGAGACTGGCCAGTTTACCAGGTGAACTGGTCCTAACAAATATATTTATATATATATAATATATTATATATTAATTAAACCTTAAGAGATTTAGTGGTTCTCACGGTTCTCACCATATATGTTGGTTCTCACTTGATCCCTTCACTATATATATAAAATACATAGGGTAGGGTTAACGTGAGAACCAAAACAAGGGTGAGAGCTGTGTGAACCACTATTTCCCCTTCCTCTTTCCCTTTTTTGGTGTTGTTTTTTATTTTTTTAATTTTTAATTTTTAATTTTTAATTTTTAATTATTTTTTTATTTTTTTATTGTTTTTTAATAAAAACTCATTCCAAAAAAAATTATATGGGTTATATGTTGAAAACGGATGGATACGGTACGGGCGTTACCCATATCTGTTCTAAAGGGGTTGTCACCGGACGCATATGGGAATGGTATGAATTTGATGGGCGGCGATCCAAGAGATGATGACGGTTGGATACGGTACGGGCGTAGCCCTTAACTCTAAGGGCAAAGCCCTTAGAGATGAGTTTTTAATGGTTCTCACGATATCACCATTCTTTTAGTTCTCACTTGATCCCTTCACATAATATAATACATATATAATGCAATTTGTGAATACAGCAAACTAGCTACATGCCTACATGCCTCTACTACATGGCCAATTCACAAATAATATTTAGATGCAACTTGCCCTGCCTCATAGCCGCCCATTACCAATGTTGCTTCGACATCAGACAGCTACGTTTATTTTACTTCTTGAAACTGTGTAGTATTATTATTAAAATCACAAAATATGGGGAAGATGTATATATATCACAAAATATCGCGAATTTCACAAAAGATTCGCGATGCATACTCTTTGGCAGTTTCCTACTACTTTATATAAAAACAAACTCAGACTCGTCGGATTGTGACTGGTGGGCCACGTTTTCCATGATCACGGAGTAGGAGACAATTGTTAGATTTATCTTTATCTAATTTAAGTAATCTATTTTTAACAATATTAAATCTTAAAAATACATTGATAGTTGGAAACTTCAGACTCAAAAGTCTTACGAGAGGCATAATTAAGGATCTTTTAAAGTTGATTTCACCTTTTAAAGTTGATTTCACCTATATAAAGTAAAGTTGAAAACAACCTTAACTATTATATTACAATCAAAAGTCAAGATTCAAACTTGATATTTGAATCATGATTCTTGATTTAATATAAAGGTTTTCAACTTTAAGGGATTTATCCGTCGAAAAGGGGTTTTGTTAGATGAGTTTCTTCTAGAATAAAAGTTGTGTTTATAAAGAGAAAATGTCACTCATTCTATTATTTGCTACAAAAAGTAAATAAATAAAGACTAGATAACATATATGAGGGCCTCGAAGTTAACTATAAAATTAGTTTCCATTATTTGGGCTGAATTTCGAAAGCCCAGTTCACCTTGGCTTTTTTTTTTCGAACGGCAGAACCAGTTCACCTTGGCTTAATCTGCCACATATATATATACTATCCTCTTTAAGCAAGTTGATGGATAACCTAACAAAAACAAAATTACAATAATTGTAATGGAGTATCCCTTCCCTTGTCAAACATGAAAGTTAAATGATATGTTTATATGGATTTGTCACGGCGATGTCAGAATTTTGAATGTTGAAACGCAGTTATAATGTATTTGTCAAAAAAATCAAACAAGATTCTGTGAATATTTTTGGTTGTAGATACAAGAGCTATAAAAAGTTACTTGTTTACTTGCGGATAGTAACCATTGAGTTAGAAGTATTATTGAACTCAGCACTCCGTCCCATATATAGTAAAGTGTCAACCAATAAAATATTAACATTTATTTGTTAATAATGTTACTCATTCAGCAGCCATGAATTCATGTCAAGTAGCTAGCTTCTGAACTTAATTGGATTCAAGCATATACTATACAGTGGCATTGCATTGACCATTTTAATTACTCTTATTTATGTGTAGATGAAAGAAAGAAAGCAAATAAGTCCAAACATAACTAAATACGGCGTAGCAAGTTTTCCAAGATGCAGATCGGAGGTGTGCCTTAATTAAGAAAATGATATACGCTAGCTTGTAATGTTTGATTCTGAACTTATAATCAATGCTCATATAGATGAAATTAATTAAGCAGGTTAAGTTGTTACACGTTTGAAAAGTAACATTTTTAAATTATACTTCCGTTCGATGTCAATTCTTTGACTGAATCACAATAATATAGACCCATCTTTAGTAGTACTTGTGATAATTATATTATTTATTCATCATATATATATATATATAGAGTTGATAAAATGGGTATATACGAATAGATGTGGGATAACTCTAGCAAAACTTTATGTAAAGACAGCTATCAGCTAGAGCTATGCTTTTACCCCACAATAATCGTGTACAATGCCATCCAAATATGAATATTTCTCACAATAATGTAACTATATATATTACCAAATTACTGTATTACATATATTCATAAGATATATAGTCAAGACATCATATATAACCATATAACAGTAGATGATATATAGATATGCAACACAAATACTCATACTTTTACTAATAATAAACTTAATTGCTTTCATACCCGTATGTGTGAAGCTTATTTTACAAACTAGTAGTATATAGTATATATGTATGTAACCCTTAATAGTTGATGGATCGATTTCTGCCAGGATTTGATGTCCGGGCATTTCAATCTTGGAATATACTCGTATTTATTTAGCAGTAGTCGTCACTACTAATTGGAGTATTAATTATTGAGAGGCCGCCGGTATAGGGGTAGCAACAAGGGGTGTTGCCTTAAGCAATGTAAGCCCGTACTTGTCATTCATGTCCATCTTTTCTGCGGCATAAGGAAGCTCCCAATCGAAATGATACACAAATGAGGCCACTATCAAACTCAGCATCCTATGAGCCAACGGCATTCCCGGACACCTCCTTCTGCCTGACCCAAACAGTATAAACTCGAAATGTTGCCCTTTGTAGTCAACCTTGCTTCCCAAGAACCTTTCGGGCATAAACACCATCGGGTTATCCCAATATTTTGGGTCATGTGCCATGGACCATGCATTTACAAATATAGAGTGTTTTTTGGTATTAGATAATTGCCGATTTTGACTTGTGTCTCAGTTATGTGAGGTGCCAAAAGAGGTGATCCTGCATGAAGTCGCATTGTTTCTTTGATAACGGCATTCAAGTAAGGCAGGTCAAGGATTCTGGCCTCTTCAACTTTTCCATCTTCTCCCACTATTTCACCGACTTCTTTACGGACTCTCAGTAACATATCGGGGTGACGTAACAACTCAGCCATTACCCATGATGTGGAGCTTGCAATCGTGTCTGTTCCTGCAACCGTCACATCCTGCGTGCAATATATATAAACCAATCGTTATGGCTATGGCTATCCGATCGATAGCTTTTCTTGGCATACATCTCGTTTCATTCATATATATTTTCGTAAATTAAGATAATTAAATTTTAATTCAAGTAGATATAGTAATTTACATAGAAATAAAAGGCAAACGGGCAACAAGCTGCGCCGCCACTCCTTTTTAATCTTGGTTCATATATGGGATTATTTTTTTAAATCTGTAGATGAAAAAACTTTCAGCTTTTTAAGGCAGATAGCTAGTCACATGTATAGCACACGATTATTCACACAAAAATTGTCCTAAATAAAATTAGAACCAACAATATAATGGCGAAATTAATATAGTAAAGGAAATAAAAGTATAGTATAATATTTAACCCCAAGTAAAGTCCTGATGTGGGTGAGATTGAAGTCGACTTTGTCATCTTCTTCACTAAAATCCAGCAAAGAATCCAACATATCATTAAACCTTGGAAGCTTGGCCTCTCGATGTTTTAGCCTCTCACTTACAAAACCTTGAATCACGTCATCCAATCAGTCAAAAGTTGCCTTTGCCCGCACCCTTACGTTCTGCGGATCCAACGTTTTCAGGACCGGAAATATGTCAGCAAGATTGAACTTGCCCTGCACTTCCATCGCAATCTCCACAGCTGTTTGAAACCCCTTGATCTCTTTGGACTCGTAGCCAGACATGTTTTTTGAAAAAAACGTGTAAGCAAACTGGTTCAATGCCACCCCAAATGCCATCGTTCCAATGTCCACGGCTCTCTTTTTCTGCCCCGACTCCCGAAGGAACTCTAGCATACCTTCCACAACGTTTTCACGGACTTGCATGAGGGAGTCGAGTTTATGTTGGTTGATGAGATACAGGTTAAGTGCCTTTCTAATGGTCCGCCATGTTTCGTTGGGTGGTATCCATAGGACGGCCGTGTCAGGGTGTTTTAAAGTGGTGACAGCGTCTGGGACAGGACGACCCGAGCATGCTACATCGTTGCGTTGAAGGATTTCTCTTGCAGCATCGGGTGTGGATGCCACGACGGCTGTGATGCCGCCTAGTTGGATGGTCATAAGGGGGCCGTGTTTCTGGGAAAGCTTGGCAAGGGACTCGTGCGGTTTTGGCCCAAGGTCGAGGAGGTTGCCGAGGATGGGAAGGCCGAGGGGACCAGGAGGTAGCCTTCTCCTCCGATAAAGGTTGAGGCCATGGAAGAAGAAGAACAAGGAAATAATAATAGAGGAGAGTATTAGAAATATCAACTCCATCAATCGTTTCTTTAGTAAACTGCAGATCAGATTAAATGTACTGTTGATTATCAGGGCAATTTCAGAGATTTTGTGCGCTATCACAAGATAGCCCTCATAATATCACAACAAATGACCTTTAACACAAGAGATGTAGATAAAACTGGTCCATCAAGTTGAAAGATTAATTGTTAGGCTGCAGCTACACTTTGAAATGATTGATCAACTGTCAACCAAATTCAGGTGCTGCTGCATCAGGGTCGTCATCACTAGTCACTACGCATCAACGTGCTCGGATCATCTCCCCGAGCCCATCAAATAGTTTTCAGTATGTTACCAATGTCTAATTGTATTAGTCGATTTTAATTACGTGTTTAGAGTTTTCAACTATCATTGATCCACATATATAAAGGGACATTATTACCTTTGCATGAATCATATTTTAAGTGGTTTTGATATCCGATAAATAAACAGAAATCACTGGCATTAATATTTAATAACGTAATACGTACGTAATGTTAGCATAAAATTACGAGAACCGTTTTGTACAATAAAGGTTACATTACTTGTTACTAATTGTAGTTTTTTTTTTCTCACAACGATTGCATGACCATTTCAACCTATCTACTCGACGGAGGGGTATTGGCGTAGCCACAAGTCGTGTTGCCTTGAGCAATGTCGGGCCAAATGTGTCATTCATATCCATTTCTTTTTTGGGGTGAGGAAGGAAGTGTCCAATCAAATTGATATACAAATATGATGCCAATACCAAAGTTACGGTTCAAAGGCGTTCCAGGACACCTTCTACATGACCCAAACGGTATTAAACTCAAACTGACCCTAGCTTGTACTCAACCTTGTTTCTCGAGAACCTTTCTGGCATAAACAAACTTGGGTTTACCAATATATCAGGTATCGTGCTATGGCCCATATGTTCACAAGGATTTTTGGGTTTTTTGGAATAAGATAGTCACGAAATTTAACTTCCAGTATGAGTTTTGTGAGGTACCAATAGCGATGCTGCCAATTGAAGTCGCATTGTTTCCTTGCTGATAGCCTCGAGGTATGTCATGTCAAAGATCTTGCCTCTTTAACCTTTCCATCTTCTATGATATGGCAGATTTCTTCGTGGATACTGAATGGCATATCAAAATTACGCAACAATTCACTCATTATCCATGTTATCGTTATTGTGTTTGAGACAATGTCTGTTCCTGCTATAAATAACTTTTGTCATTAAAACATACTCTAGTTTTACAACCTCAAACTTCCCAAGGGCTGCTCTTTTTAGGTAGGTCTATCTAGTATCTTAGTTGAAGGTATTTTTCTTAGCTATAGAGATAATAGTATCTTATGATAATAAAATGGGGGAAATTAGCTAGAAATGATAATGTTAATGTACAAAAAGTAAAGCTTTCATATGATTGGGATTGAACTTGGCTCCGTTATCTCAGCTGTAGTCCAGCAGTGAATCCAACATATCACCAAGCCTCGGACGCTTCAACTCCTGATGCTTTCGTTTGTCGCCTATTAAACCTGTATCACTTTATCCAACCAGTCGAAAGCAACTTTAGACTGTTTAGGTATGTTCTGACATCTTAGGGTCTAATGGTTTCAGCACTGGAAAAATATCTGTTATGTTGGCGGAAGTCGCTAAAAAAAGTCGAGCTTATGTCGGTTGGTGAGATACATGTTAAGAGATTTTCTCATGGTCTGCCATGTAGCGTTTGGTGGCATCAATAACATAGCTGCATCAGGGTACTTAGAAACATTGATGACATCCGGGACAGAACAGCTAGAGCAAGCCTCGTCATTGTGTTAGAGTACTTTCCGGCAGCATCAGGTGCGGATGCCACAACACTTGTGATGCTGCCCAACTGGATGGTCATTAATGGATTGTCTAGAGATTCATGTGTTTTTGGTCCAACATCAAGGAGATTCCCCTTGATGGGAAAGCCAACAGGGCCAGGAGGTAGTCTCCTTTCCGGTAAAGGTCAAGGCCATGAATGAAGAGCAAGAAGAAAAAGTTCCATTGTTTAATAATACTTAATTGTATTGGATGGGTATGCTACGCTCCCACATCGGCCAAGTAGGGAATTGGTTGGTGGTTTATAAGCCTAGGTGTCCCCTCCTTTGAGCAAGTTTTTGGGAGTGAGTTCTACACCTAGCTTAGCCTTATGGCTTGATGTGAGCCTATTATGGGATGAGTTCTACTCCTATGATTCTATGATTTGACAAGTCATTTCCCCTCATCCTCCCATCGCCTAGCCACAGTGCTTACTAATTGATTCATAGCTAGTAGTGTTATCTACAAACTTCTAGATTACTCAAAACACTTATTTTTGGTTGATAAATGCTTAAGATAAAGTTAGTAACTTACAAGTAAGCCTTCGTCCAGTTGTTTTCTTCCTCCATTGCTAAGTTCATCTGTTGATGGGGATAAATATCATTCTTGCTCGTCCCCAAGTATTTTTTCCATTATTGGATAGATGTAAAGTTTCGCTCAATAAGTTTTGTAATTCATTTGATTGAATAGTTACCCAACAAGCCGAATAATACTACCGTATAATGTATGTCAATATGGTCAATCACTCGATTGCATAAGGAAATCATTAGTTAAACCCATTACTCTTCTACTACATACAGAGAGAACTTCAAGTTCAAAACTAATTATGTCTTAATGCTGGTGTTCGCATTGAGTGGAGAGTCCCAAAGAATAGGTACCTAAGTTTCCAATTGTAACTCAACTTTGTTTATATAGATATGATATCTAGATAGATATTGCAAAGTGCAAACTAAAAGCATGTTCTTATTGAATGTCGTTTGATAGTGTTATACTCGTAACAAATTGTAAGTGTGTTGGCCTCTGCAACAGTACCTTTTGATAGGTAACCATCACATTGATTTTTTTTTCCTTTAGAGACCCATGTTAGACAAACTTGAGATAATCAGGGGATTATTAAGTGGTTGAGATTCACCTGGACACTAGCCTAGCTGGGAGATTAGTGGGTATCATATGGTACATGGGATCAGGGGGTTCCCATCCAATTACCCTTTTTTTTTCTTCCCATGTTAGACAAGTACAAAGTACAAGCTGGTTCAGCTGAACCCACCAGATATAGATATAACTTAGTAGAATTGTTTGGGTTGAAGAACTTAGTAGAATTGTTTGGGTTGAATCTGCTGCAGAAATTTTATATAAGATGAAGCTGTTCAAAAATGATTAATATACAAGTAAAATCTGGCAGGAAAACTTTTTGGCCTCACCCCTTATGTTGGTTAAATATTTAAGTTTTTGCATTACATGACTTCTGAGCTATGCCTCTATTCTTTTGAATGCAAGAAGACCAATAAGATTTGTATACTAATAACTGCATTTTACAGGCTCACAAATATTCATATCCTAACAGCATTTCAATTGAAGAGCTACGAAGGAGTATAAACATATCTTCACTACATACAAGGCAAATACATCAAACAAGGCCAAAATGATAACCTATGTTTTTTTGGCAGTTGGCCACATACAGGGTCATCTTGTGTTTCTACATATTCTTTCTAACTCCATGTAAAACAGATATAGCTTCAATATTACTCTTTGTCATAAAGTTGCACATTCTTATCTGAAATTAATTAAAGGAAACAAACCTAAAATAGAAACTACTTCAGAACTTCATTAGTTAATCAGATAACGTTGACAAAACTGTGTAAAGGTTGCTGCTAGTTATAAAAACTGACCACCTATTTTTCACCACTATATAATTTAAAACAAGGTATATAGTCTAAGAATTGCATGATGACATTCTAAAATTACTGACCTTTAACCACAAGAGATGTAGATAACTGGTAACTGGTTACAAATTGTTTCAGCTAGAATTCCAAATCAATGACGACACGTTAACCAAATCCAGGTGGCGCATCAGGGTCGTCATCACTATCATCACCTTGCTCTTTATTATCATGGGTATCGTTCTTTGATCCTTTCTGTGTTTGGTGGTTCATTGTTTCCATCGACAGCGTAAGAACAGGCATTGGAGTTATAATGTCGATCTGATGAGAAACAGATTGTGAGAAACCAGGAGGTTCTTTCGGTTCATTATCAGATATGATATTGACTTCAACAGTTGATTCATTATTCGATCTATGAAGATCATGTTCGTTACGGATTCGTTTTGGGTCATGTACAATGGAGTCTGTATATTTGTCTCGTTTTGGTCTAGAAAGTTTATCATAAACGGATTTCACAGTTTCAGTGATCTCAATTTTCATGCCATCAGATGATCGGATAATTTCCCACAGCATATCAGAGATCTTTTCATTTAACTTCCCCCTGCAATTTGAAACGAGTACAAGATTAGAGAACTAAATGTCTGAAAAACTGCTGAGAAAACATATATGTCATAAAATTAAAAGAAAAGAAAAAAGCTACCCGACTTCTTGATGGATAGCATCAGCCAGTTGTCGAGGCTTCAAGTTGTCAGCTCCAGGACGGTTAATGGCTACAGACTGCTGAACAATTGACACAATGCTATTGCGCAGCTCTTCCTGGGACAGAGAATCCAGTTAAAGACGGCCATACGCTTCATCTTCTTCTATCCATATCTATATAATAATAATTATACTCCGTACTAGAATGAAAGCGGTCAAAACGGTTTTACCTTGTAATTTAAATATACACAAATTGCAGTAGGTATGGATAATTGCAATGATACTACTACTAAAATAAATAACCTAAAAAAACTAACAACAATAAATAAATTACTGCTTTACATATACCCCTAATCAATCAAGAACAAGATAGATTTATAGATATGATTTTTTCTTCCCCTTTTTGGGATTGGAAACGGAAGAAGAAACCAATAAAATCAATGAACAAAATATAAACCGGTTAATTATCCAGGCAAACAGCTTACTACAATATGTACATTCTTTTACTTTTAGTTTTGGACATATTTTACCCAATTTAAAAATAATTAATTTACACTTTTTGGTTTTTCATCACCAATTTACACTTTAACCCAATTAAAAGTTAATTTACAATTTTTTATTTTCTATCATCAATTTACACTTTAACCCAATTTAAAAATAATTAATTTACACTTTTTATTTTCCATCATCAATTTACACTTTAACCCAATTTAAAAATAATTAATTTACACTTTCACCCAATTCAAAAATAATTAATTTACACTTTTTGGTTTTTCATCACCAATTTACACTTTAACCCAATATAAAAATAATTAATTTACACTTTTTGGTTTTCCATCACCAATTTACACTTTAACCAAATTTAAAAATAATTAATTTACACTTTTTGGTTTTTCATCACCAATTTACACTTTAACCCAATTAAAAATAATTAATTTACAATTTTTTATTTTCTATCATCAATTTACACTTTAACCCAATATAAAAATAATTAATTTACACTTTTTGGTTTTCCATCACCAATTTACACTTTAACCCAATTTAAAAATAAATAAATTACTGCTTTACATATACCCCTAATCAATCAAGAACAAGATAGATTTATAGATATGATTTTTTCTTCCCCTTTTTGGGATTGGAAACGGAAGAAGAAACCAATAAAATCAATGAACAAAATATAAACCGGTTAATTATCCAGGCAAACAGCTTACTACAATATGTACATTCTTTTACTTTTAGTTTTGGACATATTTTACCCGTTTAAAAATAAATAAATTGCCAACGACTGCCCAAAAAACAAATATCGTCACGTTTTAGATAAAAGATCTTATTTGTAACTAAACAAAATTTTATACGCAAGCTTGTGATCAAAAACTTAACATGTTTTCAAGTTGTTAAGAAACTATAAAACTAACTTAAAATTTGTATTTGTGATTCAAAAATACAAATTTGAAATATATGATACTTTGAGAAACTCACATCTTAATCTTAATCTTAATCTTAATATATACTAAATCTAACCTCAATTGACCAATCATAACTCTCAATTTCTTAAAATTATTTAAAACAGCACATGTCTAAATTAATTTACACTATTTTATTTCTATCATCAATTTACACTTTAACCCAATTTAAAAATAATTAATTTACACTTTTTGGTTTTTCATCACCAATTTACACTTTAACCCAATTTAAAAATAATTAATTTACACTTTTTGGTTTTTATCACCAATTTACACTTTAACCCAATTTAAAAATAATTAATTTACACTTTTTGGTTTTTCATCACCAATTTACACTTTAACCCAATTAAAAAATAATTAATTTACACTTTTTGGTTTTTCATCACCAATTTACACTTTAACCCAATATAAAAATAATTAATTTACACTTTTTGGTTTTGTATCACCAATTTACACTTTAACCAAATTTAAAAATAATTAAAACTTTATTGCATGAAGTCTATCTAATCTACCAATAAACTAAAACAGGATTGTAGCATCCTTTAATTGACACATGACGTAATATTTAAGTGACACGTGTCCCTTTTAATCTATATCTTAATTTGTAGTTTCCTAATACTAATCAAATTTGTTATATTATATCCCATCACGTCGTATTCATAAACAAGCCATTAGAAATTTGTATGGATTATCTTAAATCTTTCATTACCTAAATATTGGTAGATTTCTTAAAGAATATTTTAGAAGATTAAGTAAATATTAGCAAACTTACAGCTTACAATGGATTAAATGTTGAAAACCAAGATCTTCATGTATATGTATGGAATTAAATAGAGACCGAAGAATGGTAGATATATTAAATTAAAAAAACAAATAGGTAAAGAAGAGCACCCGGAACCACATTGGATCCTTATCATCCTATCCGTAAGGGTTATGATGATGGTAAAATAATTTCACTTAATACCACGCATCCCCAAGGATCGAACCTGAGTCTCTTAACTTCACATATGGGTCCAAGTTACATTGATAACGAGTACCATTCCATCTATTGATAGATTGGTATTAAATTATTCGTTTATTTGATGTAAATAGTTGCAAACCATTTATGAAGTGGTATCATCTATATTAATGTTTAATGTTTTTCAAAAGTTTATAGTTTATGCTTTTATCAATTTAGATTTCACTTTTCATATAAAAAATTTATCTAATTGTAATCAAATTAATTGTAATATTATTGTTATAAGTAATTGGGTCAAACTATATTTAGGATAAATATTATTCTTATATAAACCGAACCCTACATATAAAATCACAACACACGAAATCATTGAACACCCACGAATCAACTGCTACTTTTATTGTTCTTAAGAATCATGGCTAACGAAAATAAATTTACATTTTTGCAAAACATCAATGAGAACTCGGTCAATTGTGTACTCAAGGTTAAGATATTGTTTCTCTGAAAAAGTTTGTATAAAACAAATTCTGTTACACCATCCAGCCTTGATATAATTTAACATTCAGTATTTTCATTTGAATATCTCAATTTTTTTAAGTATAGTTTTACATTTTAACATATATGTATTTTTTTGTTCCATATACTATATTGATAATGTTGTAAAACTGTGTATTTGACACGGGTCTAAAATCTAGTATTATTACATTAATAATAATCTAATTGAATATTAAGTTGATTTGAGATGTTTGAACGTGGATAACGATAGCATTGGTTAAAAGCGTTGTTGTAGTTGGGAATTGGGATCCATTTTTTTTTATAAAATGTAAAGATAAATGTATAAGATTACAAGTATGAATGTATAATATGTGCTTTAATATATAGAGTAAAAAAAATAATTTAAGGCATATAACCGTTTGTAACGGCTCATTTTTTTGAAATTGGTGAATCAAACGAGTTGCATGCGAATTGTCGAAATAGCCCAACACCTGGATCGCCTATGGAGGATGCGGCGCTCTAGCAGCGACCCAAGGCCGGGTCGCCACACTCCCTTTAGTCTTAGGGTGCCTTCCTAACAACCTAATCCAAACTTGGTTTTAAAAACCTTTTGGTTTAAACATTCACTCCACTCCGTTCAAAAAAGATACGAGAATAAAGATATTTACTTGAATTACTAGACTAAAAATATTTTAGCGTAAGTTTATCAACAGTACAGTTACATGTTGATTCACAAATTCAGTTTTACACATATCATCACATGATATAAAGTACATATATTGCAACAAACAGTACATCTCCAATATCTTCAATTGACACGGAGCTTCACAGGAGATTTCCCGTGAAGCAACGGATGAAAAAAGAGGGTAGCTAACTTCATCCTATAATTATTTGGGGGAATAAGGACGGTGACGACGACGATGATGATGTCGACTCCTTTTCTTTGATCTCGAACATGGTGAATAACTGCAAAACATGTTCAGACACAGAGTGATAGAACAATTGCAGTAAATCCTAAATTACTTTAAGTAAATAAATTGGAAGGCTTACGAGTCATCATTGTACTCTTTACTGACAGATGACTCTCGACTTCTTCGGGAAGACTCTTTCACCTGTTCAAAGCTGCATTTTGTCACTAACCAGTTGATGCAAAATACACACAAACTTAGAAAAAAGGTTACTGGCTAGTTGATGTGAAATATGGTTGCCTATCCCATGAGCTTCGAGATACTCTTCATATGTCTGCATCAGTATGGAAAAAAATTCATGAATTATGGCATAGTATATGTCAAATTCAACTCAATTTTGTATGTTTATAGGGTAAAAAACATTAACGAAGACGAATTATACCATTTCAAGGATATCATCATCAGTAACAACATTAGCATGTAGACTTCTTTCTGCAGACATATCCCAAACATCAAATAACGAAGAGCCATCGCCACCCATATCCACACTAGAAATGTTTTTGTTTTCAAACGAGCTTTCTGTTGTGTTTGATATGTTATGATGAAATGCTCCAGATGGTCTTTGTTGTGCAACATTAAATCTACTTGCTTCTGATTTATGTTGGTAGAACATTGAAGGATATACTGAAGATGGACCAGCCAGTGGTATATGCGCAGGGTCCACATCATACTCCTTGTCTTGTAAACTACATAAAACATAACTGCATAAAAAATCATATCAATTATTAAGGACCATATACACGAAACTCAAACCAGCATACTCAAAATAGATATGGTGACTTCGATCCATATTTGATTAAAATGCATTGAATTTGGGTCACAGGCTTTGAGTAAACTAAAGGAATTAACTATCATATTTGATAACAGAAGTCAAAGTCTGAGAGGCAGAAGAAAATTATTGACTTATTGTATAATACCTCCAAAACTGATTATTAAAATGATTTAGTTATCATTGCAATCATATCTGAAGCATAGATTATTTGGAAAAGCTACCAATTTTGACATAAGCCCGTTTTAACCTGTTACCCAACCCACCCATTTTGCCACCTCTACTAAAAAGTATCAAACCTGGTCTCATTTTCATCCATGCCATTCTCCCCATCAATCAGTTCACAAAGAGCTTCTCCAATATCTTGAGGTAACTCCATGGATGACATATTAAACATATACATGATCAATGGCCCCCTACATGATAAAATAATTACAGCAACATTCCACTCATGGTAAAGCAGCTGAAAGCAAGTCAAAACCACATACCTGGCAATCTCTACTGATTTTTACAGGTTTATACTGATTCAACGGGTTCTTCAAATGGAGCGTTTTCTGGAAAGGCAGGTCATGTACCTGCAACCATTTTACAGATGACATCATTTGGGCATACCCTTGGAAGAAGCCGCTCATATTATATATATACTAAAAAGTTAGATGATTGTACAAGTAATCTATGCGTGGAATGTACAAGTTCTTATAGCACATAATAATTTTTACCAACTTTTATTTTAACCCCTTAAGGTTTCTATCTTTTAACTTTTACCCTATATCAAAGTTTTCGTTTTCATTTTCTTGACACTAAATTTTTGGGTTATCATATTTTCATCAAACAACTTTCACATGGTTACGGTTTTACTTTAAATACAAGTGTATTATGTGTGGAATGTATAAGTTCTTAATATAATTTTTTACCAATTTTCATCTTAACCACTTAAAGTTTCTATCTTTTAATATGATGGTACAAGTAATCTATGCGTGGAATGTACAAGTTCTTATAGCACATAATAATTTTTACCAACTTTCATTTTAACCCCTTAAGGTTTCTATCTTTTAACTTTTACCCTATATCAAAGTTTTCGTTTTCATTTTCTTGACACTAAATTTTTGGGTTATCATATTTTCATCAAACAACTTTCACATGGTTACGGTTTTACTTTAAATACAAGTGTATTATGTGTGGAATGTATAAGTTCTTATATCAAAATATTATTTTTTACCAATTTCATTTTAACCACTTAAAGTTTCTATCTTTTAACTTTTGTCTTATATCAAAGTTTTCATTTTCATTTTCTTGACACTAAATTTTTTAGGTATCATGTTTTCATCAAACAACTTTCACACGGTTACGGTTTTACTTTTAAACATTTGGTTTTGGTTATTTTTATCTGTCTTTATATATATAAATAACATTTTTAATCTATAATAACTTTCATCGTTATGTTTTACGTTCATGTAGCATTTAAAACATTAATATAGTTATTATTTATGTTTTTATACATCTTATTATTCTTTTATATTTTTTATTGTTATTGCTACATGTTCAGTTGTCTTTTTAAAATTTTGGATTCGAATATTTGACATAAATTTGGGTCCAAAACTTTGTCGTGTATAAAGCGTATTCCGCGGCAACGCGCGGGTAAAACAACTAGTTAACACTAAATATTAATATCACCTTACCAGAATTCTGCAATGAAAGTATTTGCTTTCTTACAAGCAGAAGGGTCAAGGAAAGTTTGAACGAAGAACTATATGGGTCGATTTGGGTTATATTATATTTGTAAAGGGTCAAATGGTTAAATTTAAAAAAAAAAGCTCAAAAATTCTGGTCAAAAGTAGCCCATATTAAAACCTCTTAATACATTTTATCCAAAAATGTGGACTCACATTTACAAAAGATATTTTTATAGAAGAATTGACACAAATAAAAAAAGAATTACAGGCAAACAAGCTCATTTTACTAACTCTAAAAAGGGCATTGAACCGATAGTGAACTTACAAGATATGCTTCCTCCAAGATCGGTTCATTCATCACTTGAGTAGCCCAAGTTCCTCTTTGAATTGATAATTGGATATTTTCATGATTTAAACTCTTTATAATGAAATATCTTGTACCATTTGATTGACCACTTTTCCTTGCATTTGAGGTTCCCACCTGCTCAGTAGAATGGTCCTGATCTTCTTCACTGAAATGATAGGCATCCTTCTCTACTTTCTCATTTCGGCTCTCTATAAGAACATTCTAGCTCATTCATTTTAACTACTAAGAGAATGATTCAACAACAGATCGAACCTAATCATACTTAGTAAGAATAAAATTTTCAACTTCATGCAATCACAAATCCTAAAAAATACTTGGCAGTTTTCAAGTGTGACTAATACAACTTGGAGTCACAACACACGTAAAAGCTCAAGATAAAATGCTTTAAATAAGTTATCAAGGATTTGTATTAATAAACGACATAAAAATCAATCTATACAGAAGTACTAAAATCCAATGAGATAAAAAGACACATATGCTCAGTTATTTACGTAGTGTTTATTTCCATTTTCTGTAGTGATATCAGAACTATGGATCACTACCTTGATAGTTCTTGTTCTTTAGATCTGGCTTCCATTCGGTCACTGACGAATCAACTACAGAATTATCAACAGACATGAGCTCTATGCATCCTGAGATCATACATAGATAAAAACAAGTGCTAAGAATGAAACAAGAAACCAATAATGAGATAAACTGACAAGGCTGCCAAGCAGCTGGAAGCCAAAATTCAAACAAATAGAAAACTGAAAAAGCGGCCAACTCGAACGAACAGATATAACCAAACTGATATCATTTCGATTAGAATTACTTCCAAAGATGCTAACTACAATGAATAGGGGATTATGAAAAAAAAAACTTGAGCACATCCCCAAACAACAATCAATCTTCACCAGCAAATGACTCCCAAGTCCCAAGTAATAATGAATGCAGACGGGAATCGCACACACCTGAAGTTATGAAAACTAATTCTTAAAACAAAATCATGCACGTGCAATGCGTGATAGTAGATACATTATAACTTTTCAGTAATGATAGTCGGCTGATGGGATGACGACGTCTATCCAAACCGACCGCTGTCTTTGTATGGTGGTCGGTGATGGTGATGTTGGAAAAAGTTTATGATATAAGTTATTTATATTAATAATTAATTTCAATTTTGATGGTCAAATATGTAATTTCCTATTTGTAATAATATAAAATTCTTTTAACTTACTTGTTATAGGGACAAAATAGTAAGTTTGTTATACTTAAAATTTTAAATCAAATGGTCAAATGCTTTATAAGATAAGTACAGATATGTAGATCTGAAAGATTAAATAAGCTTTGTTACTGAACTAAGCAATATTAGACTTAAAGTAGATGGCTATACAAATATTGGAGCAAAAAGAAGGCGATTTACCGACTTATTTTTTTTCACTATATAAAAGCTCCGGCTACAATAATTGAAATATTAGAAGCAAAAAGAAAGCGAATTTTTTGGGCGGGCAATTCTGAAGCAAAAAAGATTTGCTGGGTTGCTTGGGAGCAAATCACTAGATCCAAAAACCTTGGTGGATTAGGCCTCACTCCCTTAAGGGATTTTAACTTTGCTTTATTGTCTAAGTGGTGGTGGAGATACAAGACTGAAGAAACTAAACTATGAAGAAGGTTAATTCACTCAATCCATAATTCGAACCGAACATGGCCGGCTCTCCCTCATAGAAAGCACTTTCGAGGAGTGTGGAATTCACAAATCAGGTTTGGTCCCAAGTTGCTTCATGGTGTAATTTACAGCCCATCTTCGCATTTAATTCATGAAACAAGCCAAGCGCCGAGAAGTTTAAAAAGGTGATCAATGCTATTGTCCTAACATCTATTTGGAGCTTATGGAAATCAAGAAACGAACTAATTTTTGAAAGCAAAAGGGTCTCTCGGTGAAGGTATTTCAAGACATCCAATCATCATCTTACTTATGGATAAGAAATCGCTCTACATATAGAAATATTTCATGGAATGATTGGTGTAATTTTACGTTTTTAACATTTTTCTTGTATTATGCTAGTTTCTGGCTAGTTGTTCTTTAATATGAAATTGAAAGTTGCAGTTTAAAAAAAAAAAAGTAATAAAAATAAACATACAAATATTGGAGCAGATCATTATTTGTCTTTCAATAAAGGATACATGTTAACCCAAAGGTAAAAGCGAGACTTTTACCTGCCTTAGGATAAATATAGACAGTTGTATATATCGAAAATATAATCATAATCATAAATTAAAACATTAGGATTGCATAACTTGTTAGGTACCATAATCAAGCCATTTTTTCTTTCCCCTAATACTTGAAGTAAAACACAACAACACAACAACAACAAGACCCAATCCCTAAGCGGGGTATGGGGGAGGTGAGCTGTAGACAGTTTTACCTCTACCTATAGGTATAGAAACTGCTTCCATAAGGACCTCCGACCAAAAGAAGTAAAAGCATGAAAGTGTAAAGAGTTTAGTTACTATACCTATTGGCCGGAAAAAATAGCATAGAAGATATACCTGTCTACTGAGTATCCCCCGGCTACATTAAGAGGAGGGAAGAATAGCAACATGCGCCTAACATACTATATCACAAGTTCAACAATACATATACTATAGCAACCATATAACATATAAACAACATAATAGTGTAAATACATAATAAACATAACCTCATACAAGAAACCAAAACATGTATTATGAAAAAAACCATGCATACATACATATAAATAGGAATTAACTAAGAATTTATGGGCCCGATGGATAGTAATTGCCTTTTATTTAAACGTTATGTTAGTTGTTGTATATCTTTCATAATAACTTGCTATCTTAATGGGATAATATGAATATGAGATGATGATTTACTATCCGAATTTGATTGTTCCGCAATCCTATTCTATCCTACCCTAGAGGCAAGGTGTAATCCCTTATTAGTCAGCCACACACAATCAACAACAGTTAGTTTAGTTGTAAGAAAACATACATCGTCTTCATATTGAGAATTTAAACCAACTTTATTATGGGCTTAAGTTTTTGAAATTACTGACATACATTTTTGCCGTTTTCGACTACTTATCAGTCAGACAATCAACAACAGATTTCAGCCTACACAGACATGTGAATGTAAATTGAAAGCATTACTGACTCAATTGAGAATTGATAACTGTTGTAACTACTATAAATATAATACGAGTAATAATAATAAGAAAGTATCTTACCTATTTTCCTTTTTATGCGAAGAAGGAAGAAAAGGAATGTGCCCTAGTTTTACTCCATTCTTGGCCCAACCTTCTATTTCAGCCTTTCCCTTTACCGTGGTCCAATGGATTTTCAATTTATTATTTACAACAAATATATACATGGTTTTTTTGTTCTATGTTTTTTTATTATTATTATTATTTTATGTTATTAGATAAAACCTTCATACATATGCATACAAAACTCTATAAATAATGTTAAACATTTTTTTAAATATTATATAAATAAGGGCTGGTTATTGTAAAACACATATTAAACTAAAACAAAGTAGACAAGATAAAATCACGAAAAACAAGTATCTATATTGACGCGTGATGATTTTCATGATGCACGGTGATTTTTAGTGAAAGAAAACCTATTGTTTTATTTGTTTTACATTAATAATTGTTTTTTTTAACTAAACACTATATATATAACGTCATAGAGAAAAGGTTTTTTCAGAACCCTTGAAAAAAAAAGAACGCGAGAACCATTCTGAACCACATATTTCCTTTCCTTAAGAAAATAATAAAATTCCATCCAAATCATTCAAAAAAAATTAATTCATCCAAATCTCACAAATCGTACATCTTTAAACAAAAAAAAGTATAGGTATTCTTAAAAGTTCGTTCTCTTTCATTAAAGATGCGACTCGATATACTTTTGACGACTTTTAATTTTCGTTTTGTTTTCTTGTACTTGTATACTTACACATGTGTAAAATTTTTGATTTTACATGTAAGTTACTAAATGATCATATTTACACAACAATGACGGTTAGAGAAGGAACCCGTCAATCCATGATGGAGACCAAAGTGCAACGCGTTAGTCCATAACGGAGCCAAACCGGCTAAGGGCGGAGCCCGTCAGTTAGATCACCTCTTCTGATCTATCACTCCCTTTGACATATCACCCTGTGACCTATCACCCCCCACTAGCTACCCATTATTGATACCTTTCAGGGCGGAGCCAGCTTCAAATCGCAATTTTTATTTAACTTACACATGTGTAAATAAACTAATTTTATATAGATTTTTTACTTTTACGTGTGTAAGTTATATAGCTTATAACTTACACATGTGTAAGCAAAAAAAAGATAAAGTAATAAACTCGTCAAAAGTATATTGAGTCGCATCTCAATATGAAAGAACGAAATTTTAGACTTCTGATACTTTTTTTACCCGTCTAACTATGTACGATTTGTAAGATAAATTTTTTTTAACGAAATAGGTTTTTATTTTTTTAATAAAGAAATAAAATGTGTGATCCTGGTTATTACGTTCTTTTTTAAAGATTACAATAACTCACTTCTGATGTCATATTTTTAAATAAAACTTTTGTTTAAACATATATTGAATGATATGTATTTTTTTATTCAATATTTATTTATAAAAAGTTTTATCAATGAGATATAACTTGTTAAAAAGTCGAGAAATATCAAAAAAAATTAACTATCAAAATACATGTACTTTTGATTAATACGAAGGGTGTTATAGTAAATACATAAATCTTAAAATTCATAAATAATGTCATCTATTTTATATAATGGTTGAGATTAAAAAGTCAAAATAAATTTATATTTTAATGACTTATTATATTATAAATGACCCATATCCTGTTTATGCAATGATTGAACATTGTTATTGCTAAACTTAAAATGAGGATTTAAAAATTAAAATTAAAAATTAAAAACTATAAGGGCGCGTTTGGTTCACAGAATGTTTTGGGAAGGAATGGAATCTGTTGAAGGAATTGGAATCTGATGGAATGGAATTTGACGGAATGTTTTTCATTTTTTAAAGATTTAAGTGACGGACGGAATGAGATTCCTTCCTCCATCCCCATGGAATGTAGATTCCCTCAAATGAGGGAATGTTTACATTCCAAAGGAATGATATTCTTTCATCATTGAGCAACCAAACGCACTAAGGAATGGAATTCAATTCCAATTCCATCAGATTCCATCAGAATCTGCGAACGAAACGCGACCTAAAAGTTAATTGATTTCAATGAACTTGAACTTGATATAAGTCAGTTATAACAATACCATATTACAAAAAATCAAAAGTTAATGACATGATTAAGTAAAAAATCATATATATATTAATCAAACCTATGTTTACATGTAAAAAAATAAGGATTTAGTAAAATGTTTTAATTTTAATCGGTACTTCGATAGTAGTAGAGATGTCAAACTATATAATTTGACTTTGCCTCCAAATGTTAAAACCATCCAAAGCAAAACACATTCTCACATTGTGCTTTTGAGTTTAAATTTAAAAATAAAAAATAAAATAGTATTCTTTAGGGTCTTAATAAAAAATCGTGGCTTATTCAAAGTACTTAAATTATTAATTCATAAATATTTGTTTTTTTAACTTAATAAATAAAAAACAACTGTATTGACTTAATTCATACATAACTTAATTCATACAGACATTATTTATCAATTTAATCACTTTATCAATTTAGTCACTTACATGTTTTAAAATAGGGTTAATTACAAATTTGGTACCTGAACTATCTATCATATTGCACGTATCATACCCAGGGTTTATTTATTACACCCGTCATACCCAAACTTACCAATTTGTCACTCGGACCATACCTGGTCGAAACGGACGTTTCTTTTGGTGTTAAGTGCCCCCACGTGACTTGCACGTGAGGGGTATTTTCGTCCTTTTACATGCTTTGTCAAAATTACAGGTATGAAATCTGTAATTTTTACTATACTTCAGGTACCATTTTTGTAATCTATCCTTATTATTAATACTTTAATTTATAAAACTATATTTTATCATTTAGTATTATTATAATTAATAAAAAATAATATTGTTAATGATTATTATTTAGTAATAAGATATAATTTCATAAAAATTTATTAATATTTTATAAAAAAATTTTAAATAAAACATTTTATCTTTATAAAAGATTATTTTTAGTCTATAAAAGTTATTATTTTTCAAAAATTTTATTTTATTAAAAACTATTACATATTGAATTATATATCCATAATGATCTTGATAAATATGTATTTCAAGATTTATTTTTTTCTTTTAAAAAAAGTAAATCAGAAGGAATGTCTTAATCTCTTGTATCGCATTAGTACCAACACAACCATCATGCATTTTTTTTATAAAGAAATAAATAAATATGAAAATACGCATTTATTAAAATAATCCTGGATCTATAATTCAGGTTTTGTTGGTACTAATGCGATACAAGAGATTAGGATATTCCTTCTGATTTACTTTTTTTAAAAGAAGAAAATAAATCTTGAAATACATATTTTTCAAGATCATTATGGATATATAATTCAATATGTAATAGTTTTTAATAAAATAAAATTTTTGAAAAATAATAACTTTTATAGACTAAAAATAATCTTTTATAAAGATAAAATGTTTTATTTAAATTTTTTTATAAAATATTAATAAATTTTTATGAAATTATATCTTATTACTAAATAATAATCATTAACAATATTATTTTTTATTAATTATAATAATACTAAATGATAAAATATAGTTTTATAAATTAAAGTATTAATAATAAGGATAGATTACAAAAATGGTACCTGAAGTATAGTAAAAATTACAGATTTCATACCTGTAATTTTGACAAAGCATGTAAAAGGACGAAAATACCCCTCACGTGCAAGTCACGTGGGGGCACTTAACACCAAAAGAAACGTCCGTTTCGACCAGGTATGGTCCGAGTGACAAATTGGTAAGTTTGGGTATGACGGGTGTAATAAATAAACCCTGGGTATGATACGTGCAATATGGTGGATAGTTCAGGTACCAAATTTGTAATTAACCCTTTAAAATAATTAAAATCTTTCATCAACTTTTTTTTTTTCATTTCAATTAACTTCATTTCTTTTAAAAAGAAACTCAAAAACAGAAAAACTTATAACATCATTTAATTTTCATTTCACTTCATTTAAAAAAAAAAATGATAAATCCTTCATTTCAAAATTTTGCCTAATTTTGCCACCTAATTTTTACACATGTTTTTAGGCTATTAATTTAAAAAGATTTATCATTTCCCTCTAAAAAACCTCAAAAACACGAAAGTTTATAACATCAGTTTTTTTTTCCTTTTGCATCTCAAATAAGAGTAAATCACAAGACTCACAAAGTCATCAACTTCCAAAATAAAATTCCGACGATGGCGAACTCCTCCGATAAGCTTCAACAGGACAACAAGCACTCCCTCCCTGTTGCAATCATCCATCGCCTCCCCAACTACAGCTTCAACCCATCTTGGGCTACAAACATCTTCAACCCGGTTGAGCCTTCGGACCCTTTATACCCGGCCCATCGTCCATCCGCCCGGGTCTTAGTCTGTTGGATTTAATCTTATGGAATTGAGAATATGGACGTTATGGGTCATACCCATGACCAATTCCTTAGGTAGAGTCGGTAGTTTATTTGCTTATTTTTAGGATCACATGAGATGTAGTTTTGCCTATTTAAGGCTTATTCTGTCATTGAATGAGAAGTGAGTTCACCTTTGTTTTCTATATTTCTTGTACGTATTTATACTCTCTTTTCATATTATTTACATTTACATATATACATATATTGTGAGTGATTGTGAGAGTACAAAAAGGGCCTGATTTTCCAACATTTGGTATCAAAGCTAACTTAATAATACTAAGTCAAGATTAAGGGGGTGAATGTTGGATTTAATCTTGACTTAGTATTAATAAGTTAGCTTTGATATTTAAGTTTGTTATTTAGATGCATGGAAAATAAGATAGACTTTAAATTCACGTGAGTTTGCATTGAAATTGATCGAAGTGCATGCCGGAGTTTGAAGACTAAAGGTTATGTTTTATTTAGTATTAGTTATATTTAGTAGCACGTGTCTATTAGAATGAGTCTTTATCTTAACCGAATAGAGAGGAGGAGTTGGTCATGTTGACCGAGTTTTGTGGAAGTAAAGCACGTTAGAAAGTGGGTCATTAGGTGTCCGGTTATTTAGGTAGTTTTGGTATACCCACGTTGTTTTTGTATGGCTATTTATAAGCCTTTCATGTTCTTATTTTATAAGAAAAGTGCAGATTTTTCCAAACATTTTGGCATCAGAGCCTATTTAGGTTCGATCAGAAGGGGGTGTTTTCATGTAAAACACAGCAAGAAAGATAGTGAAGACCGGCTGCCATAGCAGCAAAGATTGAAGAAAGAGACCGTGACAGAAAGAAGACCGTGACCGAGAGAAAGACCGTGGCTGGAAACTATATTCTAGCTAAGACCGAGAAGACCGTAAAGCAAGAGAAAGAAAGACCGTAGGGAGAGACCGAGAAAGCTGCAAATCAGCAACAACAAAGTCCGTTTATCTCAGAAAAGACCGGAGAAAAACAAGACCGAGAAAATAAAGAAAGATGTCAGGCGATGGTAAAGAACTCGTTGTCCGTGATCAAGCTACCGCTGTACCATTTCAATGCCCGAAGTTGACCGAGACCAACTACACTACGTGGTCTATCATGATCGAGACCGTGCTGAAAGCTTATGGCCATTGGGATGCCATAACTAAAGATGAGGTTGATGAGAAGAAGAACTTTACCACCAAAGGTATAATCTACCAAACCCTTCCAGAAGATGTTCTTTTGCAGGTTTCGAAACATGAGAATGTGAAAGATATTTGGGAAGCAATCAAGATTCGGTATGTGGGAGAAGAACGGGCGCAAAAGGCAAGGTTGCAAAACTTAAGGAACGAATTGGAGAGGCTGAAGATGAACGAAAATGAATCAATCAATGACTTTGCGGGTAAGATAAGTAACATTGTTGCTAGATTCAAAAGTCTTGGTTCAACTCTTGAAGATGAGGTGATTGTAAGAAAGTTTCTCAATTCGGTTATTAAGAAGTATTTGCCAATTGTTGCTCCTATGGAACAATATTCGGATCTTACGAAAATGACATTTGAAGAAGCCGTTGGAAGGATTAAGACTAATGAAGAAAGGCTTATAAATAGCCATACAAAAACAACGTGGGTATACCAAAACTACCTAAATAACCGGACACTTAATGACCCACTTTCTAACGTGCTTTACTTCCACAAAACTCGGTCAACATGACCAACTCCTCCTCTCTATTCGGTTAAGATAAAGACTCATTCTAATAGACACGTGCTACTAAATATAACTAATACTAAATAAAACATAACCTTTAGTCTTCAAACTCCGGCATGCACTTCGATCAATTTCAATGCAAACTCACGTGAATTTAAAGTCTATCTTATTTTCCATGCATCTAAATAACAAACTTAAATATCAAAGCTAACTTAATAATACTAAGTCAAGATTAAATCCAACATAGTCGTTGTCGGTCTTTACCCCCTCAAACCCATCGACTTGGACCAATACCCATCTGTTGAATGCGTTATCGGAACAACCGCCGGTATCGACCATATTGATTTAGCAGAGTGCCGGCGCCGTCATATTCGTGTCACTTCCACGGGTGATGCCTTCTCTGAAGACGGCGCTGACTATGCTGTTGGGCTTTTGTTGGACGTCCTTCAACGTGTCTCTGCTTCTGATCGGTATGTTCGGGCCGGGTTATGGCCCGTCAAAGGCGATTATCCACTTGGAAACAAGGTACATATCCCATCTTCTTACATATCATTCACCACATTGTTATATTATTGTTAAGCAATAATATAACTTTCAAAGAATGATAGTAACAAAGAATAAATAAATTATGGACATTGTTGTTCGACTACTATATTTCGCTTCAAATTTATAGATATGGTTTTACATTGTTAGAATACGTTTTTGGTAGAATACTCATATTCTGGATGTGTTTTTGGAAACAATTTTTGTCGTTGGATACATTTACGACTACGGGATTGGTTATATCCTACATATATTTACAATTTGTCCACCGTGGGATTGAAGTCTACAATTATTTTCTAGGGATTAGTATCCTGAAATGTAACAAACTTTGGACGAATGTCTATAGTGTGAAATAACTAAAGTTGTGTTCATTGTATGTAATCATCTTTAAATTATGTGTATTGTATGTAAGAAAATGTCTCCGACCAATCAAAAACTAACAAGTGGCAGCTATATATGGTTGCCACGTATGCATTCTTACATACAATACACATAATTTAAAGATGATTACATACAATGAACACAACTTTAGTTATTTCACACTATAGACATTCGTCCAAAGTTTGTTACATTTCAGGATACTTATCCCTATTTTTTATTGATGGGTAATTCCAAATACCTTTTAGACCAAATGTCCTTTTGTGATTACATACAATCACAAATCATGCCTTGTATGATAACTGAATTTATTTGTTTAGTTAGGGGGGAAACGAGTTGGAATTCTTGGGCTTGGAAGTATTGGAACCATGGTTGCTAAACGGTTGGAGTCATTTGGGTGCACTATTGCCTATTGTTCAAGAAACAAGAAGTCACAAGTCCCTTATGCATTCTAATCATTTGTTCTTGATCTTGCGACATTTAGTGATGCTCTAATAGTTTGCTGTTCGTTGACTGACAAAACACACCACATTATAAACGGTGAAGTATTGACTGCTCTTGGGAGGAAGGGTATTATCATCAATATTGGGCGTGGCAGCCTGGTGGGTGAAAAGGAACTAGTGAAATTCTTGGTTGAAGGTGGAATTTTTTTTTGAAACGGTCGTATTTCAAGGGTGTTTTGTCAAACAAGTTTTCGGAATTTTTTTTTTGTGAAAGTGGGTAAACCGGTAATGCTAATACCGGTTTCGAATTTTTGCCTCGAACCCGGTATTAGCATTACCGGTTTCAGATAAAGCTAAATTGAAACCGGTATTTCAATTACCGGTTTCAGAGTGTGCAGGTTGATTTGACAAGCTCATGTACGATCTTGACTAGCTACAGTGGTCGTGTGCATCAATTTCGAAACCGGTATTCCAAAAACCGGTTTCGAATGTAGTATATATATATATATATAACTCGGTTTACAACCATTTGTAACAAACAAAGTTATAAAAACATTATCAGTCTCTTTTTTTAAAACTTATGGCTTCTTCATCATCATCTGAACCGTCATCACCTCCTACGGTAACATTTCATGCATTGAAAGCGCAATGTAAAGAGGATATAGACGACGGTTATGAACTATACCACAAAATTAATGATTGTAAGCTTCTTATGGAACAAAGGAAGCGCGAACATAAGAAGAAAATAAAAAAAATAAGGAAAATTGGCAGCGGAATCATTATAAGTGAAGAAATGCATAGCGAATATCTTGAAACGACATTACCAAGTATCGACGAAATAACTTCTGAACTTGAGAAACTGCTAAAGTTGGTTGAAAAAAAAATCGACTTTGCGACATATTATAAATTGCTAGCTAAAGACGGTTTCCGTTAGAAAATTTATTTATGTAGTATTTTGAATATGTATTATTTTTATCTAAGTTTTATATCGTTATTTTGAATATGTATTATTTTGAATATGTATTATTTTAATGTAAGTTTATATTGGAAAACAAATATTTTTATAAAAACATAATACAATCTATCTTTGACCCCCCGTTCCACATCCTGGTCGATCACGGCGAACTCTGCGACTTCTTCGCGGCGGCACATATTGTTGTGGTTCTTCTTCTTCTTCTTCTTCTTCTTCGTCGTCTTCTCCTTCGTCATTTCCCAGATTTGTAACTGGGTGTTGAGAAGAACTTGGAAAAGGAGAGAAGTTTTGCATCGGATAAGGAGAGATGTTTCGTGCCGGTTGACCACTTCCATAAAAATCAGGTGCAAAAAGATGTGGAGGAACATCGAATAGATGAAGTGGTGGTGCATTCGGGGTATAATAACCCGGGTTTTGGGAGGTACCCGTGAAAAACTGGTGGCTACCCGGGAACATTTGTTGGGGTCCCGAACTTGAGGGTCCAGCTTGTGAATTACCCGGTTGGTAACTTTGAAAACCCGAATTTGGTGACGGCCTAAACACGGTTTGGGTATTAAAACTGGAAGGACCAGCACCCCAATTGGAAGGACCAGCACCCGAACCGGAAGGACCAGCACCCCATGAAGTCCCACTTTGGTCATTTTGGGAGGGAGGCATTTGAAATTGCTGTGACTCAGGAAACTGAAAATTTTGTGACTGATAATTCATACGTTCTTCCTGTTGACTGAAAGAAAATACCTCCCTCGGTATTGTTCTAAAATCCGCAAACAACTGACTTATCTGTGGATGTGATTCTTGATTTAGACGAGCAATCCGTGGGGCAATCCGTGGCATTCTTTCCCACGCCCAATACTGGAGCAACAACAAAGGCCCATCAATGCCCTTTCTTAAAGGCATACTCGCCTTGGACAGGTTTCTATACAAACAAGCAAGAGCTGCTGAACCCCAGCTCTTTCGACCTTCTTTGCTCAGGTCTCCTAGGTTCCTCAACAAATTCAAACTAACATCATAGGTGTTAGGATCAAGAAAAAGCTCCGAACCAAGAAGAGCTAGAATAACCCTTCTAGCCATGAATAGACACAGCTGATCATCTTCCTCGTCGAACTCCACATCAATGTGCCTTGTTAAGGTTTTAAATTTGATCCGACCGTTTTTCAAATTATCAGCATCTAGTTCATCTGTAGGAAAAAAGCCCAGATATTCTAAACACAGATTGTTCCAGTTATCAACATTTCGGGTTTCTGTAACCCACTCACCAGTCACGGCTGGTATATAGTACCGGGTTCGAGTGTGTTGTCACATCATAACTGTTTCTTACTGCATGCTACACTGTTTCTCTGCAAAAGCTGTACGTACTTCGAAACCGGTAATGCTAATACCGGGTTCAAAATGCTTTTTCTGAACCCGGTAATGCTAATACCGGGTTCGAGCCAAAAACTTGAAACCGGTATTAGCATTACCGGTTTACCCACTTTCACAATTTTTTTTTCCGAAAACTTGTTTGACAAAACACCCTTGAAATACGACTATTTCAAAAAAAAATTCGTTGAAGGTGAGCTTAGAGGGGCAGGTCTTGATGTGTTTGAGGATGAACCTGAGGTACCAAAAGAGTTATTTACAATGGACAACCTTGTTTTGTCTCCACACAGAGCTATTCTAACAACAGAAGCATTTGAAGCTGTTAGAGAGGTCATGAAAGGGAATATAAAAGTGTTTTTTGCCGATAAGCCATTGTTGTCTGAAGTTAAGTAATGTTGATTTTGGATCGGTTTTAGATAATATTTGATCAATCAGGTCCTAATCTTGGCTTTTATGTTGAAGTTGATAAGAACATGTTCCCATTTAAATTTTTTATAGAGTTAATTGCAGGATTCGTCCCTGTGGTTTACACACTTTCGTGGATTACATCCCTCCCTGAAATATTTAGTCAAATACACCCAAACTATCAAGATTAGTTGCGCTTTACGTCCCTCTCCATATTTCAGGGAGGGATGTAATCCACGAAAGTGTGTAAACCACAGGGACGAAAAGCGCAACTAATCTTGATAGTTTGGGTGTATTTGACTAAATATTTCAGGGAGGGATGTAATCCACGAAAGTGTGTAAACCACAGGGACGAATCCTGCAATTAACTCTTTTTTATATGATAAACTCACACATTAACGTGTTAGTTTTTGTGTCAACTATGACTTAACACTCGACAACTTGGTTGAGAAGTAAATTTTGTATACTGCTAGCTAGGCCAACAACAGCCTCCGGCTGGTAACTGAGGACAACCACTGCAACGTTTTATTCCATCAAGCATGTGGATTACTGGATAAGAAACTTTCAAGTTAAGAAACACTACCATAACACTCATGAATCTGAAACTCAAAAGTGTGTAGTACATATATGATTTGAAACCTGCTGAAACCCAATGCTAAACTTCAATGACCTAGGATAATGTTTGGGATTGATTTCTTTTAAATATGCTATACTTATAACTACCAGAGAACATGATTGAAAATGCTCAGTGTCAAACTTGTGAAGCATTTATATTTACCTTTTGATCTAGTAGTGGTTATGAAAAAATTTAGTCAAAAGCGTATTATCATATTACGTTACTTTGTGCATGATGTGTCATAATTTACATGAAAATTAGTTAATAAATGCTTTTGTATAAAAGTTGTTTAATAGAAACTTGAGAACCCAAAATTTTCATGTCGAAAAACTAAAACTTAGAACTTTGATGAGATGTAAAAGTTAAAAGATAAAAACTTTTAAAGGTTAAAAAAAAAATCAACACTCGAAAGGTAGGGGCAAAAATTAATACATAAAATTAAGGGATAAAAAAACAAAAAGCACAAGATAATGGGTTTAAAAGATAAAAACAAAAACTTAAATTCGTAAATGTAAAAATTAATAAAACTAAAGACGTGTTGTAATTTAAGCATATTACTTGTACAACATATATTACTTTTTAATATATATATATATATAATTTGTTATAAAAATGTAATGCTTTCAAGTTTCAACACAATGTACCCCTTCGAGTAGTTGTACGAAGGACATGTAACACGAAGCACTCTTACGAAGGGCATAAGCCCGGAGGTGCTTAACTCGATCGATTAAATTAAAGGATCAACATAAATCTTTTCCAAAGATAAATATATACTCTTGCCTAATCCGATCCACATAAGGATATCCTCCTAAGGAAACTAAATCGGATAAACATGGCAACAAGAGTTTGATTCAAAGAAGGAAAGGGAAAACCTTAACCTTCTCCTCCAAGAAACCTCCTCCTATAAAAGGAGGAGGATTTCTCCACAAACGACATGCAATCAAACGATCACGGATCGAATAAAAACCCTAACTAAAGTCGAACAAGCTTCGACAATCACATCAATCAACCTTAGATTGGCGTAAAGGAGCACCGCTCCTACCTTCGGGGAATCGCCAACAAACATAGACAAAAACCTCTATCATTCACAATCCAACCCATAAGGCTTGCACGGTTCGGTGCACAATCATCTATAAAATATAACATTTTAGTATATATATAACTAGATTAAATCCGCACGATGTGCGGGGCTGACTGATAACATAAATAATAAAATACAATAACTGATAGTTACATTATTATTTATAATTTATGATAATATAAAAAACTGTTAGATTACGACTAATTCAAACAATGAAATTATAGTTTATGAATATATGATGTACATCAAATATGTTAAAGCATGACTAATGAAACATAAATATTTATAAATCATAAAAGTCTTTTTATGATATATATTTAATAAATATAATATAATAAATACATTTCAAAAAAAATAAACATAATATATAAACAATATCATTTGAAAAAAAAATAATTATCATTGAATTAATAAACCATAGTATAATGTATATAAACATCTTTGTACTCATATAGAAAATAGAAAATAAATATTAATGATTAGGATTATGATTGATGATTAGGATTAGAATTGATGATTAAGATCATACATGGCAACATAAATATAACAATTAAATGAAAAAATGACAACTCATTAAAAATCCAATGTGGCAAAAAACTAAAAATGACACCTAGGAAAACACATATCCTCTCTTAGTTATATAGAGAGATTTGTTATAAAATTAACTATTTGTTCATTCTTTTTTGTTAGGGTTAAGTGCACCAAAATGTAAGTAACTAAGGACGAAATGTCATAGTGTGCACGAAGTTTCAGAACCTCTGTTGTATACACGAACTTAGTAAAATTGTTTAAATTATGTAACTAACTATGATCGACCAATCAAAAATTTGCACGTGTCAGCTCATATGAGGTGCCACGTATACCATGTTACATGATTTGAACATTTTTATTAAGTTCTTGCATATAATAGAGGAGGTTCTGGTTGTTCGTGCATACTATAATATTTCGTTCTTAGTTACTTAGTTATATTTAGTTACAACCTAAAGATTGTGGTGGATTGGGGCTTAAAGGGTTACAAAATTGGAATGAAGTGTTACTTACAAAGCATATATGGAGTGTGTGCAACAAACAGAAATCTTTGTGGGTGAATTGGATTCAAACTGAGAGGCTTAAAGGGGGGAATATATGGAATGCTAAGGAAGATATGCAAACCTCTTGGAGTTGGAGGGGTATTTTAAAACAAAGGAATATGATGAGGAGGCGTTGTGTTAGTAAGATAGGGAAGGGCAAACAAACTTCATTGTTACATGACATGTGGTGCCATCTAAGTCCATTAAGAGACCATGTGTCCATGTTATTGATGGTATGTTAAAAGATGCTCAAGTTGATGAAAATATGTCTGTGTATGATATGATTCAAAATGGAGTTTGGAAGTGGCCTACAAATTGGGTACAGAGGATTCCTGCACTAGAAGTGCTTAATGTGCCGAGACTGAATGAAAATGTAGACGATAGAATAGTATGGTTGAACAATGCTGGGAATGATGTGGAATTTTCTGTGGGAGCTGTTTGGAAAGATACCAGGGAGAACAACACTAAAGTTCAATGGGGGAAGATTGTGTGGTTTAGCCAATGCATTCCAAGCCATGCATTTATCATGTGGTTGGCTATGAAAGATAGGTTGCAGACTCATGATAAAATGCTGAAATGGAATCCTACTGCCAATTACATGTGTACTTTGTGTGGGAATCAAAATGACTCTTTGAATCACTTATTCTTTGAATGTGAGTATTCAAGTTATATTTGGAAGGAATTAAAGGAGATTGCAAATGATCAGGAAGCCCCCTAACAAATGGGAGGAAATCAAGGATTGGTATTGCAAGAAAAAATGCAGTAATTGTGTGTTCAAAGACTATGCTATGCTGCAAGTGTATATGTGATTTGGAAAGAAAGAAATTCTCTATCTTTTAAGAAAAGGCAGATTCCTAAGGAAAAACTTAGAGATCACATTGTGGATATTGTAAGAAACAGGTTACTGAGATTGAAGTTCAAAGAGGGATGTGCGTACAGAGAATTGAAGTTGAAAGGGAACATATAGATTTATGTATATTTGGGATAGTGAAGTATACTAGTATAATAGTGTCTGTACAGATAATAAATAAAGGTGAGTGGGAGTGGGAATTTGGAGTAGCAATGACAATATAAGGCCTTTCCTTATAAGGAGGGAGTCCTCAGGACTTCTTCACTGTCACATCAGCATCACACCACTCAGGACTCCCCTCAGGACTCTCCCTACCTATAAGACAAGCTTCATCAGGACTTCTTCGCCACATCATCAATTTACTTACCATTTATTTTTTTCTAAATATATTTAACCAAACTATATATTTAACATTAAAACACACACATTTATTTAAAAAAAACACATTAAAAAAAAAAAAAACACACAACATTTATTTAAAAAAAAGATTACAACACAATTAAGAAAACATTAAGTTCCTAATACAATAAAACATAACGATAACTTATTGAAAACACACAAAGCAACACGGAAACACAACTAAAACAAACTACTCGTCGTCTTCATCGTCACTGCTTCCACCCATCGCTAGAAAGTCTTCCCCAAACTGATCCATCAAAGACTTACGATAATTTAGAAGCGCTTTCATCTCCTTCCTAGGCAAATCAGTGGGAACCGGGTTCTGAAGAAACCTAAACGCCTCCATAACTTCCTTCCTGTGACGAGAAGCTTTCCTTGCCTTCCGATCCTCTTCAAACTTCATCCGATCTTCATCTGCAGCCTGAGCATTTCGTCGAGTTTAAGTAGCGCTTCTGACCCGGTGGATGATCTACTCGAACCTGCATCAGAACTTTGGGACAACTTTCGGCTAACATTACGCCCCGGTGGTCTCCTAATGGGGTCATCTCCAAACAACGAGTCAACAGCCGGGTTTCTATCTTGACCAAGCCGCTCTAATCCCTCTAATGGCTCACCGTCGTCATCCAAATCCACCATATCCACCCACGGCTGTTTTTTTGTCCCGTGGTCGTTCCAAAAGGTTGGGAAACCTTTAAGGATTTCCCAACAGTTCTCGAATGCAAAGCGAGGCGGCCCATACTGCGCCTTGTATTGCTCAGGGACGGCATAAAAAATATGGTTCTCGTCGGCGCCGCTTTGCCGTCCTTCGTCACTAAACCTTTTAAACATAGCCCCAAAATTCTTACACCCGGCTTTGATTTTGTTCCAATTTCCATGAAGTTGACTCACGTTAGGATGACCATCTTTTGATGCCTTGTTAAACAACGTCTCAATCTTTGTCCAAAACACGTTTTCCGTTTGACCATTCCCCTTGATCGCGTCCTAGGTAGAATGCACCCAACTCCTAGTCAAAATCACACATTCCTCTTCGGTCCATTTCCTCTTCTCTGCAACCTCCCTTCCTTTTTTCGTCATTCGCTTTGGCGGTTGGACTGCCTCTACTTCATCTTCCACAGGAGTGGCAGAAGCGACACTAGTTCCCGCGCGTTGATTGTCCGCTTCATCTACCACATTAGTCGGCTGTGGTGGTGGTGCCGCTGCTGCTGTTGCTTGTTGAAACATCTGTGCCGCCTGCAATTGTTGCAATAAAAGGAGGTTGTTTGCGTTGTTTATACCGTCAACCGGGTTATAACCAACTTGATTATAAAATGAAGTCGAAAACGGGTTCACATTATATGGAATCGGCGATGGCGACGACATATAGTTGAGTGGGAATTGAGAGTTGGTAGATTGAACTTGTGGATTCGAGCTCGACATCGCCGGTGATGGTGGTGTAGGAAAGTCGAGAAGGTTTTGAAGCATGTCGTCTCCAACATTTTGGTTGGTTTTCTTGTGTTGTTTTGGGGTGTTTCTTTTAGACATGGTGTGGGTTTGAGTGTAAGTGAGAATGAATGGTTTGATTGTATGTGAAATGGTGTGAGTGTATGTGAAAGTGAAGGTGACAATCGGCTGTTTAAAGAAGAAGAAGAGAAGGAAGAGGTTTGAATTTACTAGTCGTTTGATTCAAATTAGGAAGAAAACAAAATATATTTTTTATCCGTTCCACATGGCCCCACATTGGAGCGTCTTCAAGAGTCCACGGGAGGACCGGAGGAAAGGACGCACGCTTTTAGACGCTCACTGGCTATAGCGGTTTGCGTCTTGGCATGGTGGGACGCACGGTGGGACGCTCTATAAGCAAAGGCCTAATAGTCTGTATGTATATTCAAACTTTGGGCATGTCCAAGTTTGATGATGTAGTATTTTTTGAGAATTAATAAAAGCCATTTGTTTAAAAAATAAAAACTATCAGAATTGTTGGCGGCTGGCCACACACAGTAGTACTAGTAGCACTAGACTAACAACTTCCTAATTTTGTCCGTCAATAGAATAGAATAATGGCTACAAGCCTACAACCGATAACGACCACCTCCCTGTTGCCATAATCCATCGTCTCCCCAACTTCAATTACTCGGTGTCTTGGCTCCAACACATCGTCAACCCGATCGAACATTCGGACCCCACTTACCCGGCCCATCGTCCATCCGCCCGGGTCTTAATCGTTGTCGGTCCTAACCCACTCACTTCCGACCACTTGGACCAATACCCGTCTGTTGAATGCGTTATCGGAACATCCGCCGGTATTGACCACATTGATTTAGCAGCGTGCCGGCGCCGTAATATTCGTGTCACTTCCGCCGGTGATGCCTTCTCTGAAGACGGCGCTGATTATGCTGTTGGGCTTTTGTTGGACGTCCTCCGGCGTCTATCTGCTTCTGATAAGTATGTTCGGGCTGGGTTGTGGCCCGTTAAAGGCGATTATCCACTTGGTAACACGGTCCGTCCGTATTCTCTTTCTTTCTTCATTAATTTATTACTAGTACTAGTATAACAAGTGAATTTTGTAGTTAAACTCAAGCTGGAAATTCATTAATTCATTGACCTTTCGAGCTTGGCTGGACTTGACTAGATTATCGACCCTCGATTAGATAGTACAATATGATAATTATTATATATATCTTTACAAGTGGTTAAATTGTAACATGTAAGATGCCTTGATACGGCTCACGAGCCATGTATTTTGATAAACGATCGTGACTCGAGTAAACAAAGTTGATTTTAAGTATATTCGGCATTATCTCGACTTGATAACACCTTTAGTCAGTACCATTATTCTTAGGAAGGATTGTTATGCATAATTGCTCATAAATAGCGCATACAACTTGTTTTTTTATGTTAAACATAAATCATTGCACTTGTAATATGGTAAATGTAATTATCTAACATTGTTCAATACTAGCTTTGTATTCGTGCAATGTGGCGAGAATATAAGTGAAGAGAGGAAGATTTTGTTGGGTTTTTAAGTATGTGGGTTTCTTTATAATAAGACTAACAGAGATAAGTGGAGTGTTTAGTTGGCTATGTCGTTTGGCAAGACTAGCTTGAGGTTAGTAGCTTGTAACTGAAGCTTTTGTTAGTATAATATGTTTGACAAAGTAGTTGTCGCTTATAGCCAAGGAATGTAAAATTACATGAAGGAAATACATATTAGTTTTTATAAGTGGAATATGATAACTCGGGTTAATGCATCTTTCCATAACAACAAGCAACTTTCCAAAAGCTATTTCAACTAACTTATAGTTTAAGCCAAACAAAGCTTATGAGCTTAAGCTTATGGAAACTAGTAAACTTAAGTTTCCATAAGCTCTTAAAAGTTGCAAGCCAAACATGACCATAACCTTATGGTGATACGTATCAAGAGTCATAAATGGCATCTTGACTTGAGGATCCAAGGGGATCACATGCTTTCCTTGATATAAGACCGTCTATAAGACATATTATCTTCCTTGTTTTTTCAAATAGATAATTTTACAAATTATGGCTTATCTAATGATCTATGTTTGTAGCATTACTAATTATTCTCTTTAGGATATAAGGGTGTCGGTATATTTACTTATGTAGTTATACCAGTCCAAAATCAAATATTGGTCAAGGACCGATACTTGAGATATCGGTTATCTCGATGGGATATCAGTGGGATATCGACAATTTTTAATATTATGTAATATCTATATATATAATAATTAATGCCTGTTACTTAATAGAAATATCAAAAGTCAAGCTTAAAAGTGTCAATATTTGATAGATTAGTGTTAATACTTGCAAAAATATTGTTTGTTATGTTGTGTTTAAGTCTGGATAAAAAACAAATAAACAAATAAATAAAATAAAATAAACTGGAAAACGAAATCCCACCGAAGTTTGGACCGATATTGGTGTGATATCGGTAAATATCACCGATTATATCTGGACCGAAATTCTAGAAGAGGACCGAAAACGGAAATCCCACCAAAATTGACTAAACAGATATTTATTTATAAGGAGAATGTTTGGTTATAGGGTTAAATATAAAGAGCTCGGATTGCATCTTGAGGATAGGGCTCACCCGCTCTAACTCTAATATAAGACCATCAATGAGACTTTTAAGATAAATGTTTTTACCATAATAATATAGATGATGGAGATTAGCTCACCATTGGGCATGAAATTGAGAAAGTCAAAACTTGTAGTTTTTGGATTAGAGGGATCACACTCCTTGGTGTAATACCTATAAGGTCATTTGACTTTTTTGGGTTGGTGGTTAATTAGGTGATAATGGGTATCTTATATATCTAAAATGTTTAAAGAATGCGAATATATTGGATATGTAGGTTAATCTGTTATGAAATTTATCTAATGAGTAATGGATATCCAACTTTCATCGTGTAGTGTAGGAAACGAGTTGGGATAGTTGGGCTTGGACATATCGGCAGCTTGGTTGCTAAACGGTTGGAGCCATTTGGCTGCACCATTGCCTATAGCTCAAGATATAAGAAGCCACATGTCTCCTATGCATTCTACTCCTCTGTTCTTGATCTTGCAACCAACAGTGATGCTATAATCGTTTGTTGCGCGTTGACTGAAAAAACCCACCACATTATAAACCATGATGTCCTTACAGCTCTTGGCAACAAAGGCATTATCGTAAATATTGGGCGTGGGGCCCTGGTGGATGAAAAGGAACTAGTGAAATTCTTGGTTGAAGGTGAGCTTGGAGGAGCAGGTCTTGATGTGTTTGAGAATGAACCTCAGGTACCACAAGAGCTAATGAAAATGGACAACGTTGTATTGTCTCCTCATAAAGCTATTCTAACACCAGAGTCAATTGCAGCAGTGGAAGAGTTAGTTATTGGGAATTTAAAAGCGTTTTTTGCAAATAAGCCACTTTTGTCTGAACTTAATCTTAATGATTAATGTTGGTTTGGATCAATTTGACACTCGTAATACTGCTTTAATTTGCAGTATATGTTACATTATGTTACATTAATAAGCAAAACATTCGATTGTATCAACCATATATGCATGTTATCTTGTGTTCAAGTTTGAAATTGTTGCAGATGTGCTCCAGGATACATATAGATACATAAATTAACTGCAGAACAGGGTTAGAAAATTCACAACATATATGATTTTATATGACCGTAACTATTTCTCCATATTAACTTGAATATGCAACGTAACCCCATTTGTTACCAATTATATTAATTAAAATTGTCACCCAACAACCCATACTAATTCTCTTTAATAACAATAAAACCTGCTGGCACGTTGTCACCCGGTTTCAGCTTAGTACAAACCTTTACTTTGAGTGTCATTATAATAAAAACTATTAAAGTTTGACTTGCAAATATATAACTCTTCGTGAGGGTCACAAACCCACTCTTTTCTAGCAATTTTTCGGGTCCTATAAATGTGTCTTTAACTTTTTTGAAGTCCATAGGAAATAAACATAAGTGTAATACAATGGCTTTATTTCATCCATCATGGGTATTCTGCCTCTTCGTTGCAATCACCGTATTTGTTTCATTTGGTTCGGTTTTGGTTGCAGCGGGGTATGCTGCCCCTCGTGTACCAATTGTGTACCGCCCGAGTGCATGGAATCTTGCCCATGCCACGTTTTATGGGGATGAGTCTGCATCTTCAACCATGGGTATAGTACTACTTCTCTTTATAGTAGATAGGAAAGAAAAATGAAGTTCAAATCATATTTAGTTTTTTGCAGTTTCGACATGTCTTAACAGTATTGTAATGGTTTCGATCAGGCGGTGCTTGTGGATATGGAAACTTGATAACAAATGGATACGGCACGGATACTGCTGCATTAAGCTCCACACTATTTAACAACGGATATGCATGCGGACAATGTTATCAGATGAGATGTGTCACATCTCCATGGTGCTCGAGAGGCATTGTTACTGTAACCGCCACAAACCTGTGCCCCCCTAACTGGTCTCAGGACTCCAATAAAGGCGGATGGTGCAACCCACCTAGAACCCATTTCGACATGGCCAAGCCCGCTTTCATGAAAATCGCTCAATGGAAAGCCGGCATTGTCCCAGTCATGTACCGTAGGTATGTATGCCTCTTCATTGAGCCTGACGACTATTTATGCACAACCTAAAACGTAGGATAATGCTTCATTAACCTAAAACGTTTTCTTTTATCTTGTAGGGTGCCCTGCGTAAGGAAAGGAGGTCTTAGATTTTCTTTCCAAGGAAATGGCTACTGGCTCCTCGTGTACGTTATGAACGTTGGTGGTGCAGGTGATATCAAAAGCATGTGGGTCAAAGGAACCAAGACGGCTTGGATAAGCATGAGCCATAACTGGGGCGCGTCATATCAAGCCTTTGCAACACTTCGCGGCCAAGCCCTTTCTTTTAGGCTAACTTCCTTCACAACCAAACAGACGATAACAGCTTACAATGTTGCCCCAGCTAACTGGAACCTCGGATTAACTTACCAAGCTAATGTCAACTTCCATTAATTGATCTATCGACGACCTCATTGTATGTTAATTATGTCGATTTTTGCAAATTTTTCTTTAGGATTTGAGACACGTTCTTTTTGCCTTTTAATACATGGTTTGTGTTATTACTTGTAATACGGAAAAAGAAACTGTTCAAGAATGGAAAATTACTACGAGTATGTTTTTTTAAGTATTTGAATAAGAGCATTGATACATAATACTACAGTAATTGGTAAGCATACAAATGTACTTAGAAATTTGATGTTCACAAATGACATAATTAGTGACCAAGATACAGAGAGCAATTAAACAAAATCATTGTTTTTCTCTCTTTAAAACTTAATCGCACCAGATTTTTACTTGCATATTTATAAGTCTGTCAAATTATTTACATTTGTCAGTAACAAACAAGAGTCTGAAAGAATTAATCATTGAAACTTCTCACTTCCTCACCACCAAGTCATTTCACCTTCTTTGATCTACATCTTTCCTTCAAGACTCGAATAAAGAATTACGTACCCCATCTTTATATATATAGATAGATGTAAATACTGAACATATATGCAAAAGAAGCCTTTAGGTGACTATCATCATTCCCACACCCTTCAAAAGCAATCATCTTTTTGACATAAAAAAAGTGAAGACTAACTGGTCGTTGATCCCCACACCACAATAAACCCCTCTATTATAGGTATTCTATCTTCAATTCACACAAACACATTTTGATCATATATCCAAGCTACACTCTCTTCTTTTTACTGTAGTTTTTTTCCACACAAAACCAACAACAAATATTAACATCGCCATCTTGGTTCATCGCCTTTTGTTTCATTGCCTATATATCATATCTCTTTTTAACTTCAAAGGAACTAGTGTGTAACATAATCCAGAATTGGCCTAGCTTCTAAGCTAGCCCAAGAAACTACACAAGTTGAACATATTTTAAAAAGACCAATAAACAAGTACATCTAGTATCTCCTTGGGATAGGCTAATTAATTAATGGGGTATAGTGATCATCTTAATCTCAAATGGGCGATGCTTGCCCTCTTATTGATAACATCACGATTGATTCACATTGAAGCTCAAGGGATCAAATCCGCAAGGCTCCTAGATCTTATGATTCGAGATTACACGTTCAAGTCATACAAAAAGTACTTCAAGACGGGCACAGCGTACCAAATCAACTTGCCATCAAATCTCACTGGCATTAAGGCTTATACATCAAGGTACCGACGTGGCAGCCTCAAGAGGTATGGTGCAACTATTAATGAATTCCGCTTGAAAGCTGGTGTAGAAGCTCATCCTTGTATAGAAAGAATCCTTATAGTGACCCAAAACCTAGGAAACAATTGGTCAAATATTTACTATGATAACTATGATCAATTAGTTGGTTACCAACTTGTGTCACCTGTACTAGGTTTACTAGCTTATAACTCTGGGGACGATGCGAATTTTAACATGCAGTTTGAGGTTAAAATTCGGTCCCCAGATAAGGGTGGGATTGAAATAGACTTTACCAATTACACGTCGAATGGAAGCTCAACTTTAGATGGTAGAATAAAGATGTGTGCAACATTCGGAGGTGATGGAAAGGTGACACTAGAAAAAGAGGTTGCACCCAACATTTGTGTTGCCATGAGCCATGGGCATTTTGGGCTGGTGGTGCAATCCCCATTGTTGCCGGTGAGGAAGAAGATGAAAAGGTGGACCGTTGCATTTGGAAGCTCGGTTGGTGCTGGCATTGCGGTATTTCTGGTTGGGTTGCTTTTGATTGCCATGTTCGTGAAGGTAAAGAAGAAAGCAAGATTAGAGGAAATGGAGAGAAGGGCATATGAGGAAGAAGCACTACAAGTTTCAATGGTGGGACATGTGATCAGGGCACATACTGCTTCTGCAACAAGAACTAGTCCAAGAATTGAGCAAGAATTTAGGGCTCCTCCGTAAGTTAAATTTGATTTTGATCAAATTGTTTATACTACGTACCATGTATACATTTTGTAACCATAATTCATTGTTACGTACAATACTATATGGGATAGGGGGTTTCCATCCAATTACCCTACAATACTAATTATTTGTTTAAAGTTAAAAAAACTCGATGGATCTATATATATATATAGTTCACTAAGACAGGTTTGTTTTGTTTTGTTTTTTTGTTTTTACGGCAGTTCACAAAAACATTTAACACGTACCTTGCTTGATCCCATATATCACTTATATATATGTAATAATATAAGAGTATATATGCTGTTTGTTTTTATCAATTTTTTGTATATGGTTAAAAGGATTCAAAGTGAACAGATCTAGTGTAGATAAAATATCATCTACGCTACTAGCTAGGTGCGGTGGTGATTAAGTGATTAACGTTTATTATAAGTTAAAATCATCAACTAATGAATTTTCAATTCCCAAAATGAAAATAATAATAATCAGTTAATAAAGTTACTCTTTCTATAAAAGAAATAATTAAAATTCTAAGGGAAGTTAGAGGTATGATAAAAAGCATGATAATGTCTTTGCCAACACTCAAAAGACAACCAAAAGCGAAGTGTTTTAATATTTTCTTTATTGTTTCCCTTTTCAAGCATGAAAATTTTGCAGCCTTGTTGCATCTAATAATACATCATATCTAAATATGATAAAGATTAAAGAGTATATATATATAGAGTTTCATTAGAGCATATTCGTTGAAGGGGTTGATAAAAATTTTTTACTACTCTGTATTATATAAAGCCATTGAAAAACTTGAATCCAATGAAGTGTAGAAGTCTTTATGCAATGACTTATAATGAAATACTTAGGCCCTGTTTTTTTTTACTTAATATACTTTTAAAATTAAAAACTACCATTGGGGTTACTTCTTAGAATATAACTCATCTTGATATCATCGGTATAATATAAAATGACTAAGAATGTAAAATCATATATTGTCGTTCTTTTTTCAACTACATACAACTTGCAACCATAAGTGTTAGATTGTTATCGCATATGTTATTGTACATATATAGTTTCTTTACAAGTTGGTTGAATGTGGATGTGGGAATAACTACATACAACGTCTTTTTTTCCATTCGTGGGAAAAAAAAGTTTACAGACCGGAATATTTATAAAAAGTGGTCTTTATTCGTGGTATATAATAAATGCATCAGCAGACTCTTTCTTCCCCACGATCTGTTACCAAAATCCCAACATTCCTTCAAACTAAAACTCACATTCAATACTAACCAACCACCATTATCAAACTTCAATCATAAAAAATTTCTAGAAAACTTATAAATTTGTTGACTACATGAATGAAAAGTATGCCTATTTCACATTAAAAATCTTTGCATATAATTTATAAAGGTTTTTTTGATCAATTTTGTATTTAGATTTTGAATAATCATATTCCTTCAAACTAAAACTCACATTCAATACTAACCAACCACCATTATCAAACTTCAATCATAAAAAAATTTCTAGAAAACTTATAAATTTGTTGACTACATGAATGAAAAGTATGCCTATTTCACATTAAAAATCTTTGCATATAATTTATAAAGGTTTTTTTGATCAATTTTGTATTTAGATTTTGAATAATCATGTTTATATATTATATATTTATATTAGATAAATTTATTATTTTATTTTGTAATTAGATTGTTTTTGTGTATATATAGGCTCATCTAAGGATTGTTGCGGTATTTAGCTTGTGGATTCGGTAACATATACGAAGGAGGTATATTTTCACATTTATATATAGAACTTTCGATTAACTTATTCACATTAATTAGTTTATGTATCATGACATGCATTCATATAGTATAGGGTCCAAACCATATGCCTCTAGGTTTATACCCGTCCGAAATTAACCTACTAGAGGTTAACTTCGGATAGTCCCCGTTTGGGACTGCTTTTTGAATACTTTGTCTCATTTAGGATGTGAATGATGTGTTAGCGAATTGTGTGTTTAAGGAAAAATCGACACCATTTCCCTTTACTCCTACGGGTTTGTGTTTTATACACTTACTTGAGGAGTTAAGGGGAAATGCTGCCGATTTTTCCTTTAACACTCAATTGGTTAACATGTCATTCACATATGAGACAAAGTATTCAAAAAGTGGGTTAGGATGGACCACCTACAATAACCAAACCTTACGTTATACGTATCATATCATACATGCATTTTATTAAAACATGTTACTCTATATTTATTCAGATGGAGCGTAGGCGTAGATGGATGTACAAGATAACAAGGTATTCTGAAGAATTTGATAACGGATTGGCTGAATTTATGAAAGTTGCTGAGGAAAATCGAAAAAACAATGATAGAGAAAAAATTTGTTGTCCTTGTAAAATTTGTCAAAATTCAATGTGGTTTCATGATCCTATGCAAGTTAGTGCACATATAATAGGTAATGGGTTTATGAGGGACTATGTTTGTTGGTATATGCATGGAGAAAAAATTGTTGACGAAAATTCTGGTGTTTCTTTATTTAATCGGGCTAATATGAAAACAATGATTTGTACGATAATGACAATGGTAATAATGACAATGGTGTAATGACAATGGTGAAAATATAGATGATATGTTTAATGATGTGGAGGGTGATATTGATGAACATGATCATGATGAATTCCAACAACTGTTAACCGATTCAAAAAAAAAATTGTATAGCGGTTGTAAATATTCCAAGCTTTCTGCTGTGACGGAATTGTTAAACTTAAAAGCAAATTATGGATGGAGTGATACAGGTTTTACAAAGCTTTTGGAGTTCATGCATGACTTGCTCCCTGTAGACAATAAGTTGCCTGAAATAACATACCGTGCCAAAAAGTTGATTTTTCCGATGGGGTTGAAAACAAAAAGAATACATGCATGTCCAAATGATTGTATGTTGTATAGAAACGAAAACAAAGATTTGCACAAATGCAAAGAATGTGGTGCATCACGGTATAAGCGAAACAAAGAAACCAATCTTAACGATGATGTCACAAAGAATTCCCCCCCTGCTAAAGTTTTGTGGTATTTGCCCATCATACCAAGACTAAAACGGTTATTTGCTAATGCCAAACATGCAAAGTTGTTAAGGTGGCACGAGGATGAGCGTAAAAAGGATGGAATGATAAGACACGTAGCTGATTCTCCCCAATGGAGGCATATTAATGACAAATATCCTGAATATGAATCTGAGATTAGAAATATCCGTTTTGGTCTTAGTTCAGACAGGATTAATCCGTTTGGAGACATGAGTAGTCAACATAGCACCTGGCCGGTACTCCTATGCATATACAATCTCCCCCCTTGGTTATGCATGAAACGAAAATTCATCATGATGTCTTTGTTAATACAAGGTCCAAAACAACCTGGGAACAAACTAGATGTGTATTTGGCTCCGTTAATTGATGACTTAAAGACATTGTGGAATGAGGGCGTTGAAGTGTATGATAGATATATGAATAAGAATTTCTGGTTGCAGGCCATGCTTTTTTGCACTATTAGTGATTTTCCAGCATATGCAAATTTGTCAGGATATGGTACTAAAGGGGCTATGGCATGTCCCCATTGTGAAGATAATACATGTTCGAGATGGTTAAAATATTGTAAGAAAACAGTTTATATGGGTCATCGGAGATCGCTTCCATTGGGACACTCATATCGTAACATGTCTAGTTTGTTTGACGGTGAACCTGAGCCCAATACTTTAAGAGCACCAATGAATGGAGCTACAACATTCTCTCGGGTTGCAAACTTTGACAATGTTTTTGGTAAGAAAAGGAAAAGAGGAAAGTCAAAAAGCCTTTGGAAAAAGAAGTCCATTTTTTGGGATTTACCTTACTGGAAGGATTTGCAGGTTCGACACTGTATTGATGTTATGCATATTGAGAAAAATGTCTGTGAAAGTTTGATTGGCTTTATGTTAAACATTCCTGGAAAATCAAGAGATGGTGTTAATGCTCGAAAAGACATGGTCCTTATGGGAATTCGAAGTGAGCTTGCTCCACAGGAAAATAGTGATGGTAGTCGAACTTATTTGCCAGCTGCTTGCTATACCATGTCTAAGGCTGAGAAAACCTCTTTTTGCAATAGCTTGCATGGTATTAAGGTTCCATCAGGTTATTCTGCCAACATCAATAGACTAGTAAAAATAGATGACATGAAATTGAAGGGAATGAAATCCCATGATTGTCATGTTTTGATGACACAAATGATTCCGGTTGCAATTCGTGGGTTACTTCCAGATCGCGTTCGACACACAATAACAAAGTTGTGTATGTTTTTTGATAAGATCAATTCTAAAGTTATTGACCCCGAAGTGTTGGATTCATGGCAAAGTGAAATCATCATGACTCTTTGTCAACTTGAGATGTATTTTCCGCCTTCTTTTTTCGATATCATGGTTCACCTGATCTCCCATATTGTATATGAAATAAAGATTTGTGGACCGGTATTCCTACGATACATGTACCCATTTGAGAGATACATGGGTTTCTTAAAAGGATATGTAAGGAATAGATATCGACCAGAAGGCAGTATTGTTGAGGGATATGCTTCAGAGGAGGTTATTGAATTTTGTACAGACTATTTCGACGGTTTAAAAAGTATCGGGTCCCGGTGGGTCGACATGAGGGTAGACTTGGAGGGGCTGGTACAATTGGAAAGAAGAAGGAATTCCCGCCACAAGATTATATGCATCAAGCACATTTTACAGTTCTACAACACATGACATGTGTTGGGGAATATGTTAATGAACACAAAGCATTATTAAAAAGTAAGAATATGTCGAAGAGAGATTCATGGTTGGATGCACAACACTACAATATCTTCGCGTCATGGTTGAAAGCTAAGGTAGAGAATGAAGAGTTCGTAGATGAACAAGTGAAAAGGTTGGCTTTTGGTCCAAAAGAGTGCGTGTTGAAATACCAAGCTTATGACATCAATGGCTACACATTTTACACCAAACAACAAGATGCAAAAAGTACCATGCAAAACAGCGGGGTAACGGTAATAGCCACAACCACAACTTTTTCCACGAGAGAGTCTGTCGCAAAGGATTCTTATTATGGTACTATTGAAGAAATCATGGAACTTGATTATCATGCTTTCAAGATACCGCTCTTTAAGTGTAAATGGGTGGAAAATAGAAGAGGTGTTAACGTTGATAGAGAATATGGTTTCACTTTTGTTGACCTTTCTACAAATGGCTATGCATCAGAACCGTTTATTTTAGCTAGATTGGCCACCCAAGTCTTCTTTAGCGAGGACCCGACTAATTCAAGACGACACATCATCCTACATGGAAAACGACGGTGTTGAGAATGTTGTAGATAAGGAAGAATATGATCAATTTGATGAGCTACCTCCATTTTCCATGGCTAGTATTTTGTCAACTAACGATGTTATTGACAACACTATTTACTTAAGGTCTGACCACACGGAAGGTGTATGGACTGATATACCTCGCGCTTCATGAAGGTATATTTTTTTCAAATGTAATTATTTGGTTTGATATTTAATTGTAAAAATTCATTTAAATATTAACACATTGTTTTTGTTTTCTCTTTCAGGAAAGGACTTATTATGGCATGTTATAGGCCCGGAGCATGGTGGTCGTACTAGAGGGGTTGGGTATATAGTTGGTATTAGAGAAGGAATACAGAATTATAAAGAAACACGAAAGAGGATGACAAAGGAGCAAATAAAAGATGAAACTATTGCTAGTTTAACAGAGAGACTTCAGAGTGTGGAGGGGGCTGTTGATGTTATGAGTAAATGTAATACACCCGAAGGAGCTGATAGTGCTATTTTGAGAAGCTGCGGGTCTCCACCGTTTGGCAGCAACGATACACAGGTACTTACATTGAATTAATTTGTACAGTTACACCAAATATGATACACAGGTACTTACTTTGAATTAATTTGTACAGTTACACCAAATATACTTACATGCTAAATGTTTTATAGGAACGCAAAAAGTGTTACTTGTTGGTCCCTCATGTGATTAACAGAGAACTTATTTGTGCAAAAGGGGTCTTATGTATCGGGCTTGGATCAGATATATTACATGGTTCACCGATATTGGATGAGTATGTGAAGGTGCAGTTGACCATGTTGAGCGGGGCTATGAATCCTTTGATTTACCGGTGCCTAGTAATGAACATTCTAAACTTGAGGATGCCATTGGCAGCTTTATTCAGTGGCCCAAAATCTCGTATATCTATATTCAAGGTACTACTTGTGTCACATTGTATTAATAATTTACTTAGGTTTGTAACCAATGGTTCTTGTAAAACATAAACTTGAAATGACTATTTTAGCACTCTTTGTATTGTAAGTACAATAATATGTCTTGGCTTATTACTATCGATATGATTATTTTTTTGTTGATATTAGTTTACATTATAATACATTGTCTTGTTTTATTCAGGGGTTTACATAACACTGTTGATACAGAGTTGGATCCAAGTAGATGTGTTTTTTTGAACCCGTTTGCGGTCAATGGCTTAATGTGTCAAAAGCAGCCAACGAGGGTTGGAAATCATTTAAGAGAAGTGTTTTCTCAACCTAACATACACAATTATTTACTGCCATATCATCAAGGGTATGTATCATATTATACTATTTTTTGTATATGCATAATGTTATATTTGTGTATACTAACCCATTAACACATAATTACATTATTAGGGGACATTGGTCGTTTTTCATATTGTGTTCCAATGATTTAACCGGGTATATATTAGACTCCAAGTGTATTGAAAAGACCAAGGATCACTACCGTTTATCAAGCCTTGTGGAATCGTAAGATTTTGTGTTACATTTCTATATAGCTTACAATTGTTTTGTTTGACAAAGTATTAACTAAACATTATTTTTTAATATTATTTTAGGCTTTTTCCCGGTTTTCGTTGGAACTTTCCCAAGGTAAATTTTTATCTTTTATATAGTAGTATTGGGTATATATAGTAGTATCGGGTATCAATGGCTGGGTTTTAGATATACATGTGCACACATTTGTATGTTGGATGTTTATTATATATATAATTGTCATTAATATTTAGGTCCAACAACAAGAGTCAAATTGGGAATGTGGTTACTACGTGATGCGGTGGATATATGATTTTGTGAAATTTCAACAATATGCTTTCTCGTCTATTGTAAGTAATTACATATGTATTTTATCATTCAAGTTGGTTCTTTCAATTAGTTTTCTAATATATAAGTAATAATGTTAAAGTTATATATTTGTACATACCTTGGAATAATACAAGATTGTACGAGCACTCGCAGTTAGATGCTATGGTTTGCTTTTGGACAAATGCATTTACGGTTCCCAATGATGACTAAAGTATGGACTATGTTTATTCTTAGAATTTCATTACTTGGTAGGAACTCTAACTTTATTTAGCTTTTGGAATATGTTTAGTTTTCTATAATGCTATGTAGTATTTGATAAAGTGTAGTAGTGATAAGCGTTCATTTTGTGATAAAACCCCTATCAAAAGGCCACATTTCAATGTCTAAAAAGAGTTATTATTCCGAAACTATCGGTACTTAATGGATTCGATATTTACGCAGGTTCACGGAAGATGCGAATGAGGGTAAATGGCATCAAGTCACTCAAGATGAAGGCCTATGAAATTACAAGACACAAGGAGGTGATTCGAGAGTCGAACGAAGCAAAACGAGAAGTAGCAGGAGCTGCCAGCGTCGTTGGCCCATCAGACAGAAGCCCCAGCGCCGTTGGGCGGCCCAGTTCAGCAACCGACTATGCACCTTATTTAAGCCGAAGCAACCCTCAAAACCCGAGGAGAGAGCCGATTCAGCAGCCTGAGCAGCCCACAACAAACCCTAGGTCGACTTTGCAGATTCCAAGGAGGTTTTGGAGCTTCTAACACCTTCCGATCTTCATCTTCTACCTAGATCTACTCTTTTACTTTAGTTTCAGCTGGTAAACAATGTCTTTCATCTTTTCAGACTTTGTTATTCCTTTAATAATGGTAGGCTTGTAGGCTGAATACTTGTTTGGATCGATGTGATCATGTAGACGTTTATCTATTTTACTTTATTTGTCAGATCTGTTGGAGTGTGTTTTACTGTTTATCGTAGATCCATGTTTTACTAGTTCTTCATATTATTATCGGTTCTATATCTGAGTGTATTAGTTTAATTCTGATGATCGGTCTATAATCATACACTATGATTAATACATAAGGATGGAAAACACTAGTCGGTCTTTAACTAGATGTAAAAGGTGATTCACTTATAACTGAGGGATCCAGAACCATAGTAATTAGGATGAATAGAACATGATGCTTTACAATGTCAGACGCGATACAGTGACATGGAAACGTGCACTGTGGTCACCGGAGGGAATTATTATCTGGTCATGGCTTAAGAGCCAGGTAACTTAAAAGATGAATTAGTAACACAAACTTTAGGTCATTAATGCTTAAACAATGAATCTAACAAGAATTTGTTTATAGAAGTAGTGTGAGTCTAGGGACAGCACTAGTTACTTAGGCAAAGTGAATCTAACGAGAATCTGAGCCGTGATTAAGTTTCCAACAGTCTAGCAAATGAGTAGGATAAGTAATCTGGTCGTACCATGAGATCTGAGATGCCAAACAAGTATTTTAATTTAACTACTGTTATTTGCTTTTTCAAAACTATTTTCAGACTAAGCCTCTCGCTGAATAAGCGGTTGCTGCTTCTATTTACTTTTCAGTTTTTTAATTAGTTTAATAGGAAATCGTGACAAGAACCGCTAGAATTACACATGTTACTAGATTAGGTAAAACAACGTGTCCCTGCGAACGATCCTGTAACTTATCACTTACTATACTACATCTGATCGGGTCCCTTGTCCGTTAAGGTGTGTGTGTTTTTTGATAATTACTTGTACAACATTTTTATAAATTTAAACACGAAATAAAAAACCGCATCAAGTAGTTTGATTAAGCATTAGGTACTAGTGGTTTGAATTTGACGTTTGAGTAGCAAATAGTTTGGAACTGAATTTGATTATCTAGTATGAAGTTTGGATTTGGTATTTGATTATTGAGCAAGAAGCTTGGTTTTGGTATTTAATTGTTAAGCAACAAGTTTGTATATGGTTTTGGTTTTGATTTTGTATTATATAGTGATAGGTATGTGGAGCAACATATTTGTATTTTGTATTTGGTTTTGGTATTGTAAAGATGAATTGGAAACAGCAGGTTTGTGAAAATGAATAGAATGCTAGTTGTGAAAATGAATTGGAAACAGCAGTAGCAGGTTTTGGCGTGGCATCGCGTTTTTTTTATAAATAAAATTGAATAGAGACCAGTTTAATAGAAACAAACAGGTTTCTGAAAATAACATAGAATAGAGACCATTTATGTTGATGGCGGGAAAGAGATTATGTAAGCGGGAATAAAAAATAGAGACCATTTTATTTTAAAAACACTGGTCTCTATTATGAGAATAGAGATCGGTTGTCAGGCGGTCTCTATGGCAGAGACCAGTAGCCATAGAGACCAGTTGTATAAACAGTCTCTATTATCCATTTAACCGGTCTCTATCTGCGAAATCTGTACTAGTGGCCCCCTAAAAAAAGATGCGTGTCTTCAATTTCTAAATAATCTTTATTGAGTAAAGATATATAAGTATATTTTCCAACTTATAATTACCATTACCATTACCATTACCATCTATCTTAAGACAAATGAATGTGAATAGTGACTCTTTTGTCTCTATTTGAAGGTTTACAATATATATCCAGTTTAGCAAAAATGATATAAAAGATGTGATAGATGGAGTGGCCAATTTACCTTTTAATTAAAAGGTCGCTGGTTCGAAACCATAGCAGCACCCTCTTGGCCTCTTCATGTTTTTTTTGGGTTTTCATTTTATAGGAGGATTTTTGAATTTACATTTTACCCCTTGATGTTTTGTTTTTGGCTCCTTTTTCTTTTTGTTTGAAAATGACAATCTAGCCCTTTATTTTCTTTCTTCTATATATTTTATGCAAACAATTTTTTTACATATTTGATTGTATTGTTTTTTATTTTGTCTTGATCTTTGGCTTTTTTATCAACATCTTTTTATCACTTTGATCTTTTTTTTTTGGTTCTTTTTGTAACATTTTGATATTTTTTATGTTTCCGTTTATGACTTTTGATTTCTAAACATTTTTTTCCTTATAACATTTTTGCTTTTTGAAACCTTTTTTTCAAAAAAATTTTTAATAACATCCTGTTTTACTCATATCTTTTTAGAATTCTTTTTCCTTACATTTTGTTGTATTTTTTTGTTTTGGGTTTGATTTTTGGATTTTGTTTATAACATTTTGTTTATCGGTCGTTTTCCGAAATAAACATAAACATGATTGTGGTATTTTGGTAATGAACGTAAAAAGAAAACCATACACGTGGCAACTTGATTTTGTTACGTTTTGTTTTCTTTTGAACCAAATAAATATTATATATTCCTTTGAAAAAGTTTGTAGTTTTCTTTAGTCCCGAGACCCCGACCCATTAAAGCTTACGCTTCCGGGAACTGACGCCGCCCAATGGACGGTGCGAACCACCTAGTTCTATAGATTTCTAATTAATTTTCATATTAAAAATGGAAAAGTACTTGTCTTTTCATACTTATATTAAATGGGTTTTCAAAAATTCAAATCTCTTTGTTTTTTCTCTCTTTTGTGAGTTATTATAAATTTTAACCTCTTTGTTTTTTCCCACTTTAATGTGTTACTATAAATTTTAACCTCTTTGTTTTTTCCCACTTTAATGTGTTACTATAAATTTTAACTCTTTGTTTTTTCTCTTTTGTGAGTTATTATAAATTTTAACCTCTTTGTTTTTTCTCTCTTTTGTGAGTTATTATAAATTTTAACCTCTTTGTTTTTTCTCTTTTGTGAGTTATTATAAATTTTAACCTCTTTGTTTTTTCTCTTTTGTGAGTTATTATAAATTTTAACCTCTTTGTTTTTTCTCTTTTGTGAGTTATTATAAATTTTAACCTCTTTGTTTTTTCTCTTTTGTGAGTTATTATAAATTTTAACCTCTTTGTTTTTTCCCACTTTAATGTGTTACTATAAATTTTAACTCTTTGTTTTTTCTCTTTTGTGAGTTATTATAAATTTTAACCTCTTTGTTTTTTCTCTCTTTTGTGAGTTATTATAAATTTTAACCTCTTTGTTTTTTCTCTTTTGTGAGTTATTATAAATTTTAACCTCTTTGTTTTTTCTCTTTTGTGAGTTATTATAAATTTTAACCTCTTTGTTTTTTCTCTTTTGTGAGTTATTATAAATTTTAACCTCTTTGTTTTTTCCCACTTTAATGTGTTACTATAAATTTTAACTCTTTGTTTTTTCTCTTTTGTGAGTTATTATAAATTTTAACCTCTTTGTTTTTTCTCTTTTGTGAGTTATTATAAATTTTAACCTCTTTGTTTTTTCTCTCTTTTGTGAGTTATTATAAATTTTAACCTCTTTGTTTTTTCTCTTTTGTGAGTTATTATAAATTTTAACCTCTTTGTTTTTTCTCTTTTGTGAGTTATTATAAATTTTAACCTCTTTGTTTTTTCTCTTTTGTGAGTTATTATAAATTTTAACCTCTTTGTTTTTTCCCACTTTAATGTGTTACTATAAATTTTAACTCTTTGTTTTTTCTCTTTTGTGAGTTATTATAAATTTTAACCTCTTTGTTTTTTCTCTCTTTTGTGAGTTATTATAAATTTTAACCTCTTTGTTTTTTCTCTTTTGTGAGTTATTATAAATTTTAACCTCTTTGTTTTTTCTCTTTTGTGAGTTATTATAAATTTTAACCTCTTTGTTTTTTCTCTTTTGTGAGTTATTATAAATTTTAACCTCTTTGTTTTTTCTCTTTTGTGAGTTATTATAAATTTTAACCTCTTTGTTTTTTCCCACTTTAATGTGTTACTATAAATTTTAACTCTTTGTTTTTTCTCTTTTGTGAGTTATTATAAATTTTAACCTCTTTGTTTTTTCTCTCTTTTGTGAGTTATTATAAATTTTAACCTCTTTGTTTTTTCTCTTTTGTGAGTTATTATAAATTTTAACCTCTTTGTTTTTTCTCTTTTGTGAGTTATTATAAATTTTAACCTCTTTGTTTTTTCTCTTTTGTGGTTATTATAAATTTTAACCTCTTTGTCTTATCTCAATGCGATTATATTAAAAACAAAACATAAATAAATAAATTCTATCTTAGCCCATACAAAAAGAAATGTACGTAATATTAGCTTTGATCATATATTTTTTTACTCTAACGGCAAATTGGAAAACTAACGGATATCATCGTGTCAGTCATCGTGCCAACAGTGGAACCACTTGATCGTATATCCCCACTAAGCAATAATACTCATAGACCAACTCATGAGGAAGGTCAATAAATCTAAAGAAAAAACCCCTTTGTCTTGAAAAGCTTTAGGGGGAAGGGAGTCATGTGGTTGAATTTTTCAACCCTCCCAAATCCCACCAATCATATACCTCCAACTCATTTTTCCTTTTCAACCCTCGCAACCAACCCTTCCAACCATTTTCCATGACATTTATCGCCTTCTCAACCCTCCGAATTTTTTTTCTTTTCTTTTTCATTTAATTTAATCAAACATTTTTTTCTTTTTATTTTTATTTTTATTTATAAAAATGTACATTTAGAATGTTTTACAAAGACTACTCTGTCAATTGAAAATAGTAGTTATACCAGAGGAAGTTCTTTGGTGAAAATGAAGAACCGTAAGCGAGCACACAAGTCAAGAAGGAAATGGCCGCCGCTTATGTGACAATGAACATGAAGAGACATATTCCCTTTCACTTTCCTCCATTCTGCTACCACTTCATCTCTGTACAACTTATTATACCAACCTTGTAACTGCAACACAAAATTTTTAAGTATCCATTGGCCGGATAGCATATCGTTTGATCTTCTACTATCTAATCGAGGGTGTTTAGATTGTGTAACAATCTTTGGGCTTATTAGGTTTTCTAAAAGCAACACACGTTTTTAGTAAGTGGAGTTGTAATATCCTCAAAAATCCATATCAATGTAAATTGATAAAAAGTAAACTTAATTTTAAACATTAAATTGTTCTAAGTTTAATATAATATTTAAACATAATTTAAAAAGTACATAACAACATATTAGAAATTTAAATTCTACATGATAATAAAGACAACTAAATCAAACTCTCAACCGATGGTGGCTGCATCGCTGGATCGTCAAGGTATGATAAGTCTAGACCCGATATATGCGCCGTCATATCATATCGGAGCCGATGATGCACGTCCTCGTCCTGCAACTCCCGGTTTGCTTCCGGTTATAAACTCTTGGCACCGGTGGATCCATAATATGAACCGGTGATATTGTCCGCCCGTTGTCTTTTATGATCATGTTGTGTAGTATTGTACACGTGGCGACGACTTTTCCGATCTTCTCCTTTGTCCATAGCCGGAGGGGACGGTCCAAAATCTTCCATTTTCCCTTGAGAACACCAAACGCCGCTCAACATCCTTTCTTTCTTGTAGAATTGTTCAGTCAAAATAGAAGAGTATTTATTGGAAAAATTTAGGGGAATTTTTTTTTTTTTTTTTTTTTTTTTTTTTTTTTTTTTTATTTTTAAAATAGAAGAGTATTTATAGGAAAAATTTAGGGGATTTTTTTTTTAATCATGCAACGGTCAAATGGCTGGACCCCACCCCACCCCCACACGCTCCCTCCCCCCTTCTCCAACCCGCCGCTGGCTTTCAACCTCCGAAATTTTTTTTTTTAAAATAGAAGAGTATTTATAGGAAAAATTTTTTTTTTTTTAATCATGCAACGGTCAAATGGCTGGACCCCACCACACCCCCACACGCTCCAACGGTCAGATTCCCTCCCCCCCTCCAACCCGCCGCTGGCCCCCCCCCCCCCCCCCCCCCCCCCCCCCCCCCCCCCCCCCCCCCCCCCCCCCCCCCCCCCCCCCCCCCCCCCCCCCCCCCCCCCCCCCATGGTGGCAGTGTTCCCCAGCCAGCCGATGAACCCGTGCTCCACTCCTCTCCCCCTTACATTGATTAATCTAAACCACTCCTGCTATATTCCTTAATTTAGTAAATTAAGCATAGATATGCAATCAAAACCTAGTATTTTTCTTAAAAAACAAACCCCAACTATGTAGGCCATATATGGGTTTTTATACAGAAACCAGTTTATGTACTTGCTATGAATGATAATATTGCTATATATATACAAAAAGCACCATTTCCTTTTTTTCTTTTGTTTTTATCTTGATAATAATCTTTATATACAATGGAAGTTCACCGAGAAGAGAAATCTTGATCATTATGCTTTTTGTTGTAACCCTTGGTGGGTGGCACCATTATCATTATCATCTGCTGCTTGATTCTTCACAAGATCATGAGACCAGGGGATTGAACTCATTGGTGGGAAACAACATGAGCAGTCTTCCAGGCATGGCTTCGGTATTTCCCATTTCATTGATTCACCTTCAACATTAATATTGGTGGATCCCGATGCTGAGGTGGACACGGGTCCAACTGCTTCTTTAAGCGGCCCCCAACATTCAACCCTGTTGAACTCTTGAATGTTGGAATGGAAGTAAACCCAAACTGAAGCATCTTGTAACTCTGGGTAGTTGTTTAGCAAATTCCCATCTCCATGAGCAAATGCTTTCAATACCTGATTAACCATTCAAGGGGCCGGGAGGTATGTTTTATTTTTATTTATAAAAATGTACATTTAGAATGTTTTACAAAGACTACTCTGTCAATTGAAAATAGTAGTTATACCAGAGGAAGTTCTTTGGTGAAAATGAAGAACCGTAAGCGAGCACACAAGTCAAGAAGGAAATGGCCGCCGCTTATGTGACAATGAACATGAAGAGACATATTCCCTTTCACTTTCCTCCATTCTGCTACCACTTCATCTCTGTACAACTTATTATACCAACCTTGTAACTGCAACACAAAATTTTTAAGTATCCATTGGCCGGATAGCATATCGTTTGATCTTCTACTATCTAATCGAGGGTGTTTAGATTGTGTAACAATCTTTGGGCTTATTAGGTTTTCTAAAAGCAACACACGTTTTTAGTAAGTGGAGTTGTAATATCCTCAAAAATCCATATCAATGTAAATTGATAAAAAGTAAACTTAATTTTAAACATTAAATTGTTCTAAGTTTAATATAATAGTTTTAATCTTAACTTATAACCAAAAGTAATAATAATAAAAAACTAATGATTCATAACAATGAACTGAAATGTGGTCGTTTGTATTAAAAAAATAAAAATAAAATAAGTTTAGCGGAGTTTGAACAAAAACAAAAAAAAATATAATAATAAAAAAAAAAAAAAAAAAAAAAAAAAAAAAAAAAAAAAAAAAAAAAAAAAAAAAAAAAAAAAAAAAAAAAAAAAAAAAAAAAAAAAAAAAAAAAAAAAAAAAAAAAAAAAAAAAAAAAAAAAAAAAAAAAAAAAAAAAAAAAAAAAAAAAAAAAAAAAAAAAAAAATAATATAAAAAAATAACTAAAAAATATAATTTTATATAAAATAAAATTTAATATGAATCAGTACTAAGTTAAGAATGACAAAATGAAATTGTTAGTTGTGTAAAAAATTTTGTGATCTCCTTTGACGAGTTAATAATGCATCAATGGATTGAATTTGATGAATTGTAACTAATAAAGCTTTCTTAATTATAGTCAACTTCATTTTAATATATAAATAAATGTGAAGGGTCATTTGGAGGTAGGAAACTAAAAGGTTGAGATTTGTCTAATAAACGAATATATATTTTAGAGGTACGTCCATATTTTTCTTCCTCAAGAAAGATCTCAACATAAAATCTCCTAAATTCTATCCTTGTGTTAGTGAGCTTTTCATCGGGCAGAAAAATAAAACGATCCGTATTACTAACATCGAAATCTCTGAAACTCCTATACCCGTATTTGTTTTTCACACTTTCGCTTTCATCACCAATACCAAGTGATTTGCTAACGTTTGGGTGGCACGTGAGTGAGGATAGAAACAAGATTGATTAATTGCTTATGAGATGTCCAAAGCTATAGCATCAGGTATGTACACTTGTAGATTTGAGATCCTCTAATAATATTAAAACCAATAGAGATGCAAACTTTGTTTAGATTTATAAAAAGAAGACTGAATTTTATTGATTTCATCTTTTTGATCATTATACATGAACCATAAGTCCCTATTTATACAAAGATAAAACCCTAATTAGGGTATAATGACCGACTCTAATTACTTTGGGCTTAATTCTAATATCTTGGGCTTGGGCCCAACGATACCTATCTGATGCCTTTGTAAACTCGGGAGGTGATGAGATTGATTCTGATCCCACATACTCTAACACTCCCCCTCAAGTTGAATATTGGGATTACCAAAATTCAACTTGCTTAAACACTTATGAAACATAGATGTTCCCACAGCTTTGGTTAAAATATCAGCAAGTTGATCTTCAGATTTAACAAAGGGTAATTTGATGATTCCACTCTCCAATTTTTCTTTAATAAAATGACGATCAATTTCCACATGCTTAGTTCTGTCATGTTGAACTGGATTCTCTGAGATCTGAATAGCAGCTTCATTATCACTCATGATTTGAATACTTTCCTTAGGAGCAAAACCTATTTCAGACACCAGTTTCTTCAACCACAAGGCTTCTGCTAATCCTCTAGCTATTTTTTTTTTTTTTTTTTTTTTTTTTTTTTTTTGTTTGCTAGTCCTCTAGCTATACCTCTAAACTCAGCTTCAGCACTAGACAGGGAGACAACTTTCTGTTTTTTACTTTTCCATGTAACCAAGTTACCACCTACCAATGAGAAATACCCTGAAGTGGACCTTCGATTACCTTTATCTCCTGCCCAATCTGCATCTGTGTATATCTGAATCTTAAGATGACCATTAGCTTTAAATAACACCCCATGACCTGAAGTCCCTTTAAGGTACCTGATAATTCGTAGAACTGCATCCATATGATCTTCCTGAGGTTGATGCATAAATTGACTAACCACTCCAACAGCATAGGCTATATCTGGGCGAGTATGAGCCAAATAAATAAGTTTCCCTACCAACCTTTGATATCTATGTTTATCAGTGGTTCTAGCATCTGCTTTAACAAACAATTTTTGATTGATGACCATGGGTGTGTCTGCCGGTTTGCAATCAATCATTCCTGTTTCGGCTAAAAAATCCAATATATACTTCTTCTGACAAATAAAAATTCCATGTTTAGATCTTGAAACTTCTATTCCAAGAAAGTACTTCAAATCTCCTAAATCTTTCATTTCAAATTCTGCAAACAAAGCTGTTTTTAGTTGATCAATCTCTTTTTCATCATTTCCTGTAATAATCATGTCATCGACATAAATTATTAGACATGTTACTAGATTTCCTCTATGACGAAGGAACAGAGTGTGATCAGAATTGCTCTGTTGATATCCATACTTCTTCATAGCAAGAGTAAATCTTCCAAACCAAGCTCTAGGTGACTGTTTAAGTCCATACAAGGACTTCTTTAACCTACAAACTTCTCCATGTTTGAAGTTATGAGAAAAACCTGGAGGAGGATCCATATATACTTCCTCTTTTAATTCTCCATGCAAGAAAGCATTCTTCACATCGAACTGATGAAGAGGCCACCCCTGATTTGCTGCTATTGAGAAAAGAACCCTTACGGTATCTAGTTTTGCAACTGGAGAGAACGTTTCTGAATAGTCAATGCCATAGGTCTGAGTGTATCCTTTGGCAACAAGTCTTGCTTTATATCTTTCTATCTCCCCATTTGGTTTATACTTGATGGTATATATCCATCTGCACCCTACTGGATCCTTTCCCTTTGGAAGAACACACTTCTCCCATGTATCATTTTTCCTAAGAGCCTCCATTTCATTATCCATAGCATCCTTCCAATTTTTTAACTTTAAAGCATGCTCTTCATCTGACGGGAGTTCTTCTGAATATAGTTTCGCTGCAAAAGCCTTTGCTTCTTTTGAGAAGAGACCTTCTGCAATATTAGCAAAGTTGTCTACTGGATACTTGGTAGACCGAGATCTTCTTTCTGGAGAAAATCGCTTTGCAGGTATTCCTCTGGTAGATCTTGGTGGAAGAACATATCTTCCTGGGGCACTTTCTTGAGTACTTTCTGGAGCTTCTTCTTCTATATTTTCCTGCTCTTCATTTTCCTGTACTTCCTGATCTGGAATATCAGAATTATTTAGAATATGTCCAGGTTCAGAATTACTTACCTCGGATATCAGGTTTGGATCTGGGTTGTCACTTTGAGAGGAGGACTGTAATTTTTGTAAATCTTCCTCATGTGTAGTAACTTGAACCGAATGTAGCTCTTTATCTGGAGTAGTTCCCTGAACATTTGATGCGTACTGAAGCCAACTCAGTGTGTCACTTTGTTCCTCCCCCTGACTACTGAGTTCTTGAGAGAAGAAATACTTTGTTTCCAAAAAATCACAATTTATTGTAGTAAACATCCTACGAGTTTTAGGATTATAACATCTATACCCTTTTTGAGTCACCCCATATCCCACAAAGACGCATTTTTCGGCACATGGTTCGAGTTTATTACGATATGTCTTTGGAATATGAACAAAAACCGTACATCCAAACACTCGTGTGGGTAAAGTAAGAACTGAAGGAGGTTTATGAAATTCCGAAAGAACTTTTAAAGGTGTCTTCATATCTAGAGTCTTTGTAGGAAGGCGATTGAGCAAGTAGGTAGCAGTGGCTAAGGCTTCGGGCCAAAAGGTTTTTGGGACCAAGGATTCAAACATAAGGGCCCTAGTCATCTCTAAAAGAATCCTATTTTTTCTCTCAGCCACACCATTTTGTTCGGGGGTGTGAGGGCAAGTGGTTTGATGAATTATGCCCTTTGATTGAAAAAATAGATTCATTTGTGAATTCACATACTCTCCACCATTATCGGTTCTCATGATTTTGATAGATGTTTGAAATTGATTTTGAACCATATTATAGAACGTCATGAATCTATCATAAACTTCATCTTTGGTTTTCAAAAAATAAATCCAGGTCATTCGAGTGCAATCATCAACAAAAATGACAAAATACTTGAAATTATGATCTCCACCCACCGGTGCGGGACCCCACACATCTGAATGTACTAAAGAGAAAGGAACGTCAACTCTAGTATTACGAGGTTTAAAAGATTGCCTGTGACTTTTTGCCAGAATACATGTTTCACAATCAATCTTTTTATTTAACGGAAAAAGTTTTGGAAACAACATATGCAAATAACTCACTGATGGATGCCCCAATCTTCTATGCCATAACCATGCTTCTCTTTCACTAGTTCCATGAGCAAGCATGACAGTTCCCACTTTCAGTGACTTCATCAACATAATACAGTCCTTCTCTCTCAGTGCCACGCCCAATGATCCGACCCGTCCTGATATCCTGTAACAAGCAAAAAGTTGGATGCATTAGAACTGAGCAATTAAGTTCCTTGGTCACATGACTGATGGATAAAAGTTTATGAGATAAATCCGGAACATATAGACAATTGTTTAAATTGATGTTTTTAGCAATAGTAACACTCCCGCCGTTCATGACTTCCATTTTCCCTTTATTTGCTGCTTTGATGTAAGCTTTCCTGGGAGTTGATATATCAGTAAAATCTGAAATATCATATGTCATTGTGTCAGTGGCTCCACAATCGAATATCCACTCCCCATTAGACTTGCCATAATTGTTCTGGGCCATGAGGGCTGCTCCATTTCGGTGTTGGGCCATTTTACTTACTGTTGGGCCTATGTGAGCCGTTTTATTCACTGTTGGGCTCATAAGCCCATGCTTCACCCTATTTTGGGTATTATTTATTTTATAAAGAAAGTTTTTAGGGACAGGTGATATTTTCTGGAAATTAAGATAATCCTTTCTCTCTCTTTTACCCCCCACCAACGAAGAACAACCTCCCCCCTCCTTATCTCTACCAGTCGCTGCCATACTACTGTAACCCTCTAATCGCCGGTCACCACTGCCACTTGCTTTATTTTGTTCAGTGAACGAAGTATTTGATTTCCCTTTTTCGGATTTGACTGATTTGGTGCCTTTCTTGATGCCATCAGTCCACCAATCCGGATAACCGATGAGGCGGAAACACTGCTCCTTGGTGTGTCTTTCCATGCCACACTCATCACATGTTAGATGAGATTTATAATCTTGAATCTTTTCCTTGTTGTCATATCGGCGATAACCTTTCAAGACAAATCTACCGCCGTTGATATCTCCGGCAGTCAACCCGGCAGTGATGCCCTGGATTTCATTGGTAGCTGCTCCCAAAATAGTTTGGTGAGCGGTTTCCTTGCGAATGGTGGTAGGCAGTTGGTGGTGTTTAAGAGATGGCAGATGGCGATTTAAAATCGGGGGAGTTTGATTACTCGATTGAAACGATTTGGTGGTTTTTTCTCTGTTATACCGGCAAGGAGTTCCGTCGGTAAGTTCAGTTATTGTGTTTGATCGATTTCGGTGTTGTGGTTGTTTACCCCAGTCGCCGGAATAATATTCCATGGTGATTTGGGTTTTGATTTTGTTAAGAGATGATTGAAATTCCAACTCGGAACCCGAGCTTTGGTCGCCGGTTTTGGCCATGGTGACTGCTCGATGGTCTGTGAGTTTAGGCGGAAGTTTATTGGGAAGATTATGAACCGATTGATGGCTCTGATACCATGTTTAGATTTATAAAAAGAAGACTGAATTTTATTGATTTCATCTTTTTGATCATTATACATGAACCATAAGTCCCTATTTATACAAAGATAAAACCCTAATTAGGGTATAATGACCGACTCTAATTACTTTGGGCTTAATTCTAATATCTTGGGCTTGGGCCCAACGATACCTATCTGATGCCTTTGTAAACTCGGGAGGTGATGAGATTGATTCTGATCCCACATACTCTAACAAACTTATGATGTTATTGAAAACTAAATTAAAATATTGAACAAAAGTTAAAGTATAAATATATTACAAGATGTCAAATTGGTTTGGATATATTTTTTAGACTATGTTCAGGTTAAACATCAAAGAAATCGTTATAAATGTTTTGCCATCTTATTTTTTTACAAATTCAGATCAAGGATGCTACGTACTTGATTATTTATGAATTGATTTACAAGTCATGTGTACAATTAAAATTCAGAATTTTAGCGAGGATATGTGGATGTAGTGCGAAACTGTTAACACTAAAGGCCCTTGTGGATTGTTTGATTAAGAACACGATATAATCATTTTAGTTCTTTCAAGTTACTCTAAAACTTCGACAGTAACTATATAAAAGTCGCATTCTTAAGTATTTTAATATTTCAAAGTTTTGGTGGTTAAGATTTATAGAAAATTGGCAGAGGTTACCCTTGTACTAATAACTTGATGATAATATAAAATTCGAACAAAAACATTTCTCATATCGAAATATATAATAAACACCCAAAATGTACATAGTCTTTATTTGAATGTCTTTGTGCTTATATTTTTATATATGCTATAGTCTTTATTTGAATGTCTTTGTGCTTATATTTTTATATATGCTATGTTTGTTAGATTTGGATAGGTGATCGCATTCGTTTGGTGGTTCCTTCATTATTGCAATTGTTGTGATCGAGATAAGGTACGGATATTCTAGAGGTTATTAGGATCTTTCCGGTACAATCTTTTCTCTCAAAACTTTATTTGTTATATATATAATATGGTACAAATATTTTAGTTATTATTAAGATCTTGTCGGTACAATCCTTCCTCTTAAAACTTTATTTGCTATATATATTATTGTACGGATATTCTAGGTGGTTTTAGGATTCTTCCGGTAACATCTTTTCTCTCAAAACTTTATTTGATTAGATGTGTAATTTTTATGAAAGTGACGTGTTATCTGAAAAGTTATTTATCTGTTATCCTTTGTATAAGTATTTTGATATCCCTGACTTTTGATGTACTAACAAGGTTGCCTTAATATTTACTGATTGGGGAATCATAATATTTTGTTCCGTATAGCTGTGTCAAAACCTTCTCTTGAAACCCAATTCGAAAACTGTCCCTAAAAAGGTGGGTTTGGTTGTTACATTTGATGCCATGATTTGTACAAGTTTGTCCTAAATTTGTATACTAATATGTCCCTCGAATATTCGTTGGCCCGAAATATAATACAGTCGCATATTATTAATCATATTCGTGGGCCCTGAAATATTAATAGAGTCGCATATTACATGGCATAATGACTCCTGAAATTTTGTGAGAATTGGGTGGACGGAGATGTGATTTTAAGTCTATATTTAGATTTCTTAATGTAGAACGAATTGCATTTTTGGTCCCTGTGTTATCACACATTTTGCAAGTTTGATACAAAAGTGTGAAAAGTCGCGAAACTCATCCCTGTCATATCACACCTGTTGCAATTTTGGTCCAAAACTAACGTGCAGTTAAAATTCAGTCGTTAATGCCCCCATGTGCTTGTCACATGGGGGGTAGTTTCGTCCATTTGTTGCTCATAAGACCATTTCTGCACAAAAAAAAAAATTTGTATAAATCTAAAAAAAATTATTTTGTATAAATCTAAAAAATTATTTTTATATAAATCTAAAAAATTATTTTGTATAAATCTAAAAAATTATTTTTTTTAGATTTCTCATTGTTATCTATTTAAAGAAGTTTTTATTTTTTTCTAATCTGCAGACCTTTTGACTTCCCTATAATTGATGGCAAAATCATTTTAGAAGTGAAGTTGATACAAATTCTGATTTAAATCATTAACTGAAGCATTTTGTTACTTTTGGCATCCATTAACAAGAAGTACTTTATAACCTAATTCTTTCACAATTGTTAAACAATTTGTCTTTATTTTTACTACGCATTTTTTTCTTTTATATTTTATTTTTTGCTATAATAATATTTGGTATAATAATTATAATGTGCAGGTGATTTGTTATCATACCATAAAGAGATTTGCAGATTATGTTTACCAAGGTGTGTAAGTTAGTTTTATTTTAATAAGCTGTAGGGGTTTTGTGTATATGCAAAATCGCAAATCATTTACACATATTAGCAAGGTTTTTTGATACAGATAATGGCCACACAAATCTGCAAAATAATTTTTTAGATTTATACAAAATAATTTTTTAGATTTATAAAAAATAATTTTTTAGATTTATACAAAATAATTTTTTAGATTTATACAAAATAATTTTTTAGATTTATACAAAATAATTTTTTAGATTTATACAAAATAATTTTTTAGATTTATACAAAATAATTTTTTAGATTTATACAAAATAATTTTTTAGATTTATACAAAATAATTTTTTAGATTTATACAAAATAATTTTTTAGATTTATAAAAATAATTTTTTAGATTTATACAAAATAATTTTTTAGATTTATACAAAATAATTTTTTAGATTTATACAAAATAATTTTTTAGATTTATACAAAATAATTTTTTAGATTTATACAAAATAATTTTTTAGATTTATACAAAATAATTTTTTAGATTTATACAAAATAATTTTTTAGATTTATACAAAATAATTTTTTAGATTTATACAAAATAATTTTTTAGATTTATACAAAATAATTTTTTAGATTTATACAAAATAATTTTTTAGATTTATACAAAATAATTTTTTAGATTTATACAAAATAATTTTTTAGATTTATACAAAATAATTTTTTAGATTTATACAAAATAATTTTTTAGATTTATACAAAATAATTTTTTAGATTTATACAAAATAATTTTTTAGATTTATACAAAATAATTTTTTAGATTTATACAAAATAATTTTTTAGATTTATACAAAATAATTTTTTAGATTTATACAAAAAATTTTTTGTATTTATACAAAAAATTTTAGATTTATACAAAATAATTTTTTAGATTTATACAAAATAATTTTTTAGATTTATACAAAATAATTTTTTAGATTTATACAAAATAATTTTTTAGATTTATACTAAAAATAATTTTTTAGATTTATACAAAATAATTTTTAGATTTATACAAAATAATTTTTTAGATTTATACAAAATAATTTTTTAGATTTATACAAAATAATTTTTTAGATTTATAAAAAAATTTTTTAGATTTATACAAAAAATTTTTTAGATTTATACAAAATAATTTTTTAGATTTATACAAAAAATTTTTTAGATTTATACAAAAAATTTTTTAGATTTATACAAAATAATTTTTTAGATTTATACAAAATAATTTTTTAGATTTATACAAAATAATTTTTTAGATTTATACAAAATAATTTTTTAGATTTATACAAAATAATTTTTTAGATTTATACAAAATAATTTTTTAGATTTATACAAAAAATTTTTTAGATTTATACAAAAAATTTTTTAGATTTATACAAAAAATTTTTTAGATTTATACAAAAAATTTTTTAGATTTATACAAAATAATTTTTTAGATTTATACAAAATAATTTTTTAGATTTATACAAAATAATTTTTTAGATTTATACAAAATAATTTTTTAGATTTATACAAAATAATTTTTTAGATTTATACAAAATAATTTTTTAGATTTATACAAAATAATTTTTTAGATTTATACAAAATAATTTTTTAGATTTATACAAAATAATTTTTTAGATTTATACAAAATAATTTTTTAGATTTATACAAAATAATTTTTTAGATTTATACAAAATAATTTTTTAGATTTATACAAAATAATTTTTTGATTTATACAAAATAATTTTTTAGATTTATACAAAATAATTTTTTAGATTTATACAAAATAATTTTTTAGATTTATACAAAATAATTTTTTAGATTTATACAAAATAATTTTTTAGATTTATACAAAATAATTTTTTAGATTTATACAAAATAATTTTTTAGATTTATACAAAATAATTTTTTAGATTTATACAAAATAATTTTTTAGATTTATACAAAATAATTTTTTAGATTTATACAAAATAATTTTTTAGATTTATACAAAATAATTTTTTAGATTTATACAAAATAATTTTTTAGATTTATACAAAATAATTTTTTAGATTTATACAAAATAATTTTTTAGATTTATACAAAATAATTTTTTAGATTTATACAAAATAATTTTTTAGATTTATACAAAATAATTTTTTAGATTTATACAAAATAATTTTTTAGATTTATACAAAATAATTTTTTAGATTTATACAAAATAATTTTTTAGATTTATACAAAATAATTTTTTAGATTTATACAAAATAATTTTTTAGATTTATACAAAATAATTTTTTAGATTTATACAAAATAATTTTTTAGATTTATACAAAATAATTTTTTAGATTTATACAAAATAATTTTTTAGATTTATACAAAATAATTTTTTAGATTTATACAAAATAATTTTTTAGATTTATACAAAATAATTTTTTAGATTTATACAAAATAATTTTTTAGATTTATACAAAATAATTTTTTAGATTTATACAAAATAATTTTTTAGATTTATACAAAATAATTTTTTAGATTTATACAAAATAATTTTTCTATATAAAATAAAATTTTTTAGATTATAAACAATTCCATATGGGGTTTTGAATTCAAATAAAAACTAAAAAAACAAAAATACCTGGGAATTATTGATGGTTTGAGAGATAGCAAGAGTAAGTTTAGAAGTAATATCACTGTGTGTAAGCGTATATGTTCTTGGAAGTTTCCCAGGATGCTTCTTCTCATCTACTCCAACAAACAACACTTTCAGCTTTGACGCTTCAAATATTGATGGCCCAAATAATCTAGCAACCTAATTAATTATTTCAATTAACAAATAAATAAACCCATCAACATTACTAGTCCAAAAGAAACACAAATCAAAAAGATTTTAATCAGATGGGGATCTTTTACAGGAACTATGGGCTGACTTTTCTTCATCTTTCTTCTTTTGTTGTTGGTGAACAACAGACTGTTTTGATGATTTCGATGCAGAAAGGAAGAAGATAGAGGATTTTGTTGTGTAGGAAGGATCAAATAAGCCATTAATTAATTATTTATTTAATATGTGTGTGTATATGTATATGATATATATATATATATGGATTTAAATTGAAAAAGCGTATTATTGGGTGTAGTAGTACAGAGAGTAGTAAGGCAGGATATATAATATCAAGAGGATAAAAAGAAGAAGAAGAAGAAGAAAAGAATGTTTCAAGATTGGCATAACTTAAAAGTTTACTGAAAGAGTTATCAGACGTAGGCGTGTAGTGAAATGAAGCGTGGCGTTTAAAACAAGGTTGCCTGAATGTTCGGTGAAGCTGACGTGTTTCATGGCTCAGGATTCACCACGTTTTATTAAGGGTGTTCTTGTCATTTCCAAAGTTGTGGTGTTTGTTCGATGGATTTATCTATTCAACTATCATAAGACGATATTCGATCGGTGTGTTAGAAAATGAAAAGATTTTACTAAACCACTGGGTTAAACCCCAGTGGCCAGGGGTGTTTCACTAAACCTGCTATGCGGGGCCCCGGGGGAGTTTACTCCAAGGTCTCGAGTTCGAACCTTGGTAGGTTCTCCTCGACGTATTTTCCAATTAAGGAGGTGGTATAGTGAGAAAGGCTATTTAAGATCCGCTTAGTGCGGGACCCTTTCGTTGTGCGATTAGCACACATCATACGCGTCTGAAGTAAAATTCACTTGTCAAAAAAAAGAAAAGGAAAAGATTTGTTCCTGGAATGGATATCGACTTGGAGAGCACTCCAAGGCAAAGATCAGAATCGATTTGTTTCCGTCATTAGCTCTTATTTTTGTGTATAAATTGTAACCCGGTTTTCAATATCAATATCAAGCAATTCATACAATTCTGATTTTCATATTGTTATCATGGTATCAAAGCCACGATACTCATCATCACCATAAAACAATCATTCCGACACCTTAAGCCACCATGTCAAGCGACGGCGGCTCACGGACAGAATTGGCTCTCCAATTAGCCAATCTCCTCAAAACAAATATCAGTCAAGAACAATCCAAACCAAAACTTTCTGATAATTTGCAAATCAATCTCAAACTCAACAATCAAAATTACGCCTTATGGACTCGGATGATCTGTGTCGCCATAGGCGGAAAATCAAAAACTTTACTTACTCATTTAAGCACAAATCCCCCTGAACAAACTGATGAAAGCTACAAAACATGGGAGCAAGAAGATTTAATCGTGTTTTCGTGGTTAATTCAAAACATTGAACCCACAATTGTCCGGAACCTTACCGAATACCCAACTACAAAAGTGCTTTGGGATGCTTTAGTAATTACATATAGCAGTGGCAAAGATAAGTTGCAAACCTTCAACTTACATGTCAAGGCTAATGAGCTCAAACAAAACGATAAGTCTCTTGAGGACTTCTGGATCGCACTTTAAGGGGTGTGGGAAGAAATCGACCGAATCAACCCAAACCCCATGAAGTGTGCAGACGACATTAAAATCTGTACAACAATCCGATCCGAGCAAAAACTTTTTCAGTTCTTGAATGGATTAGACCGAAAGTTTGAATCCATCAAACGAGAAATCCTTCGAGTCGATCCGTTACCTTCTGTTTAGGCGGCATATGCCACTGTTCGGAAAGAAGCCACTCACTAGAACATTCTCGGAGCAACTATTAGTGATTCACAAGGTGTTGCTACCGGAAAACTAGAAGGAACCGGATTTGCAACAAAGGGATATCGCTCGAAACCCTTCATCAAAGAAGACAAAATCACATCTCGAATGTGACGAGTGTGGCATGAAAAAGCATACAAAGGAGCAGTGTTTTAACTCATCGGATATCCCGAGTGGTGGACCGATGGCCACAAAAAGGGTGTTAAAAACCCTAAATCGGAAAAAGAAAAGAAGGTGTTTCCTACCAGCCAAGCAATCACCAGCAACAAAGAGAGCACCGAACAAATCGGCACTGGATTTGGGGGGCTCGCGGCGGCCGGAAACATAGAGGAGGAAGATGGTGATTTTTTCCGATCGGGTAAGAAAAAGAGTATAGGTACAGAAGGTAGTGGATCTCAAATAATAAAGGGATGGAAATTAAAAAGGGGGTACGGGTTCTGTGATAAGAAAAGAAAAGGGGGGTCCGAATTTTTTTATATGGGCCTCAATGTGATTTTTTGACGGGCTCATCTTATGGAGTTGTAATTGTGGCCCAACACGAGTCTAATACAGATGGGGGTTGGATTTTTGATTGTGGAGTTGTAAATGTGGCCCAACACGAGGACTGTTCTTGAGATCTGGTGTTATCCGCAGTAGGAGGGACAGTTGAAATTTCACCAAATATTAAATTACCTAATTGTCTTTATGTGCCCTCTTTGTCTCATAAACTTTTGTCAATTAATCATGTGACAAAAGAACTCAATTGCTCAGTGTTAATGCATCCAACTTTTTGTCTGTTATAGGATATCAGGACGGGACGGATCATTGGGCGTGACACTGAAAAAGATGGACTGTACTATGTTGATGAAGTAATACATGGTGGAACTGTGATGCTGGCTCATGGAACTGACGAAAGAGAAGCATGGTTGTGGCATAGAAGATTGGGACATCCATCCGTTAGTTATTTACATACCTTGTTTCCTGAACTTTTTCCTTTGAATAAATCAATTTCATGTGAAACATGCATTTTAGCCAAAAGCTATAGGCAAAGCTTTAAACCGAGCAATACTAGAGTTGAAGTTCCTTTTTCATTAATTCATTCTGATGTGTGGGGTCCTGCTCCTGTGGTTGGGGGTCAAAATTTTAAGTATTTTATGCTGTTTATTGATGATTGTACCCGTATGACTTGGGTTTATTTTTTAAAAAACAAAGCTGAAGTCTATGATCGATTTACTGTGTTTTATAGTATGATTCAAACACTGTTTCAAAAGTCCATACAAATTTTAAGGTCAGATAATGGTGGAGAATATGCAAATTCAAATATGAATTCGTTCTGTCAATCTAAAGGAATAATTCATCAAACCACATGCCCACACACTTCAGAACAAAACGGTGTTGTCGAACGGAAAAATAGACTCTTGTTAGAAATGACTAGAGCACTCCTTATTGAGTCTAAAGTTCCTCGGAGTTTTTGGCCGGAAGCTCTTGCTACAGCAACTTACCTGATTAATCGACTTCCGACAAAAATTCTTAAAATGAAAACTCCATTAGATACCCTCACAAAATACACTCACTTCCTCAACCTCTCACTCTTCAGCCTAAAGTTTTTGGATGTACAGTTTTTGTTCACATTCCTAAGTCTTATGGGGATAAGCTAGATCCATGTGCTGAGAAGTGTGTATTTGTAGGGTATGGGGTAAATCAAAAGGGATACAGGTGTTATAATCCAACCACTCGTCACATGTATACTACTATGAACTGTGATTTTTTAGAAACCAAATATTTCTACTCCAACCAACACAGTGGTGAGGGGGAGAATCAAGGTGACACACTGAGCTGGTTGATATATACTAACCCTTCTGAGGTTGAATTTACTCCTACTGCTGATAACACCAGATCTTAAGAACAGTCCTCTTCCAGTGCCACCGTCGTCGATCCCATTCCAACCCTGATATCTGAGGTAAGCAATTCTCAATCTGAGTCTCAATCTCATAACGACAATGAAAATGTACAGGAAACTATAGAAACTGTACAGTCAATCCCTGCAGGAGAGAATGTACAGGAACAATAAGAACCTGTCTCAGGAGATAGCTCAGAAGGAATTACTGGAAGATACGTACTCCCGCCCAGATCAAACAGAGGAATCCCTGCAAAATGATACTCTCCAGAAAGATTCTCCAAAAGCGCCAATATCCTATAGCCAATGTAGCAGCAGGAATTCTGTCTAAAGAAGAAAGAACTTTCTATACAAGTGTTTATTCAGAGGAGATTCCATCAAGTGTAGAACAAGCTCTAAAATCAAAAGAGTGGAAGAATGCTACGGATATTGAAATGGATGCGCTTATTAAGAATGAAACTTGGGATAAATGTGTTCTGCCGCAAGGAAAGAAACCCGTAGGGTGTAAATGGGTTTTCACAGTGAAGTATAAACCCGATGGTAATATTGAGAGATATAAAGCTCGTTTGGTTGCTAAAGGATATACTCAGACATATGGAATTGATTATTCAGAAACCTTCTCCCCGGTTGCAAAGATTGATACTTTACGCGTTCTTTTCTCAATAGCAACAAATAAAAACTGGCCGCTTCATCAGTTTGACGTGAAGAATGCATTTTTACATGGAGAATTAAAGGAAGAAGTATATATGGAGGCTCCACCTGGTTTTTCAGTAGAGTTCAAAGATAGAGAAGTTTGTCGTTTGAAGAAGTCACTATATGGACTTAAGCAGTCGCCTAGAGCATGGTTTGGCCGGTTTACTTTAGCAATGAAAAAGTATGGATTCAAACAAAGCAACCCAGATCATACTTTATTTCTTAGTCACAGAGGAGATCGGGTAACATGTTTACTCATTTATGTAGATGATATGATTATTACTGGCAATGATGAAAATGAAATAAAGAAGTTGAAAGAAGGGTTGTGTGCAGAGTTTGAAATGAAAGATTTGGGAATTCTCAGATATTTTCTTCGAATTGAAGTTATGAGATCACATCAAGGGATATTTATCTGTCAGAAGAAATATGTTCTGGATCTTCTAGCAAAGATAGGGATGATTGACTGTAAACCGGCTGACACTCCTATGGTTATAAATCAGAAGTTGTTCTTAAAAAGTGAAGCTAAGTCTGCTGATAAAGAAAGGTATCAACGGGTTGTAGGAAAGCTGATATATTTATCTCATACAAGGCCGGATATAGCATATGCTGTTGGGGTAGTTAGTCAGTTTATGAATCAACCACAGGTGGATCATATGAATGTTGTTTTGAGAATTTTAAGGTATCTCAAAGGAACGGTTGGTCATGGAGTTCTTTTCAAACCTAATGGTAATCTAAATATCCAAATATATACAGATGCTGATTGGGCTGGAGACAAAGGAAACCGAAGATCGACTTCAGGATATTTTTCCTTAGTAGGAGGTAATCTTGTTACATGGAAAAGTAATAAACAGAAGGTGGTTTCTTTATCGAGTGTTGAGGCAGAGTTTAGAGGCATTGCAAAAGGATTGGCAGAAGCATTATGGATTAAGAAGCTTGTTTCTGAAACAGGATTCCCTCCAAAAGAAAGCATTAAGATCATGAGTGATAACGAAGCTGCTATTCAAATTTCAGAGAATCTTGTACAACATGACAGAACTAAACACGTAGAGGTCGATCGTCATTTCATCAAGGAAAAGTTAGAAGCTGGTATTATCAAGTTACCATTCGTCAAGTCTGAAGATCAGCTGGCAGATATACTTACAAAAGCAACGGGAACCGTAATACACAACAAGTGCTTAGACAAGTTGAACTTCGGCATTCCCGCCATTCAACTTAAGTGGGAGTGTTAGAAAAGGAAAAGATTTGTAGGATCAGAAAGTCTTTCATCATTTCCTAGAATAGATATCGACTTGGAGAGCACTCCAAGGCAAAGATCAGAATCGATTTGTTTCCGTCATTAGCTCTTATTTTTGTGTATAAATTGTAACCCGGTTTTCAACATCAATATCAAGCAATTCATACAATTCTGATTTTCATATTGTTATCACGGTGTAGGTGGTTTTTATTTAGTGTATAACCCAATATGAACCTAAATAAATTTCTAAAAACTAGCTAACAATAACAATAAACTTTTCATTTTCAATGAATAAAACAAGCAAAAACAATGGAAATCTAGTGAAGATATAATCCAAAGAAGAAAAAAAACACATTATAGTTACTTGACCTTTCTGTTTAACAATAGTCTCATTCATGATTTCAAGATAACTCTTCAAAGATATATACGCCATCGGCTAATTCGTTTGATTATGATAATTCTAAATCTAAGACCTGGTCTTTTACACTCTCATAGGGTGTGTTTCTGAAACTAGTATTACCCAACAAGGATTCTCCCTATGCTCTGAAGAATTCGGTTAACTTTTTATGATGGTATTCATTGACTTTGTTGTTTTTTTTCATTATAATGTAAGTTTCGGTTAAAAACAAAGTCATGGCGTTGATTGAGTACAAAGTTAAGTAAAAAATATTGTTGTTGTGGGGTAAATTTGGTGGAAATTCTTTTTATTGTTGGGGATATTGTTAGTGGTCAAAATAGTTAAATGGTAAAAACCTAACCAGTTAACCGTTTGTTAGACTGTTATAAAAAAATAATTTATGTTTTTTTAAAAAAAAACTAATTGTTAAAAACATTGTAACCTTATCGTAAATCAGTTAACTTCGGGAGGGGCTCAAACCTGCTAGAGCCGCTAATGCCACTGTCGGAAAGAGTCCTATGAATCAAATAAATTGAATTAAGTAAAATCTTATCAATCGAATACAACATCTGGTTTCTACAGGATTAAGAGTATAGTCGAAACATCGTATAGTAAAGTATACATAGTTGAGGATTGACTTGCACTGCTTATTCTTGTGAGAGTCGTAGAAGCAACCTAAAAAGGAAAAAGTGGTCCGTTATTGATATCTGCACTATTGGACAATCTATGAAATGAATGCTTCAAAACGATTACTATGGGAAAAAAATTTGAAACGGACATATTTGGCGGGTGTTTTAGTTTTGGCCAAAAAAATTTTATGGAACCGGATAAACCAGTATTGGCAATACCGGTCTCAAAAAAGTAGCCCGAACCCGGTATTGCCAATACCGGTGTCGCAGAGTGTACAACCCCTTTTCAGATGATGTGACGTGCTACAGTGGTGTATGGCTCAACAAACGAGACCGGGTTTGGGATCCCCGGTCTCAAGGTGGTACATATATATATTTGTTTCAAATGTTTATTCATGGCTAAGTAATTTACATGCACGTGTACTACACTTTGTCAGACTATATTATATATAGGGACCACATATCACTTCAAACCCAACAATTTCTCTCCAAACCAACTACCACCACGGCACCACATATCACTTCGAAAGGAAAAAAAAAGTGCCAAGATCACCACCATCCTCACCACCAGTAGTATATGTAGTCCATCACCCTCCTCCACCTCCAGTTGTCCACCACCCTCCTCCACCGGTGGTCCACCACCCTCCACCTCCGGTAGTTCACCACCCACCTCCACCTGTTGTCCACCACCCACCACCACCGCATAAACCACATCCTCACCATCACCATGGACATCACCACTAAGAAGATCCACCTCCTGGCTGGTTGCAGATCTACAAGCTAATCACTATGCTACAGTGGAGTATATTTGTTTCAAACTGTTTAGCCTATATAAAAAATATATATACGACCTTGAGACCGGGGATCCCAAACCCGGTCTCGTTTGTTGAGCCATACACCACTGTAGCACGTCACATCATCTGAAAAGGGGTTGTACACTCTGCGACACCGGTATTAGCTCATTACAAATTTTAACAATTATCTAAAAATTAAACAATAGTACTTAACAAAAAAAAGCTCACTTACACATCTTTTATGGATAAAAAAAAGTAATATTACACTCTTAAAAGGAAAACCTAAACATGCGCCTACTGTGTGCAGTCTGCTAAAGTCTACGTGTCATTGTCACAATTCACAAAAGTCTAAAAGGTAACAAGAATGACACAATTCACAAAAGTCTAAAAGGTAACAAGCAACACAGTCATTATTATGAAAGGACTTATTTTTTATTTAATTTATCTAATGTCATAATGTGGAATGCATAAAATATTTATATTTTTTAGGTTTTAGTTTTTATCTTGTTTTTTTATTTTTGTATTTTTAAATTGTTGATGTTATTAATATATATACACATATAGGTATAATATAAAGTAGGAATATGGATCATGTTAATCGGACATAATTTAGAAATAGAATTGGGTGTTTTGAATTTAGATTTGATTGCTACAATGGGTCAAGAATGACTTAGCGGATTGGCGATGATAGCGATTGAGAATGAAATATTAGATAATATAGACTATCAAGAATTGATCAACCAATTTGCTATAACATTTATCATCGTTTTTATATCTTAGTTTATATAATTATAATTGTTGCACCTATCCTCCGGACCTTTTTTTTTCTCAGCCGAGGTACATAAATCCTCAGAAACAGCACTGTATAGAATGTGGTATACGTAATGGTGTCCTTGGATGTATATGGTATCAAAAGAATTATTCTTTGTTGACGAAGGATATGGGAAGAAGGTAATGTGAAGTTATAATGATTGGTTAAAGAAGGCAATGGATGGTTTATATTTTAAAGTACAAAAGTTGCCTATTTTCGAAGCTTGTGAGTTTCACTTTGTTGTTGGGTTGTATGACATTAACTATTAACTACTACTTATATATATTTTTTTGAGATATGTGTGGGTAATATTTTGCTTTGGCATGTGCTTCGGATGCATTATCATGTGAAGTGAAGATCCGATAAATCTAAGGACGATTTGGTGTTTGTCTGCCTCGACAACTATGTTTTATTAACTCCCTTATAGATATTATTATCTGCTTTCTTTTTAAGAAATATTTCAGATCAACGATAACTAAATCTACGAATCAATTTTTATAATTATTATCACGCATTTACGAAGGGGATAACTTAGATGATGTTAACATCATCTACGTTAGATGATGTTGCTCTCACAAACCATAAAATTCATGGGGGGCTTTTTAACATGTATAAAAAATAATGTGAGTGAGTTTGTGAGAGAACATCATCTATCTTAATCTAACATTTTCCCATTTACGAAATGAGACTTGTGTATATGCGTGTATACCTTTTCTTTTTATATCGTCTATGACTCAATATATGAATAGTCCAGGTTTTTTTTGTGACAGATTATTGATGACTTTTGGACTAGGCTCCATTTATTGGGTCGAGACTGGTTAGGTTCTATATTGGGCTTTTATATCCAAAAGCCATGTATAGTTTATGGCGGTCCAAGTTGATCGACTGAATCGAAAATGGATTGTTGCCTTTAATCTTTCTCTTTAATAAAAGAGGATCCCAAAATAAAAATTCTTTAAAAAAATGACAAGTGGCAGTATATCCTTTTGCTTCACTAAACCTCTCCGTCAAATGTAAACATATACCAACCTTGGCTTCTGAAAGTTCGAGTTTACCATTTACTAAACTATATAAACTATAAACATCATCATTTACCCGGAGATCATAGAGAGATTTGGTTGTTTGTTTTTCTGATTTTGATTTTTACAATAATTTCTGCTCCGATTTTTACAAATAAAAGAGTTGGTTAAACATTTTCATCTCGAATTTAATCAGCCAATTTTTATTTGGGCCGATGAATATCAAAGGGGTACGAACTTACAGTTCTTACATGATTCTTACATGATTGAAGGCATCTCTATCAGATTCTTTGGTTCAATGGCAACTTTTCAGAATCCTAGATTTTAAATGGATTTTAAATTAACAATTATATGACGATTATTTATTTGTATATGCTATTTTGCTTTCTATATGAGGTCTCACTTCTGAATGATGTCTTTACTTAATCGGTGACTCATAAAACTTCAATTTTTTCAAAGTCAAATACTTAATCACTGTATGTATCCTTATTATCTTAGTCCATATTTTATCTTTTTGAAGATTAATTTCATTTACATACTTGAGATTTAATTACTGTGTGATTTGTTTTATAACCATAATAATAAGGTTAACTTTTCTTTCCTATATATTACAATGACAAATGAATAAAAGGTATCGGCTTAAAAAAATTGTGTTTTTATACAAGCTATATGATTTTGTAAAGGTGTTTCATCAAGTGTATACAAAGTGTTTGATAAAATGTCTTTTTACGGTAATAATATTAAAAGATGGTGTAGGTTATGGATGAACTGCCTCTATATGGATGTTAACTCGATAGCATTGTCTTTGGGTGTCTTCTCATAGTACACATTGATTAATGGTGTTTGATATGGAGTTTGAAATCTTTTTTATGCTTTAGCTTTATTGCTATGTCATGTATTGAGGGCGTTAGTGCTAATCTCCATTCATGAATTCGTATCTACTAAAAGTTATCTAATGCACGCAGTGGAACGAATGGAGCAACTTTGTGTTACTATTTTTAGTGTGTAACATATGAAGGTTTTGCTCTTGATGTTGGGGTATGAAGGTTATTCTTGCTCTTGATATTCGGTGATATCTTTTGGCAATAGAATGGCAGGTGGAATTCGAAACTTTAGTAGTGCATGTGTTTCTTGGGTATTCCAAGCATGGTAGCTTAGGCTACTTCATGATGAGCGGTATGGTTATCTATTTCCTAAATAAGAGGGATAGAAAGGCTGTAGGATCTTTGCATGTTTAGGCTACTATGGTTATACTTTTCCAGAAACAAGGACAATTTTTTTTAAGCTGGTATCCAGATAGTTTCACTGCGATATTTGGGAGACAATGTAGGATCTTTCATGGATACGTGTATAAGCTTATAAAAAATATGTACTATATTTATTGGGCCCAGAAAGCCTTAAAATGATACTAAATGAATTGGAAGATGAATCATCAAGATATTTAGAGGAATGGGCTGGTGAAGAATCGGTAGAGGTGAAGGACGCAACTGCAAATGTAAGTAATTGAATGGCAACTCACCCATAAACTGTTAGTTGTATATAGTAATATATGCAGATTGATTTCATGGCAACCTCATGCTCCAGGTAAGAATTCTTTTACTAAAGTATGCACATTATATTCGGTGTTGTACTCTGGAGGTTACATGTTTTTGAAAAGATTAAACCATTTTCATTATTTAATTGACCCGTTAGCAGCTAGCATGTATCCTCTGGGTAACGGCAACTATATATTTAAAGTGTGTGAGTTTTTTTTGGCAGGACGAGTAGGCTTGCTCTTTAGCAGATAAATTGCAAGGATTCTACATCGGGCTCTCCCAAAATAGTTGAGTACTTGCAGTCTTGACAAACAATAGCTTCAAGTTTGTATTTTTTTTATTTATACTAACTGATATAGGTTAGGTACAAGACAATGATAAAATGTGTTTTCATGAAATTAACCTCGTGCATACTTTACTTTAGTTTGGGTAAGGAGCTAAAACTCTTCTTTTTTTAGAAACGAGTTATGTCGTTATCTTTTAATTACAAAGAGTTTAATATAACAGTTACAAATATTGTAGTATTTCACTATTTCTAAGTTAAAATATTTGTTTCAGTAACATAATTAGGGGGTCTTGTGCAATGAAATATACGCCAGCGTTTGTTAATGATGGTAACATGCTTCTCTTTCGAAAGTATTTGTTAATGTTTATGTATTATTTTCTCTCAATGCAGATTAACCGTGTCGGACCATCTTTGTCTTTCCGCCAAGTGACTATGATAATCTACCATGGAAACTGAAAGCACAGAGACTCTTGGTGAACAGAGAAGAGAAGGTGGTGTTCTGGTATCTACTAAAGAGGAAGGAGAAAATTTTAAGGTAAAGATGTCACACCCCGTTGTAGCGAAAATACAGGGTTAACAAATAATTGCGTACTAATCAGAAGGTAAATAGAGATTACATCCATTAATGCCAATACATGTTCAATATACAATCGTTCAAATGTGGACCCCAAAATACGGATACAAGTCATCCTCATTTGGAACTGGGACCACTGAATACGAGTTCAATAAATTGGACAGTCTAATACAATTAAAGCTAATAACATGAGAGTCCTCAAATGTCTGATGCTAATTGTACGTCCAATGTCAAAAAAATGGCCCTATAATGCCATAGATGATCCAAGACCTACTGTTGGTTACCTGAAAAGCATGAAATTTGAGAGGATCAACTATTGAAATAGTTGGTGAGTTTACAATGTGTTTGACTAAAAGACCAGTCGTCATTGGGAGCACACAATGACATGTAGTTATTAAGACAAGACAGGAGCAAGGCCCGACAATAAGACTAATTTCCCTCGCACAGGTCTCCCGTCTATAATGGGGTGCGGACCAGTATACCTCGCACAGGTCTCCCGTCTATAATGGGGTGCGGACCAGAACAAAGACAGTCAGGTACTAAATCTGACAAGACAACCATTAGGATCTCATAATGGTGATAACTACATAGGGGCAACATTTTAGTTCGTCAAACACAAAGAACAATTTAGTCAGCCGACAACATGGCAAGTCAAAGTCATTTAGTTCAATATTTCATAAGACATGTATACACATTTTCAGGCAGCCGTCAACATGGCAAGACATAAGACAAATAATTTAATTTACCAAATCTCATGGCATAGACAAAGACAAATCATTTATAAAGTAGTCGTGTATATAGTACATGCTTTTCAGGCCCAAAGTAAAAGGAAAAAGGGCGCCATAAACTCACCTTAGCGATCAATGAGCTAAAAGTATGAGTAGACCGAGAAAATGAGCAGTCTAGTCTCCACGTCTATCCAAAACCTAGGATATGAGTACCAATGGTGAGGATCAAATCTCACGACGACAAGTATCCTACGTACAACTACTTAGCTATCAACCCTAGAATGTCACGACCAAGAATGTGATTTAAACGTCCATTTTATTTGACTTAAATTTCTAATGTCATTGACATTGTCATTATAAGGTAGTCTAAAGTACCAATTCGTATAAACGAAGTTCAAGATTTAAGTCGTCAAAAATCTGAAAATGTCAAACAGACAAAAATATCGCGGCGCGATTGACAAATTACACTACTTCGCGTCGCGAATCCTGAAGGATCGCGGCGCGATGAACATTTTGTACTACTTCGCGGCGCGATCTGGAGGGATCGCGACGCGATTCTGCACCTGAACGAGTAAAACAACAGTTTTTGACCATTTTCCGCAAACCAAATCATTTTCTACTCAACTCTTTTCATTTCAACAACTATATACATGTTCAAAGAACCTGGTAACTATCCTTTTCGCCAACCATTTCACATATTCAACCATTTTGATTTCAAAGACCAAATTCTAAGTCAAAATTTCATTAAATCAACAAAAACCCTAAATTCATATTAAGTTCAAAGGCTTCTAATTCAATTAACAAAACTGAAACAAACCCTTAAATTAATTTAGACAATTCAAAAGTTTGAGAAAGTTTACTTACCAATATGTTTGATGTTCTTGAGAAAGATAGATAAAATGGAGATGATGATGATAAATCCTTGATATTTCACTAGATGATTACCTCCCTTAAGTTTCCCCCTTTGATTTCAAAGATATTCAGATTCTTGATTGAGAGAAAAAATATGTGGTGTGTGTCATGTGTGTGTGTTTGTGTCGACACAGGCAAAGAAAAGGGAGGCAGGGGTGTTTTGTTGTTTATTTTCCCTCCTCACAATAAGAGGCCGGCCCATGTGGACTAAAACTTGATAATTTTAGTACCCTTAATTTGGTACAATGCTTACGATTAAATACCGTACGACCAAAAAGTTATAATTTAAAGTAAAGGTATTTTCCTTCGTGTTATTTAAATTAAGACAAGTCAATAAAGTTTCGTCAAAGTGAACTTTATAATATTAAGTCTAGACAGTCTATCTATTTTGTACAAGACATAACCCTTAAATATTCATTTAAAGTTATTTTTAAAGACTCGGCATTCGTCTAGATAGCTAATAGTCTACGTCATCAAGATACGTCTAATTTGACTAAGTCAAAAGTCCAAAAGTCTAATAATTTCCACGTCTAATGACTATCTAATTGAGATTAAGACTAACCCGATGTTAATTAATTACGAGTTGTCACAAAAGATGACACCATTTGGAATATTGGGAAATTAGCGTATTATTTCCATGGGATTCCTTTTTTGACGAAAATGGTAAAAGATTGACAATAATTAGTGACGTCGACTTTGCAGATAGCACAACCTTGTCGTGTCTAATTTGGCAGGAAAAGAGCAAAGCATATACAATTAGCAAAGTTTCATTTGTTTCATAATGAGCCAATCATGGGAGAGTCGAATATAGATGATGAAGACATAGTGTTGGTAGAGTCTGTAGGATCTTCTGACTCGGCTTTAGGTTCACCTGATTTATGATCAGGCTTGCCCTATCAAGCATGGTTGGAGAAACAAGCTCTACTTTGTACTCTAATGCAAAAGAGACCAGTACGTTTTGGTCCATCTTCATTGTTGCTGTTGAGATGGGTCTTGTGATTATGGGCTAGCAAACGAAACAAGAAAGATATGCAAATTTTGCATCAATAGTGGCATTCTGGTGTGTATAACGAGGTACTAAATTACGTTTGTATTCTATTCATTTGGAAATGTGATGATGTTTTGTTAGTTTGCATCTCTTCCTTTCAAAGAAACTTTATATTTTGTATGTAGATCATCCCACATTTCCCTACAAGTACTTGGTGTGCATTTGAAACTTTAGGAAATTGGAATTAATTTAGTGGATGGGCACAAGTCGATGATAATTCAATGGTGGTCTTCAAGTTAGATCGTGATGCATTCCTTCATTGAAATATCATGTCATTTGCTTAAAGTATGCATGAACAATATGTAACCTACACTTTTTGTTATTATTTATCTTTTTTTGTCAACTGATTTTTAGTTGATGATGTTGATTTCGTTTATGGAAGTATGCCTTTCGTTTTGATTTTATAATGTGTATCAAAAGGTTTGTATTTGATCCTAAACGATGTAGCATTTTGGTCTATTGAAACTATTCTATCTATTCATTAATAAATAATAATAATAGCAATGCCTATAAGTATTATCAGTTATAGAAGGTTTAAATTTCTAATTTTCTAATCATGACCGGGTAATCACCCGGGTTGATTAGCTAGTTAATCTTTATTAGGACTAATAAAAACATGCATGTATGCATGTGTCCAACGTTTCATGCTTGGTCACAATTCACAAACATGAACCCATAATCGTGGCTTATCCGGTCTTTGGCAAAACATTCCAAGCCCAGCCAACATTCCAACAATAACACTTTACACTTCTATTGGGCCAGCTTCGTACCATTTTTTTTATTTTATTTTTTTAATACTGGCGCAAGTGGGAAACAGACCATGTATGTTCACTTAAATGCAGCAGGTATACCCAAAAGTCCAAAACTCACCGTGGAGCTAGCTATTGGACTTTGCATTTAGTATTTTACAATCTTTAATTCTCGCAACTTCAAGTCGCGCGAAACTGGATGTGCTCTGTCAACCTTTGCTATCCATTCGACTTGCATTTAGTATTTCTAATTTCATTCTTTTGAATCCATTCGAAATAATCTATAATTCATTCAGGTGTGTGGATCTATCCAATCCCTAGCATCTTTGTTTTAAATATTATGTTAAATTTCTAGATATTTTTTCCATTATCTATGGGTTTACCTCCTTTAATTTGTCACAAATCTGACATCTTTTTTATGTTCATGCATTTTCGATCATGCCTACATTAAAAATCAATTTGAATGTGATATATATAATTAAATTAATTTTATTTTAATGTGACAATAATGGCCGGAGGTGATTTCAAGAACGAACATTTTCCTGGCCTTCTCTCATCTAACGGCATCCAGTTTCGTTTCTTTTACCCATATCAAAGCCATCATTAGATTTGTCTAGGACTTGCCATGATCATATTATTATATTGTATAATACTAATCATGCATTATGTCAGCATCACAAAGTCCTTGGAATATTTGATTTGTTGCGAGTGTCTAAATCATGATGTGAATGTGACTTGACATTTCGACGTATTAGTGTCAAATCAATATTTATTTACTTTTTTCAATCATGATAAGGATTCACTTCCGATGAGACTTGGCAAGACAACGTACGTATTTGTGAATATTAGAGCATTTAGAAAGAAAAAAAAATATATAGAAAGAGATGAGTGTTGGATAATGATTACAATAAATATATATTTTGCTTTAATTATTGTCCATTTTAATTCACTTAGTTTGTTCATTATATATAAAGAAAAACATCCATCTTAAAAGAAAAAAGAAAGACATATTTAACATCTAGAATTTGTCCCTAGCTTTTAAACCAACTTATAACTCAAATATAGATAAAAAGATGGTAAAATCTTGCCAATGTTGATATAACGTGACATATAGTTTGTAAATTCCATGTACATTAATGCAACTAATATATCTGTTTTTAACGTTTAAGAACTATAACTTTAATTCACGATTACTTAGGCTTTGCTAGGAGAAAGAAAGAGATGTTCAAAGGCATCATGACGATTACGTACGTATTGGCTAATTTGTAAAGATAGAGACGAAAAAAGATTCTCAAATGCCCCTGGTTAACGAAGATACGAATGTACGTTGGGTTAAGTCTTTGGGTTATTTTTGTATAGATAATGACATATATATAATAATATATATATATATATATATAGGAAAAAGGTTCATGTGAGAACCATTTGAATTGGAAGAACCATGAGAACTTCTATATTATAACTTGATGTTCATATGTGAATGATATATGTGAACATATTCGTTCACATATGAACTATCAAGTTATACTTATAATTACCTATGTTCATATGTGAGTTCTCACATGAACCTTACCATATATATATAATATAAATATAAAAATATATATATATATATGTAACTAGGGGGCCAATCAAATAATAACACCCTTAAAATATGAACACGGTGAGAACACTTAAAAACTTCATTTTGATGCATTAAAAGTCCATAAACTAACATAATGTATAACTAATTATCATTATTTAAGTGTTTAACAAACATGTCTGTCAAAATCGAGAAAATCATGTTTTGTTTTGTGCATCCATCTTGGATGCATATTCATCAAAATGATGCATCCAAAAAAAACGTGATTTTTTCGATTTTGACGAATCAATATGTTGTTAAACACTTAAATAATGATAATTAGTTATACACTATGTTAGTTTTATGGACTTTTAATGCATCAAAATGATATTTTTAAGTGTTCTTATCGTGTTCTTATTTTAAGGGTGTTCTCACTGGAGTATTACCCTATGTAATTATACATCGAAATTACATCAGTTTGAGAGTGTTGTGTGAATAAAAGTAAATTTTTTTGAAAAATAGAAAGGAAATAAAAAAGCTAATACTCCGAAGAAATGTGAGGACCACTCTTTGATTGGAGTGATAGTTTCCACACTGTCTCCAATATAACAGTGTTTATTCTGAATCGTAAAAAGGTACTGTATATTCACAACTAGTCTTTAGTCTCATCCGATGGACAGGTAGTATCAAAATATAATATAATATAATATAATATATATATATCAAAAGTAAATATATATATACATATATATATATATATATATATATATATATATATATATATATATATATATATATATATATATATATATATATATATATATATATATATATATATATATATATATATATATATATATATATATATATATATATATATATATATATATATATATATATATATATATATATATATATATATATATATATATATATATATATATATATATATATATATATATATATATATATATATATATATATATATATATATATATATATATATATATATATATATATATATATATATATATATATATATATATATATATATATATATATATATATATATATATATATATATATATATATATATATATATATATATATATATATATATATATATATATATATATATATATATATATATATATATATATATATATATATATATATATATATATATATATATATATATATATATATATATATATATATATATATATATATATATATATATATATATATATATATATATATATATATATATATATATATATATATATATATATATATATATATATATATATATATATATATATATATATATATATATATATATATATATATATATATATATATATATATATATATATATATATATATATATATATATATATATATATATATATATATATATATATATATATATATATATATATACAATAATCATCAAAAAGATGATATACCTTATATATATATATATATATATATATATATATATATATATATATATATATAGAGTTATGATAGAGTTTTAAATATAATTATAATTAATAAGAAAAAAGTCTAGAAAAAAAAGAGAGCACCTAGAGTAATTAAAAGGGAGTTTTAAGCTAAAAAAGGGGCTCTTAATAGTGTCAAGTATATAGTCAACCTGCTCTTTTAGTTATAGAATAGATGTTTAACATTGTAATGTAATGTAATTTTTAATCGTTTTGTTTAACTAATTTACTACCTTTGGATTATGGTTTATGTTTAGTATAACTTTTAGTAAGTAACCTTTATTTTTTACAATTTCTTAATTCTATGATTATTCTACGCCATAAACACATACATAAATAATCTTAATGTTAATATATACTATAACACAGTTGAACTAATGACTTATTAACCAATCAAATCGCTCAATTTTATCAAATTGACTATCGCTTATGTCATCATTTAGATTAACTATAAATTAAAATCGTAATAATCATTATCCAAATATATTATTATATTAGTATTTATATTAATTTGTAGAAAAAGTCTCATTAATTTACACTTTTTTTTGTTTTCCATCAATAATTTACACTTTTTAGCCCTGAATACTTAATTTATATTTATTTTTAGCCATAACTTGAGAGAATTTTTTAAAATTTACAATCATTTAATTAATTAAAAAATTTCAACATATGAAATATTGTCTACAAAAAATTATTTCAAAACCTAATAACTTATTAACAAATATTAGATTAGATTTTTATAAATTATAAATATTAATATTTAGTTTAATATTTAATATAAACACAATTTGAACTCTAGATACATATCCCAAACATAATAACAGATGACGATATACAACATCCTTATCCTAAACACAATAAAATCACAGAACATGGGACGATCACAGAACAAAGCACGATTTACAACAGAAGGTTACTTGAATCCTAAATCCAAATCAATATGAACTTCATTCAAGATTTATTATATCTCTCAATAAAAAAAAAAAAAAAAAAAAAAAAAAAAAAAAAAAAAAAAAAAAAAAAAAAAAAAAAAAAAAAAAAAAAAAAAAAAAAAAAAAAAAAAAAAAAAAAAAAAAAAAAAAAAAAAAAAAAAAAAAAAAAAAAAAAAAAAAAAAAAAAAAAAAAAAAAAAAAAAAAAAAAAAAAAAAAAAAAAAAAAAAAAAAAAAAAAAAAAAAAAAAAAAAAAAAAAAAAAAAAAAAAAAAAAAAAAAAAAAAAAAAAAAAAAAAAAAAAAAAAAAAAAAAAAAAAAAAAAAAAAAAAAAAAAAAAAAAAAAAAAAAAAAAAAAAAAAAAAAAAAAAAAAAAAAAAAAAAAAAAAAAAAAAAAAAAAAAAAAAAAAAAAAAAAAAAAAAAAAAAAAAAAAAAAAAAAAAAAAAAAAAAAAAAAAAAAAAAAAAAAAAAAAAAAAAAAAAAAAAAAAAAAAAAAAAAAAAAAAAAAAAAAAAAAAAAAAAAAAAAAAAAAAAAAAAAAAAAAAAAAAAAAAAAAAAAAAAAAAAAAAAAAAAAAAAAAAAAAAAAAAAAAAAAAAAAAAAAAAAAAAAAAAAAAAAAAAAAAAAAAAAAAAAAAAAAAAAAAAAAAAAAAAAAAAAAAAAAAAAAAAAAAAAAAAAAAAAAAAAAAAAAAAAAAAAAAAAAAAAAAAAAAAAAAAAAAAAAAAAAAAAAAAAAAAAAAAAAAAAAAAAAAAAAAAAAAAAAAAAAAAAAAAAAAAAAAAAAAAAAAAAAAAAAAAAAAAAAAAAAAAAAAAAAAAAAAAAAAAAAAAAAAAAAAAAAAAAAAAAAAAAAAAAAAAAAAAAAAAAAAAAAAAAAAAAAAAAAAAAAAAAAAAAAAAAAAAAAAAAAAAAAAAAAAAAAAAAAAAAAAAAAAAAAAAAAAAAAAAAAAAAAAAAAAAAAAAAAAAAAAAAAAAAAAAAAAAAAAAAAAAAAAAAAAAAAAAAAAAAAAAAAAAAAAAAAAAAAAAAAAAAAAAAAAAAAAAAAAAAAAAAAAAAAAAAAAAAAAAAAAAAAAAAAAAAAAAAAAAAAAAAAAAAAAAAAAAAAAAAAAAAAAAAAAAAAAAAAAAAAAAAAAAAAAAAAAAAAAAAAAAAAAAAAAAAAAAAAAAAAAAAAAAAAAAAAAAAAAAAAAAAAAAAAAAAAAAAAAAAAAAAAAAAAAAAAAAAAAAAAAAAAAAAAAAAAAAAAAAAAAAAAAAAAAAAAAAAAAAAAAAAAAAAAAAAAAAAAAAAAAAAAAAAAAAAAAAAAAAAAAAAAAAAAAAAAAAAAAAAAAAAAAAAAAAAAAAAAAAAAAAAAAAAAAAAAAAAAAAAAAAAAAAAAAAAAAAAAAAAAAAAAAAAAAAAAAAAAAAAAAAAAAAAAAAAAAAAAAAAAAAAAAAAAAAAAAAAAAAAAAAAAAAAAAAAAAAAAAAAAAAAAAAAAAAAAAAAAAAAAAAAAAAAAAAAAAAAAAAAAAAAAAAAAAAAAAAAAAAAAAAAAAAAAAAAAAAAAAAAAAAAAAAAAAAAAAAAAAAAAAAAAAAAAAAAAAAAAAAAAAAAAAAAAAAAAAAAAAAAAAAAAAAAAAAAAAAAAAAAAAAAAAAAAAAAAAAAAAAAAAAAAAAAAAAAAAAAAAAAAAAAAAAAAAAAAAAAAAAAAAAAAAAAAAAAAAAAAAAAAAAAAAAAAAAAAAAAAAAAAAAAAAAAAAAAAAAAAAAAAAAAAAAAAAAAAAAAAAAAAAAAAAAAAAAAAAAAAAAAAAAAAAAAAAAAAAAAAAAAAAAAAAAAAAAAAAAAAAAAAAAAAAAAAAAAAAAAAAAAAAAAAAAAAAAAAAAAAAAAAAAAAAAAAAAAAAAAAAAAAAAAAAAAAAAAAAAAAAAAAAAAAAAAAAAAAAAAAAAAAAAAAAAAAAAAAAAAAAAAAAAAAAAAAAAAAAAAAAAAAAAAAAAAAAAAAAAAAAAAAAAAAAAAAAAAAAAAATATAAACACAATTTGAACTCTAGATACATATCCCAAACATAATAACAGATGACGATATACAACATCCTTATCCTAAACACAATAAAATCACAGAACATGGGACGATCACAGAACAAAGCACGATTTACAACAGAAGGTTACTTGAATCCTAATTCCAAATCAATATGAACTTCATTCAAGATTGTAACACCCGTCATTTTAAAACCTGGATTTTCAAAAACTTTTGCCTAACAGCGTTCAGAAATGCGGAAAGCATAACCTTTATTACATAACTAATCCGTAACGGATAGTTCATTTATAAAAAGTGGTGTTACTACGTCTATATCATCAAAACAGTATAAGATAATCCAGATTTGGCACCAACATGAATGCCAACATAAATATTACATAAGTCTTAATAAAAGTAGCCAACATCATTATGGCTAAACATGAATGTCTAAGCGGGGAAACTAAACGTCTTCTTTATAGCAACTACCCGCCTCACCAAGCTAAGTCTTTCACTAGCTCAAACCTGCTTAACCTGAGGGAACAACGTTTTTCCTAAAGAGCAAGTTTTAGCTTTAAAAGCTAAGTAAGATAACAAACATTTGAAAACATTTACCGGTTCATTATATATTAACAAAAATCATTTCATAATTGTTAATATCACATAATAATCATAACACAATAGGATAAACACTTTCCTATGGTGTCTATCATATCACACATGAGCAAAAGCATATCATAATGTTAGGTCCAAATTTACAGGACTCGCTCCAGACTCGACTACTGGAGCCTTACTGAAGAATCTGTCCAGAAATGATATTTACTGGACCTACTCCAGACTTGGAATCTGAAGTCCCTCTGAAGATTTGTTCAGAAATAATGGAAGACCAGTGAGCAAATACTTGTATAGGAAATCTGGAGTATTCTCCAGATTAGCTCACTAGACTTCACCCCAGTCCAGATCTATTCTACTGAAGACGTTCTCACTGAAGTCAAAGACTGAAGTCAGAATAAAAAAGACTGACAAATGGCGGAGTCCACTGGAAGTCTTACCAGATCTGAACACTGGAGGATTGTCAGTGTTCTAGACCTTACAAGTCTGAACACTGATATCGAGGAATTGACTTTTGCCTTTACACACTTTCCAAAGAACATTCCACTTGTTCTTTACTAAAGTACCTACGTGTGTAAAGGTGGTTGGTTAAAAGAATAAAATCATGTTGATGTGACTTTATCCTTGTACCTTAACCAATGCATTTAATGATCTTGTCGGTTCATTAAATGCATGCAACCATATTTGTACGGCACAATTTCACTGTGAAATTGTTTGCCTATAAATACAAAGTCATTTCTTTGAGAAAATTACTTTTAGCATTAAAGGTGAATTTGTCTAAATACTCTCGATCTTAAACAGGGATACTTCACTAACTTTAAGTATCTCGATCTAAAAGAGTTATTTGGCAAATATAGATCACTTGTAATTCATAGGTTGTTAGGATACTTACATATTTGTATTATCTTGATTCCGCACAACCTTGTATTTTATTTAACATCATAAATAAAATACACTTGAAAATATTACATTTTGTTCCACCTTTATTTTATTGCTTTTAGTCTTGTATTACTTTGTTTATATACTTGCATTTATATTCAAATAATACTAGTCCATTCTAGTGATTATTAGACTTGTTGTATTTTACACTTCTGGGTTAACCATCTAGAGAGTTTGGGACTCACACATAACATTAAAGTAACATACATAAATTAACACATTAGGATCCATTGTAGTCCTAAATGTGCTTATCATCATAAATCTTTACTTTTCATCTTTTTTTCTTATCTTTCTTTTCTTTCTTTTCTTTTGCCTAGACGTAGGCTATGTGACATAAGCCACACATACTTAGGGATGTGGGGTTGTGTGTAGGCGGCCATAAGACCTTACATGGAGTCCTCACACCCGACTTGATGGGTAGACCTTACGGTGGTCCATCGTCGTCGTTAAGGAAAGACAAAGTCAATCCAACTGAGTATACCGTTTAACCTTTGCGCGTGTAGTGGTTAGTTACTCCACCCGGATACACTCAAACATAACTATGCCACGGGGAGGTATCTAGATTCCCACACCACGTGACCACATACACACTAGCTCCGAAGAACTAGCATGGGTTAAACTTAACACAATACTTTACTTTTTATACAAATTTACAAACCAAGCCTTTCTACTGTTTTGGTAAGACATAAATGGCTCATACATAATTCAATTAACTTTTATATAAGCCTTACTGTTTTGGTAAGACATAAATGGCTCATACATAATTCAATTAACTTTTATATAAGTGTTTTCAGCCAACATATAAATTCATGATGATGACTAACATTAAAAGACTCTAGTGTATAGCTAAAACATGATAGTTAATTTAAACATTATTTTAGCTAGTCATGCAACAGATAAGAATTTTAGGATGTTACATTAATGATATTAATCATTAACACATAGGCACATTAATCATATCTAGTGACCGTAGTCATTATCATGTAGCATATATATCTTTAAACACATAACCCTAACGGAAGACTAACGTTGACCAACGACATTATCGCTGGTTAATCTAAAAAGTTTGGGATGTTACAAAGATTGATTCTATTTCTCAATCAAAAAGGTACATAATTTTCTCCTTTAGTTTTGCGTATTAATGTTTGAAGTTACAATTGTCACTCAAATCAAGAGTCTTAATTGTTATCAAAGAATATGAAAACAATCCTAATTGTTATCTAATTATCATAGGACAGGTGATTGAAAATAAACTTATGCGTGTTATGGGTTTGCATCATGATGAAGTACATATACTTGAATGTCAAGTACGTGATATGTTTATATTTTAATTCTTACTTATCTTTCATAATAATATCACATTATGAGTACAACTGGTTTCAAAAAATTCTATTATAGAGAAATTATTATAGCATGTGTCTTGTGGAATGACTACGGCAAACAATTCCATTAATATGTCTCAGCTAATAATGACAGTGACGAACCTATGATTATTGTACTACAACTTGCAAAGTATAACACTTAGAACCGTATATCTTCAAAATTATAAGCTTTTATGACTTAAATGTATGAAGATCTAATATTGATAATATCGTAAATCCGTGTCCAGTATTGGACACGGGTCTAAAATCTAGTAATAATAATAAAGATACATAAACTGGTAGCAATTAAAAGCTGACAGATACCCAATGAAAGAAGGTCACGTAATATCATTTTGAGAAATAAGTTGGGACCAAAGTAAAAAGAGAAAAGGTGTTGTAGGAAAGAAGAGGGACTGAATATAGAAACAAATAAATTTAAAGGGGGTGCTGAAAAAGACGGCTCTATTTTGATAACTCAATTTAATAATCAATAATCGATATATGGGGTTCAATATACTTTAGTAGGGGACCATGCTATTGCTCACAAATATGACATCCCCTGCTACAGCTGTCGATCATGACCCCCTCCCTACTTACGCACATTTTCCGTCCGGCTCGACTTGGCTCAGCTTTCACCCTCAAATGCGGCTATATTTTATTTTATTTTGTAAAAATAAAACAAAAATAATCAACTAGTTAATACTTTTAGAGTTAATTACAGAAATCGTCCTTGTCGTAGACCTCTGCTTGTAGCTTCGTCCCTAAGTTTAATAAATTACAGTTTTAGTACAAAAATTTTTGCTCCGTCAACATTTTTGTTCCTGACCATAAACGTCCGTTAAAAAGGAGGTCACGTGTCTGGCACGTGATGGGTAACCTCATAATTTGGCTTAGAGTTAATTACAGAAATCGTCTCTATCGTGAACCACCACTTTCAGCTTTGGTCCCTACCTTTTAATAATCAACTTTAAGCCAAATTAGTTAAACTAAATCTAAAAACCCAAAATCTTACCAACATATATTAAACTAAATCTAATATACAAACTTTTAGAAATAATGTATACAAACTTTTAATAAATCACACAAACTGCTCGTGAGCCACGACAAATGAAAAAGAAATGAGATGTGACTATGTGAATGCTACTATAAAGACATGTGTGCGTGAGGAAACTAGGAAAGCATGAAACAAATTGAAGCCCGCGTAATAACTTCGAAATCGGATTCAAGTGAGTGATGGGGTTATTATGGAAGCTACGATAGATTCCAGTGACTCACAGCCACCGCCATCTCCGGTGACTCCAAACCCAGTAACTTCTCTCTCCCCTCCAAACTCGGAATCTGTCGTAGCTTCCATAGTAACCCCATCACTCACTTGAATCCGATTTCGAAGTTATTAGGAGACGCGGGTGTAACATTTGCCATTTTAGTCCATTACTTGTTATATATGATAATGGCAAACTTTATGAATATAAGAAAACTTTGGGTATTTTTGGTGCATATATATATATGTGTGTCGGACTAGTGAGATATTGTAACATTTGCTATCTGAATGATCTGTTTCGTTGTACTTTTAAAGAAACGAACCCGAAACACTCGTAATCTTACTAAGATTAGTTAACTAAAATTAGTTAACTAAGGTTAGTTAACTAGCCCATGGTATTGCAAAACCATCAAACTAGCCCATGGTATTCCTTAACTTAACCATAGTTATCAACAACCTAAACTAGTAACCATGGTAAATATATACCTATAAATACTACACCATTCCATGCCTTAAAACTTGCCAATTCACATAATCAAACTTCTTCTTCTTTAATCTCTATCATTCCAAGATCAATACTTGTTAAAGTTCAAGCATATCTTACACAACCTTTCATCATCCCAAGCTTTCGATTCAACCAAAGTTGTTTTGAATTCGTTGGTTTCAAAATTGTAAACACGACGTTATTATTGGGAATTCTTTCAAGAACTTATCAAAGCCTAGTTATAATGGCCACATGGAGTTAGGATTATTCCATATTCATCAAGTTTACAAGTCCAAGTTATAGTCGATTCTCTCAAGATCTTCTTTGAAGCTCATTCCTATATCGTTACTTTGATCTTAGAATTTATAATTCTCCAAACTTGTGAGTGTTTTTATAAAACCTTACTATAATTTGCTTTATGATTATATGACTATATGTTATGTATTGAAATGCTTGTCAACTTACTTTTATACTCAATTGATACATACCTACATTTAAATACAGTAAATATCCTATTAATACTATTCATCATCTGTGAATTATTTCGTATTGTCGATTTTTTGGTTTTTGGATAGAAAATATCCTTGATAAGCTTTAAACGAAAGCACTTCATGATCGCAGGCCTTTTGTTATATAGATGGGGGAGATAATGGGTTGTAGCCGGACTAGGTTTGGATTAAACGATTTAAAGTTCCTGCCCCCGTTGTTACCGCCCTACTAGATCCCTCCGTATAATTATCCGGGCATGAAGTGTATTTGTTGCACCTCCACCATTCATGGTATCTCTTCATTATATAATTAATACATTTTCGTATTAATTATAATACATACTATTTAAAAATACTTTCAAAAGGATTTAGAAATATCGGAGGAATACTGTATATATCCTACGGATACGTATTACAAACGGAAAGTTACATCTTTACCCTACAGTTTCAAAGTTGTCATTTTCAGTCCTTATAAGTTTGACATTTGACAAATTAAACCCCTCAAGTTTCAAGAATGACAATTTGGTCCTTTTAAATTTTTGCAACATAAATGAGTTTTCATTTAGAAAATACTTGAAATGATACTTAAAGATAAATTCAAAGACTTATAAAAACACAGGAAGTAAATTACGTTGACAAGCGTATTAAAAAGATAACCTTATAGTTGTATGTCTATATTTGGAATTTAGCACGAATATAAATCAATTAACATTGAAATTAGGGAATACGTAACGTGGCCAGTTGACTCACTCGTCATCGTTGACTACATCAATCTCTTCTACTTTGCTGTTGAACTATCAAGAATAAGGTGAGTTTCGTAAACCCTCCCTACTCAATTGAGATTCGGGCTGAAAAGTGTACATGTTTGTTTAACTGTTGATTGTTGATTTGATTGATTGTATGATTGAACTGTTGATATGGACATGTTAGCGCATTATTTATTATATAAGTCGCACCGTTAGCGCATTGTTTACGATGTAAGTCGCACCGTTAGCGCATTGTTTACGATGTAAGTCGCACCGTTAGCGCATTGTTTACGATGTAAGTCGCACCGTTAGCGCATTGTTTACGATGTAAGTCGCACCGTTAGCGCATTGTTTACGATGTAAGTCGCACCGTTAGCGCATTGTTTACGATGTAAGTCGCACCGTTAGCGCATTGTTTACGATGTAAGTCGCACCGTTAGCGCATTGTTTACGATGTAAGTCGCACCGTTAGCGCATTGTTTACGATGTAAGTCGCACCGTTAGCGCATTGTTTACGATGTAAGTCGCACCGTTAGCGCATTGTTTACGATGTAAGTCGCACCGTTAGCGCATTGTTTACGATGTAAGTCGCACCGTTAGCGCATTGTTTACGATGTAAGTCGCACCGTTAGCGCATTGTTTACGATGTAAGTCGCACCGTTAGCGCATTGTTTACGATGTAAGTCGCACCGTTAGCGCATTGTTTACGATGTAAGTCGCACCGTTAGCGCATTGTTTACGATGTAAGTCGCACCGTTAGCGCATTGTTTACGATGTAAGTCGCACCGTTAGCGCATTGTTTACGATGTAAGTCGCACCGTTAGCGCATTGTTTACGATGTAAGTCGCACCGTTAGCGCATTGTTTACGATGTAAGTCGCACCGTTAGCGCATTGTTTACGATGTAAGTCGCACCGTTAGCGCATTGTTTACGATGTAAGTCGCACCGTTAGCGCATTGTTTACGATGTAAGTCGCACCGTTAGCGCATTGTTTACGATGTAAGTCGCACCGTTAGCGCATTGTTTACGATGTAAGTCGCACCGTTAGCGCATTGTTTACGATGTAAGTCGCACCGTTAGCGCATTGTTTACGATGTAAGTCGCACCGTTAGCGCATTGTTTACGATGTAAGTCGCACCGTTAGCGCATTGTTTACGATGTAAGTCGCACCGTTAGCGCATTGTTTACGATGTAAGTCGCACCGTTAGCGCATTGTTTACGATGTAAGTCGCACCGTTAGCGCATTGTTTACGATGTAAGTCGCACCGTTAGCGCATTGTTTACGATGTAAGTCGCACCGTTAGCGCATTGTTTACGATGTAAGTCGCACCGTTAGCGCATTGTTTACGATGTAAGTCGCACCGTTAGCGCATTGTTTACGATGTAAGTCGCACCGTTAGCGCATTGTTTACGATGTAAGTCGCACCGTTAGCGCATTGTTTACGATGTAAGTCGCACCGTTAGCGCATTGTTTACGATGTAAGTCGCACCGTTAGCGCATTGTTTACGATGTAAGTCGCACCGTTAGCGCATTGTTTACGATGTAAGTCGCACCGTTAGCGCATTGTTTACGATGTAAGTCGCACCGTTAGCGCATTGTTTACGATGTAAGTCGCACCGTTAGCGCATTGTTTACGATGTAAGTCGCACCGTTAGCGCATTGTTTACGATGTAAGTCGCACCGTTAGCGCATTGTTTACGATGTAAGTCGCACCGTTAGCGCATTGTTTACGATGTAAGTCGCACCGTTAGCGCATTGTTTACGATGTAAGTCGCACCGTTAGCGCATTGTTTACGATGTAAGTCGCACCGTTAGCGCATTGTTTACGATGTAAGTCGCACCGTTAGCGCATTGTTTACGATGTAAGTCGCACCGTTAGCGCATTGTTTACGATGTAAGTCGCACCGTTAGCGCATTGTTAATTATTAAAAGCTAGGGACCAAAGCTGAAAGTGGTGGTTCACGATAAGGACGATTTATGTAATTAACTCTAAACCAAATTACGAGATTACCTATCACGTGCCAGACATGTGACCTCCTTTTTAATATACGTTTATGGTCAGGACCAAAAATGTTCGGAGCAAAGTTTTTTGGACTAAAATCATAATTTATTAAACTTAGGGACGGAAGCTGCAAGTGGAGGTCCACGACATAGACGATTTCTGTAATTAACTCTATTTTTTACGAGTAACAAATATAAGAAAAAAAGTTATACTTCAATGTTATAACTTGATGGATATGACATCTGAAATTTCAACATATTGACATGTTTTTTATATTGTATCATTCAAAACTTTCTTATCTTTTTTAATATATACTACGTAAAAAGAAAGTTAATTACATGACTTAACGATTACATCTCTTTATTATATATATATATAAGAAGTTCTTGTGTGAACCTTTTTATTTATAGATGTGACAACTTTAAAATTATGTATTAGATCACATGTGAATGAATCATTCACATGTGCAAACAAAATAAAGATTCATATAAGAAAAACTTTTAAAAATAAAACATATAGAAATACGTTTAATTTGATCTGTTTACATGTGAACGAATAGAAGTGTCAATATTATCTTTAATAAATTAAATACACCACAAGTTATTTTTATTTAAAAATATCTCTACAAGCCCCATTAAATCAGTTATCATTAAATCAATTACCTACAATACTTGAGGCCTCCGTCACCACCCCGCGACCGCCACCATATTTCGCGGGTATCATGTTAATTAATGATTAAAAATTGAAAAAGGCATTGCTTCATTGACCAAAACTTGGATTAGTTGAGGAGGGAGAGGATTGAGTTGTATAATTGAAGGAAGATATTTTATTAAAAGTAGATTAAATCGGTAGACATTAAAGGGCCAAAATGCCAAACACCTTTTTGAAATATGATTAATTTATACATATTTTGATAGACAAAGTATTTATATTGTGAAATAATGTTTTCATGAGATTCATGATCGAAGGAAATTAAAGGACCATTACTTTTACAAATGATGATAACACGCAATTGTATTATTATCTAAACTATTATTAAACCCTGGCATCTTGGTTGGTAAATTAACTTTTTGTTAATTCTATAGCACCATATATATAGATTATTTTAATCCATCTATCATTGGTAGAAGGATAAAAGATCCAAATATTCTAGACATAAGCAATAATCATGGGGAACTTAATTATTCTATTGACATGAATTTTAAGCAAGAAAATGTTTCCGTGGTCATGTATATAGGTATATATTTTTGAGAAAATTACACTTTTGATACCTCAAGTTGTCAATTTTTTCACTTTTGGTACCTCAAGTAGACAACATATTTTTATTACACTCTCCAATTTTCATCTCACACATTAGCATCTATCAAACACCACACACTCAAAAATCAACACACATTGCGATCATCCATATATCCATGTATACCTATATCTCTATACCATACCAAATTCAATACATAAACATGCGTAAATAAATTCAAATCTCTTATATGAATCATACACCACCAGAAAGGGTTGCCGACTATCTCCCTCCCCACCAGGCACCACGACCTCCACCTTAGCTAGAGATTCCGATCTAATCTCGTTTGTAGCAAATATATTCATCTGTAACAGATTTCGTTCAGATCTCGTTTGTAGCAGATTCCGATCAAGTTTCGTTTGTAGCATATTCCGATCAATCATCTTGTAGCAGATTCCGATCTAATCTCGTTTGTAGCAGATTCCGATCAAGTTTCGTTTGTACATATTCCGATCAGATCTCGTTTGTAGCAGATTCCGATCAAGTTTCGTTTGTACATATTCCGATCTAATCTCGTTTGTAGCAGATTCCGATCAAGTTTCGTTTGTACATATTCGTCAGATCTCGTTTGTAGCAGATTCCGATCAAGTTTAGCTTGAGATTCCGATCTAATCTCGTTTGTAGCAAATATATTCATCTCTAACAGATTTCGTTCAGAGCTCGTTTGTAGCAGATTCCGATCAAGTTTCGTTTGTATCATATTCCGATCGAAGAATAGGGTAATTTAGGGGTGAGAGGGTTTTCAATAATATGAAGAAAAGAGATCGATGGTGGGTGCGTATTCCAGCGACATGAGTTTTTTCCGGCCATCGATCCACCAATGCATTCAGTTCCTCCACCATCACCCGTAATTACACCAACAACATATAATATTTCAAGAATGGATACACACCATTGGGTGTTTTTTTAAGAGCCGTAAAAAAAAACATGTGTGTTGATTTTTGAGTGTGTTGTTTGATAGATGCTAATATGTGAGATGGAAATTGGAGAGTGTAATAAAAATATGTTTGTCAAAAGTGAAAAAATTGACAACTTGAGGTACCAAAAGTGAAAAAATTGACAACTTGAGGTATCAAAAGTGTAATTTTCTCAAAAAGAGGGGGGCCAAAAGACTAAAATACCCCTCACATGTTTGTCACGTGAGGGCGTTAACGGCAAAAATTAACGGCGTATGAACGTGGTACCAAAACTGAAAAAAACACAAAACTTTAGGTATGAAAGCTGCAATTTTTTGAGTTAGAGACTAAAAGTGCAAAAGCTGCCAACTTGAGGTACCAAAAGTGTAATTTTCTCTATATATGCCACCAACACCACCCTTACCAGAAATATGCTTTTCCTTGTGTCCAACGCAATCTTTACCAAAGCTAATAGAAATATCACTTCGAACATCTTCAAAGTAAAAAAGTTGTTTAGTTAGTAAGTTAGTTACTTATGATATGCTTGTGATCGTGTTTAGCTTCCAAAAAGTGATACTTCATCCGTCCCATTAAAAGTGTCATGTTTTTAATTTTCAAAGTCTAATGTTTGCAACTTTGACCTTAAATAATTTTTTGTGTTATATACTACTTGATAAAAATTATATGAATTGATTGTGTTTTAGACGTGGTTTTTAATAACTTATCAAAATTGATATAACACACAAAAAAAAAATTAAGGTCAAAGTTTAAAAATAAAGACTTTAAATATTCAAATTAAGACATTTCTAATAGGACGGAGGGAGTCTAGTTTTGGCTTCTTAATCATTTTATATACGCGTTATTTAGGTAGCATATCTGAATACTATATTGTTTCATTTCCTAAATAATAAAATAAATAATACTTTTATAAACAAAATAATCTAAAGGCGTTTGTCGATGAGGTAGTGGGAAAACAAAGTAAGTAAATAATTGTGTTAACAACCATTAATAAATGGATAGGTATATCAAGAAGTCTGAATTTTTGAGGTATTGACTTTAAATTCTGATGTGAACAAAATGCTCACAGAAGAGAGAAATTTTCTTGAAACAATTTTTTTCGAAATTAATTAAAATTGAATATTTAAGACTAAATATAGTGTTAGAAAAAGTTGTGTGGAATAAAAGGAAAACACCAACCAACCAATTAAGGTCTAAGGAGCTGAAGGAGGCGCAATGTGACAGCTCAACCATCCGCCAACTTCCTTAAAATTAATTCTACGACTAGCTACCCTTTGATCACTTTCACATTTTTCATTATATTATTAAAGAAAAAAGTAAATTGATAGGAAACCCTTATGCCCATGTACCTTTTTCATACCCACATAACCATAACAAGAATAATGTCAAGATAATTCAGTCACAAATTAATCCTGTCTTTGACAGAACTCTTACATGGATTTCTCAGAGAGTGGCGACTGGTGGCCATCTCACCAAAGTGACATGGGGTTTTTTTCATTATATTATTTGCCTTAATTTTATTCCCTCATTTTCAAAGTCTAATTTTTGCAACTTTGACCTTAAATAATTTTCTTTGTGTTAGATAATACTTAATGCAAGTTATATGAATTGATTGTGTTTTATAAGTGTTTTTAATGATATAATTTTCATCAAGTTTTATATAACAAAAAAAATAATAATATTCAAGGTCAAAGTTAAAGATTAAGACTTTGAATATTCAAACTAAGACACTTCTAATGGGACGAAGGGAGTAATTGTCACCATTAGTTATTTCTTTTTAATGTAGTAGAGTGTACTTAATCTAATTACGGAGTACTATCCATTGTTTATTTTCTTTAAACGGCCTAAAAGGACCAACTACTAAGTTATTTAAGACCAAAGATGCATAACCTAAAAATACCACAATTAAACAAATTAGATCCCACTTGCATATCTTTAACTTCAAATGCCGTGCTACTTACAATTACAAAAGACATGATAAAAAACTCTCATCAACGAAGGCCGAACTATCGGTTTTCACTCCGTGATGCTTTTGACACAATTCCAAATAAGACCCGTAAACACTAAACCAGGGAAAAGACGAAAACGCTTACAAAAACCTACAAGAATACATCACTGCTTCGCTTTCCCCCATAAACCAAACCACCCCAACACCTTCACTAGGCATGCGACAACTAACGAATCACTACAAATAATATTGCATTTGTCCACACTTTTAGTTAGCGTGAACAAATTAAAAATTTGTCACGCTTTTATGTGTGTAAAAATATGAAGAACTAAAAGTGTGTAGAAATTAATCACACTTAAAATTGTGGTATTCTAAATGTTCACACTTTTTAGTGTGAACTTTCATATTTAATTTGTCACATTACATTTGTCCACACTAACTAAATATGTGGCGTTGACAAATGTGGTGTTACAAATTAAATATAAAAGTCCACACTAAAAAGTGTGAACTTTTAGAATACCATAATTTTAAGTGTGGATTAATTTCTACACACTTTTTGTTCTCCATATTTTTACACACATAAAAGCGTGACAAATTTTAAAATTTGTTCACGCTAACTAAAAGTATAGACAAATGTAACATTATTTGTAGTGAATTCTCTACCCAAACATCTCAACTCACTCCATTCTTCAATTCCTATCCCGAGTGTGAATCCATAAGTGCGATACCGAAACCATAGAATTAAAAATCTCTTCATTATATTTGTCTGGCTTGTCTTCCCGAGAGCTTTTATGGAGAGTATTGTTTCATTGTTATTATTAAATTTGTAATTTACATGTATCTAGTGACAAAGGAGACCTGTTTCCTTACAAGAGGTTTCGAATTCGAGTCCTACACTATACATATTTGGGTGATCACATGTATTTAATTTTCACATATCGTGGACCTACGTGAGTCTTCTCTTTTGGATCTCTAAGTGATAGGGGATCTCACCGAGGGTTTAAATTGAGGATCGATTCCGCGAGGAGTCTCCAAGATGTGAACCTTGTTAAGACAATATATGCTAGACCTCTCATTATTCGTGAGTTAATTAGATCTTAAAAAAGAAAGAGATTTACATATAGCTAAAGTTTGTTAACAATAATACTTCCTATTAGCTACTAAACGAGTATGTAGGAATCAATAATTAGTTGATAACAATATTTATTAATTTATCAAATAAAAAAATTGTAGAAAAAACAAAAACCAAAACACAAAGAAAGGTTGTATATCTTCTTCAATAATTAATGATAACCTATGTGGTATATATGGTTGTGTGTAATACGAGTATATATTATTGATCATCATCACCATATATCTAACCTTGAAAAATTAATCTGATTTAGAAAGAGAGAGGGAAGGGATTCTTTTGTATGTATAAATTTGTGACTTCACAGAACTGGTCCAGAAAGTTTCTTTGTCTCTGATCCCAATAAGGCCATCTCTCTCTCTCTCTTCCAAAAGATCTGTAATCATACTCTCCTTTTTTCAATTCTGCCATAGATACATACATATATACATACATAGAGCTATATCTCTCTCCAAAGTACAAAGTGTGGTCCTGGCTAGCCAGCCTCTTTGCCTTAACCCCCCACTTTTTATTAGCAAGCTAATTAAGCCCCCCCTTTTTCTTCACATCACATGATCATCTCCATCCAACTTCTCTTCTCTACATATTACATTTCTAGTGATCAGACGTACTGACAAATTATTTCAAGAAAAATACAAACTAATTTCTTGAAATTCTCAATTCTTCTTCTTCTTATTCTTCAAAAAAAAGAAGAAAAGAACTCATCAAAAAAGAATGCAAGAACAACAAGGATTAGGGATGATGGTTGTTGGTGGTGGTGGTGGTGGCGGTAGTGGTGGTTTTACTGATCATATGGCAGTTTCACTTTCCGGTGATCAAAACCACCGTCACCTAAAGGCGGAGATAGCCAACCACCCTCTTTATGAACAGCTGCTTTCAGCTCATGTTGCTTGCCTACGTGTCGCCACCCCAATTGACCAACTGCCGTTAATTGATGCACAGCTTTCTCAGTCTCACCACCTTCTCCGGTCATATATCTCCGACCACCATAACCAACCACTTTCCCCTCATGATCGCCAAGAACTTGACAACTTCTTGGTATATATATATATATATTACTAAATTACTGAGTATTAAATATGTATGCTATATATCTTTGTTTATATGCAAGTTTTTTTTCTTTCTTAATACCGGTAACCGGATAAGTTTTTTCCGTTCAGGTTCATTACTAGGGAAAAACAAAACTTCGATGTAAAAAACAAAAATACATACATACCCTTCTTGTTTCTTATTATAAAGATTGAATCTTTTTACTGTTTTGTTATATGATATAGTTCAATTTATATTTTTTATTTTAATTGTAATTAATAAAAAATGGAACAGGCACAGTATTTGTTAGTTTTGTGTTCATTCAAAGAACAGCTGCAGCAACATGTCAGAGTTCATGCTGTTGAAGCTGTCATGGCCTGCCGTGAAATTGAACACAATTTACAAGCTCTAACTGGTATACTACCCCACCCTCCCTTTTTATTTTCTCCATCTGTCTTACAGTAATTTCTTCTCTAATATATATGCCTGGCTATACATACACTTTTATTCTATATGTCTATACATATGTGTTAATTTTCATGTTTGTTATTAATTATTTGGGTTCTGGGATAGATCATTAAACATGTTTTCTTGTTTATTTAAGATTTGTTTTTAAAAAGTATCAACTTTTAAGATTATTAGTCTCATACCAAAATGATTGGAAAAATAATAAAATATTAAAGAAAAGAGGGGAAAAAATAAATTAAATTGTGGATATTAATTAGGTGGGTGTGTAATGTGGGGCTGTTGGTGAGTTTTTTAAGTTTAATTTAATAATAATAAAATAATAAATCACTATTTATGTGTTTATTTAATTTTATAGTTAGGAGTAGAAGGAAGGTTGAGTTAGTTGGTTTGATGAAGGGAACAAAGAGTGACAACAGAACCAACAGCACCTAACAACCGATATATTCTTCTAAATTAATTTCTAAGCAAATACCAAATGGATTATTAATATTGTTATTTACATTATTATTTTAACGTTTGTTGGGCATAGCTATGTGATGTAAAGGGTTATATTAGTCTCAGGAATATTAATGTCACCAAATTAAGTACAACAACAACGTTACCTAATCTCTGAGAGCAAGGTATAGACAAGTGGGATGTTGACAGTCTTGCTTCTACCCAGATAGAGATGTTGCTTTCATAAGGACCTCCGGCCAAAAGCGAAAAAAGTAGAATAATGTAAAGAGTTTAGTAAGCATACATGTCGGCGTAGTATCACCTGCATACATTAAAGTAGAAAAGAGTAACGAACCTAACATATAGCATACTTTAACACACTTTAGCGAACACCAAATTAAGTACTACTCGGTATATATTTTTATGGCCATCTTCAATGACACTTTGTCCAATCATCCCTCTTTTTTTTAGATGGTAAATAATCTTTAGAGAAGCTCACATATATTTAAATTGTAACATAGGAAAATTGTGATCAACTTTTGATATTACTTTTTTTAGTCATATACTTCTTTTGAAAAACAAATGAAACACCCCAAGCTAACTAAAAGTGATATGAAGTAGTTTTCATGGTATGATGTTATTATTATTAGATGTTAAGTTTAAGTTTTTTTACATTAAAAACTTTAGAAACTATTTATCATTTTAACCTATAACTAAAACTGGTCAAGTGGGATTTTTTAAGGTTTGTGTTGTATATATATACATAGTTCTATATTAATGATTTTTCATTTTCTTACATGCATTCTTCTTTTAAAAATAAATGTGTATTCAAGTTTTCAATTCATTGTATTTTTTTGGTTTGTCATTGTTTCACTTGTACAAGCACTCAAAAATTATAGTTGCCACTCTATAGTTTTTATTTTTTTGGTTTGTCATTGTTTCACTTGTACAAGCACTCAAAAATTATAGTTGCAGCCACTCTATAGTTTTTATTTTTTTGGTTTGTCATTGTTTCACTTGTACAAGCACTCAAAAATTATAGTTGCAGCCACTCTATAGTTTTTATTTTTTTGTTACAAACCACATGATAGTATCCATCCACAAATTATGTAATAAGTTCATTGGTGGGTTTTGCTAATGATAATTCTAAGTGTTATTAGCATAAACAGTTGTAAAAGTAACATCTTTTTATATGCATGTTATTGACCGTCTTTAATGCTGTTATTAACGAAATACTAGATTGAATAACCAAGACTAGTATAAACTCGCGCGATGCAACGACGACAATTTACAGCGAGAGATACCTTAACGACGATAATTAACAACGTAATATTTATTTTCTGTTTTTAGAACTTTTATTGTCGGTTATAAATGTATACAGTCTTTTTTAAAAAGTTATCAAGATTAGAGTTTGACGGACATTTGTTTGAGTTGCAATTGGAGGGGGTATTTTGGGAACATCAAGTGTATGGTTGAGAGGAAGGTTGAATGTGTAGAAATAATTGCGGTATTTAAAAATCTTAACTAAGCAAGGAGTGGGAGTTGGCTTTGTTTTATAAGGGATTAAGATAAGATAATATATGATGCTTGTAAATATTTCGTGGCTATAGCTTGTTTTATATATGGATATTACTGATCATGCATCATGATAGTTGTAAGTATCAAGTTAGTTTTTATAAATTGTTATAAATTGCACTGCGTACTTGTTTTTTTAAGCCTTATTGTCACATAAATACATAACCTCAAGTTTTCCAAAGTTTTATAGCATTCCCACAAGTTGTACATCTAGTTAAGTACTAATATTGTCTTTGATTTCCTTAAGAATTTTCATTTGCATTTATATATACTCGATCTGCTGTGTGATGCTTAATTTACAATGTAGCTATTATTAATTTGAAAAAATTGTGTTTTATGCAACGGAAACTTACCGAAAGGATCTTTCATATTATTCCACATTCAATCTCATTGCATTTATTGATCCTTCACCAGATCAAGGCCGTGATGATATTCTGTCCAATATATAATCAAATTAATCCAGATGTTAGATATGTCGTATTATTATTATTTTTTGAATAAAGAGATAAAATCAGATCGATACAGTGATCAATTAATTACACTGTAAAGTAAAGTACAAATGTAAAATGCACACAGTCGTTCTTGCATCCCAAAATTGTACGTGACAAATCATTCTATAAATGGATGCAATAGTACGTAATTATTTGCAGTTAAATAAATAAAGATTAATTTCTGATACTCTGTGTACTAATAGGGGTTAAAAAGATGAGCATTTAAAATTTTCCTTTTTATTGCTTGCTGTCATTTTGCATCAGTAACTTGTACTATTGATTCTCCTTTTTTTATATGTTTAATAACATTTTTTCGTATCCTTTTTGAGGTACCATAATGTACTTAAAGTGACACATAAATCTATATACTCGTATATTTCAACACTAGAACAATGTGCTATAAAAACATATTTTTGCTTACGTACGTACATTATTGTATTTTTGCTTACGTACTTGTTGTTAGGAGTAACACTTGGAGAAGGGTCTGGAGCAACAATGTCGGATGATGAGGATGAGATGCCCATGGATTTCTCACTGGATCAATCCGGTGGTACGGATGGTGGCCATGACATGATGGGTTTCGGCCCGCTTCTTCCTACAGAATCTGAACGTTCTCTAATGGAAAGAGTGCGTCAAGAACTTAAAATCGAACTTAAACAGGTTGGTATGAATTTAATAGATCTTTCTTATTTTTATCTTGCAACTAAAAACATATTTTCTGCTTATTTTAGTTTTATTGGATTTGTTAGATATAAAACACAACTCGTACTAACTCATTGCTAAATAGTACTCCACTACTAATTAAATAAGTTGAAACTGATCATCATCGATACGTACTACCTCTAATTTAAAATTACCAACGATACACAGGGATTCAGGTCAAAAATTGAGGACGTGAGAGAGGAAATACTGCGAAAAAGACGGGCAGGAAAATTACCTGGTGACACTACTTCTGTTCTCAAAGATTGGTGGCAACAACACTCAAAATGGCCTTACCCAACCGTAAGAACAATTAATTCTATTATTATTTTCGTACTAATCAATTAAATGTATAGTGTTTACGTACTTAACTAATAACACGAGTAACTTTGTTTAAACGACGCAGGAAGATGATAAGGCGAAGCTGGTGGAGGAGACAGGGCTACAACTAAAGCAAATTAACAATTGGTTCATCAATCAAAGGAAGAGAAACTGGCACAGCAACTCCAACTCAATGACTGCTCTCAAGTCCAAGCGCAAGCGATAGAATTAATTGGACGTACTACTAGAATCAATCTCGAAGGTTGCTAATTTCCGAAAGAGAGAGCAATTTATTATTTTGCATTACGAATTATATTTGTTGATACGTATGGACTTATAATAGTAGGGTATAATATGGGGATATATCGTCACGTACCAATTCAAAAACAGCAGTCGGGGGCAAAAACAATTAAGTTGTAACGATTGCATATATATGATTAATCTTCTAACACATTTTCTGTCTTATTAATATCGTGATCGATCATAATAATCATGATTAATTTTCTAGTAATTAAGGGTACGTGCTACTCATGGTTTTTCCTTTCGGGCGTATCCCGGCCAGTGGTGCATTGCATTACTATAAGTAGCTTCTTGCTAGCTAGTTTATATATATACTCGTAAGAAATATATAAAGTTTATTTACCGTTCATAACTGAAATCGAACCATTTATAGAGAAATGCCTTCCGTTATATTTTTTGAGTGTCTTATATTATATTCAGAATTTGTACTTTGAAGACACAACAGTAGAATATTATACTTTTGTAGCTTTGTGCAAGACATATATACACAGAATATTAAATTTGAAAATTTTGATCCTCGACTATGTATTTATGCATACTGTTTCAACAATATCCTCTTTTTCACTTTTAAGATTGAAAGTGAAACGACAGTTGAAGGTTCTAGCTTTAAAGCAATTCTCTCTTTTGTCTTTTTCTTTGGCGCCTCTTTGCAGAAAGTTAAAGGCCATATGATATCCAATAGCTACTATACTGCCCGCCCACATATGCCTAGGGCACCTTCGATAAAAAGTTGTTAGACAAATACATGATATATGATACTCCCTCCGTCCCAATTTAAATGTCCAAGTTTGACTGTCATAGTCTTTTTTTTCGCAACTTTGACCATTAATATCATTATTTGTGTTTTATAATACTTGGTGAAAGTTATATAAATGTAAAATACATTTAAATGTCAATCGATTCATATATTTTACATCAAGTATTACATAACACAAATAAAAATCTAGACGGTCAAAGTTGAACAAAAAAGACCCAAAATGTCAAACTATGACATTTAAATTGGGACGGAGGGAGTAATATATATTTTAGATTAATAGATTGAACTTACAAAGCACCATGGTTTGGATCAGTGGTAAACACCCTTGCCTCGGGAGACAGAGGTCATGGGTTCGATCCTCATCCCATGCAAAGATTGGAGGGCCTTTTCAACCATTTATCTAGAAAATGGAAGCAGCCTCTCTACTTTGGTAGAGGTAAGGTCTGCCTACATCTTAACCTCCCCATATACCAGGTAAGGTCTGCCTACATCTTAACCTCCCCCATACACCATCAAAGTATTGGGGCTCAAAAACCGCAGAATGCGGCACTGAACAGATTCTTTCTTTCTTTTTAGATTGAACTTACAGAAAGAAAAGTATAATGTACGTGATTGATTTAAATTTGTTTAAAAATTTAATGTTGATATACATAATATATATTATTAATTATAGATTGAATTAATAGACATGATAAATGAACGGTTTAATTTTTTTAAAATTTGATGCTAATAAATTAAACATGATAAATTCTAAGCATATATATTCAATTTCTAACTTAGTCCCATATACTACATTACTCTTAGAAAAAGAAGTTCATGTACATGAATTAGGAGTATTGTTTAACCATTTGTCTTTGTATTTGCATTTCATTGATATTATCATAATATATGTAAATTTAATTTCGAACCTTGTTTGATAATGAAGATATTCCAATCCGTGGCACATCCAAGTCAATCATTACATATACAATGTAGATACATATAATCTCTTTATTATATTCTTTTTCTTAGAATAGCGTCATCAAAGTTTAGTTGTTCGGTCAGATTCTTTATAGATATATATAACATATATATGCATTGCAAACAACGTAATTATTCGACATTTTATAATTAATGTCAAACTCTATATATTATAAACGCAACATAATCAACCAACCATGCATTAATTATTTCAACTTCACATCTTTTATCACATATTGTAGCTATATTAAGTGAATACTTCATTATATAACTAACATAACATTTGAAATACATTTGTATTAAGTAAGATGGCTGCTGCTTCAATCGACGAAGGGTCGCGACATCCACAACATGTGGAAGTTGTTCCGTTTAATACATCCGAAGTTCCTTTAGTACCGGTTTTACTTCATGGGAATTTAGATATATGTGTGAAAGAGGCCAACAGACTGCCTAACATGGATGCATTCAATAAAAAGTTTACTCCCCTTTCGGGCACCAGTGATCCTTATGTGACGATATCTGTCGCGAATGCTGTTATCGGAAGAACCTCCGTCATAAGGAACAGTGAGAACCCTGTTTGGATGCAACATTTTTACGTCCCCGTGGCACATCATACGACGGAGGTGTTGTTTGTTGTAAAAGATAGTGAGATTGTTGGTTCTCAGCTTATAGGTGCGGTTGGGATTCCAGCTGAACAGTTGGTTGCTAATTCTGTCATTAAGGGTACTTTCCCTATCTTGAATGCAAGCGGGCAACCATGTAAACCTGGTGCGGTATTAACTCTATCGATTGAGTATACACCGGTGGATAAGATGGTGATTTATTGTGGTGGGGTTGGGTCGGATCCACAATGCAAAGGCGTCCCAGAAACCTATTTTCCTCTTAGAAAAGGAGGAAAAGTTACCCTTTATCAAGATGCTCATGTTGATGGAAGCATTCCAAGTTTGAAGCTTGATCGCGGTTTGAAATATGTGCAAGCTGATTGTTGGAGAGATATTTGTGATGCTATCAGGCAAGCACGTCGTTTGATTTATATCACAGGGTGGTCTATCTTCCACAAAATTCAGCTTGTTCGTTATGGAGCAAAAGCACGAGATAGCGTTTTAGGAGACCTTCTCAAGAGCAAGTCAGAGGAAGGTGTGAGGGTGCTTCTCCTTGTATGGGATGATCCTACTTCAAAGAGCATTTTCGGATATAAAACAGTGAGTCCAATAATTAAACACCACCGGTCAAAAGTGATTCAAGCTAGTATTATAGACAAATTTAAACACTATATTCTACAAAAGTATTGGTACATAATACACTATCACATAAGGTGGGAAAAATATAACTAACAATTTATTATGCAAAACGCATGCAGGAAGGAGTTATGCAAACTCATGATGAAGAAACTCGGGCTTTTTTCAAGAATTCTTCGGTGCAAGTATTACTATGTCCTCGCTCAATAGCAAAGACTAGTTGGGCCAAGAAGGTTGGATTAAATTAGGCTAGCTAGCTATACGATGAATCTTTTCGTACATTCTATATACTACATTTTTTGGAGTGTATGATAAATGGCTGGGTCGCTGAATTTGTATTTGGTTTGCAGGATGTTGAAACCATCTATAGCCACCATCAAAAAACTGTCATAGTAGACGCTGATGCTGGTATCAAAAGACGAATAATGGCATTTGTTGGAGGTCTCGACCTATGTGAAGGACGTTATGATACTCCTGAACATTCTCTTTTTAGCACACAAAACACGCTGCACAAAGATGATTATCACAATCCTAACTATACAGTAAGCATTATATATATTACTCAGCTCGTTGAATATATGTGTTGTTTTACCTTTGGTTGTATCATATATAGTACTAATGTTTCCTCTCTTGTTTGTATGTTTATATGAAATGTGATCACAATTAACTGATTATATACTCAGGGTTCAACAACTGGTTGTCCAAGAGAACCATGGCATGATTTGCATTGTCGAATAGAAGGTCCAGCAGCGTATGACGTGCTCCAAAATTTTGAGGAACGTTGGTTGAGAGCTTCAAAGCCTCGTGGACTTTCGAAAATAAGTAAATTTTCTGATGTGCTACTTAAAGTTGATAGAGTTCCGGAGATCTTAGGCATCACTGATGCCCGTTATACAAGCGAGAAAGATCCAGAGGGTTGGCATGTCCAGGTACGTCCCAGATTAAATACCGTAATCTTACATATATTACGAATTGAATTTCAAATTATTTGACCATCTTGTCTGTGCATGTATAGGTATTTCGTTCCATTGATTCGAACTCCGTTAAAGGTTTAGGTTTCCCCAAAGACCCAAAAGATGCTAAAAGCAAGGTAAGGTCACTCTTTTGCTATAAGCTTCTTTTGTATGTTCTAAGACAAGATGATAGCTAATACTTTCAGTAACTTTTTTCAGAACTTGATATGTGGGGAAAATGTGCTCATAGACATGAGTATACATACTGCGTATGTGAAGGCAATTCGTACGGCTCAACATTTCATATATATTGAAAACCAATTCTTTCTTGGTTCTTCATATAACTGGGCTGATCACAAAAGCTTGGGTAAGCATCAAATAATTTTATGAGGAATGGCAAATTGGATGGTTGGGTAATGGGTCTAATGGGCCAGGTTGGTTTGAACCGCAAACACTCTTATCCAATTCTTAACGAACCAGCTAGTGTGTTAATCATGATACAATAACAATATTATTACAAAATAATCCAAGTTCAATAAAAACATATGGAGGCTGAATGCATTTACTATAGGCTTTATGGCACTTACAACTTGTATTTGCCATATTAGTAAACTCGTGATTTTTTTACCAATACGAAATGAAATACAATCCAATTGTTCCATTCGCAAGTTAAACTCAAATAATGGGCATAAAATGATTGATCTAAATCAAACAAGGGTTGTATCAAACAAAGTACAACCCTTGAAATAAGATGAACTTAAACTATATATACTAATAAGATTATATTTCAACTGATTCAAATGAACTTTTCTTATGTTCTGCAGGTGCAAACAATTTGATACCAATGGAAATCGCTCTTAAAATAGCAAGTAAAATCCGAGCAAATCAGAGGTTTGCCGTGTATATTGTGATTCCAATGTTTCCAGAGGGTAACCCAACTAGTTCTGCTACTCAACGGATTCTCTTGTGGCAGGTTGATTTAGATTATATTACATATTGAGACAGTATCCATTTAGTATATACATAAATTTGTTGCTGAAACAAATATTTTTGCAGCGTCATACAATGAATATGATGTATGGAGTTATTTACAATGCATTGAAAGAAACGGGGCTCGATAATGAATTTGAGCCACAAGACTACTTGAACTTTTTCTGTCTTGGCACACGGGAGTCATCTCAAAGTGTACCAGTACCACCAAGTTCCAATGGGAAAAATTCACATCCCCCAAATACACCTCAAGTATGTACATTCTTGTTCTTCTAAAACAACATTTAGGCTTACTCTTTATCACAGTGCTATTTTCTTTAGTATATATTTTAAGGGTCGAAGATAGCAAGTTAGGCGGGCTAGGTAATTAATGAGTCAAAAATAAACATGCGGATTGGGTCAACCTACAAATTACGGAGTAATACTTTTTGGTTTATTAATTACGAGTAATATGTTCTCACAAAAAACATAATCGATCGAAGATAGATGTTGTAGGCATTAAAGATTAAGGTGACGTTCAACTTGTTCCCATTGCCTCATTTTTCTTATTTGACAATGAAACACAACCCATTTATAAGTTAGTCGAAATTCTATTATCTCACATATCCATTTGATTAACTACCTAGGCACTTAGTGTCACAAGTAGACGCTTCATGATCCATGTGAATTCGAAAGGAATGATAGTTGACGATGAGTTTGTGCTATTGGGATCTGCAAACATCAACCAACGTTCATTAGAAGGTACCCGAGACACTGAAATTGCAATGGGTGCATATCAACCTCATCATACATGGGCTCACAAAGGTTCTAATCCAAATGGACAGGTAACTAGTTCCTCTATTATATAAGAAATTTTTAGCTTCTAAGCAAACTTATAACATATATGAAAATAATATAGTTTTAGTTGAAATATTATTCTAAATTTGAATACGAAAACTAGTCTTTTATATCTCACAAAGTCAAACGGTATCATGTAGATATTTGGATACCGAATGTCACTTTGGGCAGAGCATGTTGGAGACCTGGAGAGCAGTTTCGAGGAACCACATAGTCTGGAGTGTGTGAGACGGGTGAGGTTGTTAGGTGAGCAGAACTGGAAACAGTATGCAAATGAAAAAGTGACAGACATGACCGCTCATTTGTTGAAGTATCCAGTGGAAGTTGATCGGAAGGGCAACGTTAATCCACTTTCTGGATGTCCAAATTTTCCAGATGTGGGTGGCAGCATTGTGGGTTCTTTTGTGTCCGTTCAAGAGAACCTCACCATATGAAAGTTGCGTTTTCATGTTTCTTGGGTTTTCTTTTTGTCTATCTAAATAGTATGCTGGTTATTTTCTCCATATAGTCTTACAAGTCCATAAATAAAATGCATCGTTTTTTGATCTTTCACATTGCATTTTGTGTTGAACATATATAACTAGGCCTGGCAAAATGGGCGGTTTGGGTAACGGGTCAAAACAGGGTTTTCCACTTTTCCTTTTGTTAATTTTTGTATAACTTATACCACAACAATGATGTTCAACTCCGTTCAAGAGGGGTGAGATGTAAGAAGTGAAACTCAAAATTTGTCTTTTTTTTTTCTTTGCATTTCCTTTCAATCACTCTTTAAAGTGCGTGCCAACAACTCAATAACAAAACGAAGGTGCTACAAAAAGGCAAAGCGAAGAATTTTAAGCCCATAAAAGCTAGGCCCAGTTGAAGACTTCTTGGGTTAAATGGTGATAAGCTTGTTAGCCCAGAACGTTTGGTTAACTATCAACACGATAAAGATTGTATAATAAAGATCAAAACCAAAGTTATGGTTATAATTAGCCGTGCCCAAAATTAGTTTTTGGCCGACCTGACCCGAAAGGTTTCGGTCAATAGGACTAAAAACCGGGTTTGACCAAACCTGAACCGGTTTGAAACTGGTTTTGGTCAAAGGTTGACTGGTTTTTAATCCGAAAACCAAACCTGACCCGCTCCTAGAACCCGAAAAACGAAACCGGTTAAAAACTCTGGGTTTGACCGGGTTCGGTTTTGGGTTCCGAACCGTTGTTTTTGCCGACCTCTAGTTATAATGTTGAATAGACAAAAAGTAAAAATAGTTCGAATGCAATGTACACGTCCCTTTTTCTGCCAAGTTTAAGTAACAAATCGATCACTCTATGAGTCTATGTATAAAACGCATATGACAAATAATCAAACAAAACAATGCCATTGTGACTCATTACATGGCCTAAAATGGTTATATATGCAACAACTATATATACTTTCACATGTGATCGAGTTGGCAATTACATGGTCCCTTTCAATGGGTGCAACAGAAACGCTAGTTAAATATATGGCCATATATTACAAAGCCAACTAATATGATATATCTATTAGCAAGTAACGTAAGATGGATATATACTTTTCATTTTGTTCCATAGTTTAGACCGTCATCAGTTTTGGAGTGCTTTGTTTGTTGGTTACCTTTAAAAGAACATAAAGCTAGAAAGGCGATCTTTATTCCAACTTTTTTGCTCTTCTTTAACCTTGCATCATTACTATTATAAATGGAGTATCACCCGGCCCAACCCATAGCAACTTGGATGAGTTCAATGCATCTTTGTAGTTTTTTAAATATAGCAAGAGTCCGTAGTTTATTTTTTTATTGGTGGGTATATTGAAATTAGTCGTATTTTTTAAGTCCCATGTTTTGAATCTTTCTATCATGTTTCTAGTTGGTTTCTACGCGTTGTTATGGCGGTCACGTTTCCTACTTGTAGACTTGTAGTTCATTGTTTATGACCTTTAAACATTGTTTCGAGTTTCTTCATTGACATTTTCTATATCTATACCTATATATTAAACACGTATAGTATATTTAACTTCATATTTTGAAGAAAATTGAATTGAAAGAAATAATTAATGATCGACTAAATAAGTCAGTTTTACTAAAAATATTTATTATTTTACAAAATTTATTACTATTTAATAAAAAAATTCTTATTAAAAAACTAACTTTAGTTTATAAAATTTAATATTATTCTATAAAAAATTTATTATTTTATAAAAAATTAATAATATTTTATATAAATTTTTATATTTTGTAAAAAGTATTAATATTACAAATTAAAAAGTATATATTCAATTTTTATTATTATTATTATTTTTATAATTAATATTATGAATTCCATTCAATTCCACTCAACCAAACACAAAAGATTATAATTCCATCAGATTCCAATTCCATCAAATTCTAATTCCTTTAACAGATTCCAATTCATTTAAAAAAATTCTGCGAACCAAACGGCCCCTCACAAACACTATTTACTTAATAATCAAACAAAAAACTTTATATCCTCCTATTATGATGTAAATTTTATTAAAGTCATGGTTTTAACTTTTCTAGTAGTGAAAATAGTTGCCTTATTCAAACTTTTGATTCTCAAAAGTGATCAATTACGTAAAAAAGAAGATTAAAATTGCGAGACGAACAACTATCTTAGACAAAAAAAAAACACTTAAAAGATCAAGTATTATTTATATAATAATGGAGCACGAATAGGAAGATGAGGGAGAAATACTTGATAGTTTGTGAACGGTGTTACTCGTCTTCTAGAAGCTAAAGGGGCCAACTTCCATTACATTTACGTTATGCAGTTTCAGGCTTTCGGCCCAAATGCCACAAATAACGAAATATGGGAAATATTTAAGTGAAAACGTGTTAGATTATCATTGAAATCAAACACTATAAGCAGAACAAGCAACATCTTTCTTTTTTATTAAAAGAAACCAAAATCTACAATATAAGTAGAACTAACAACATCTTAGTTTAACTGTTGAATAACATATGACTACTTAGAATATTTTTATAAATATGTGTATAGTATAATATTTTTTAATCATGTACTCGTATAAATTATGATTATAACTAGAAATAAATTAAATAATATGGGGCACTTTGGTCTTGGTCTTGGTCATCATCCACGATTCCAATGACAATAAACAATTCATTTATGGTCTACAATCTCCATTTCACATTAGACGTTTTCTTTTCTTTTCTTTTCAAAGTGTATGTTTCAAATTCTCTTTTATATACACTATTTTTATACTCTCTTTATCCCACTACCACTAAAAGTGTCATGTTTTAAATTTTTAAAGTCTAACTTTTACAACTTTGACCTTAAATAATTTTTTTTATGTTAGATAATACTTGATGAAACTTACCTTAAATAATTTTTTTTTATGTTAGATAATACTTGATGAAAGTTATATGAATTGATTATGTTTTAAAAATGTTTTCAATAATATAATTTTCATCAAGTTTTATATAACAAAAAATATATATATTCAAAAAGTTTAAAAATTAAGACTTTGAATATTCAAATTAAGACACTTCTTACGGGACGGAAGGAGTAATATTTTTAAAATTATAAAATATCATAAACATATATTTTGTTAATCTAATTTCTTGTAAACCCAAAGTCATTAATAAACCAATTACCAATCGTATTTAAAAACCAAACTCCATCTTAAATATATTATTAAACTAAGCTAATAACTATTTATAATAGGGAGAAATGAATATAAGGTTGTCTCATACTCAAGCTTAAGTATGAAACCTCTCACATATCAATTTTTTAATATTTGTTGTATAATAAATAAATCACATGTACCCATGAATTATATGGTTTAAAAAAATGGTATGTAAGAGATTTCATACCTAAGCTTGAGTATGAGACAACCTTAAATTCACTTCCCCTTTATAATATTCCGGGTTAGAAACATAAAATATTCTTACCAAATATTTGGCTAGGTGGACGGGGAAAAGTACTAGAGAGGAGAACGGATACAAGCTATGGTACTCTGGAGCGCCTAAGTCGATTAACGGAGTAGGGATCATCATGACCGAACGACTTAAAGACTTTGTTGTGCACGTGGAAAGACACGGGGATAGGTTGATGTTGGTGAGATTGGTGATACAAGAGAGACAATAAACGTGATCAGCGCGTATGCTCCCCAGTCGGGCCTGGGAGCGGGAGAGAAAGAAGAGTTTTTGGGACTCACTAGATGAGCTTGTGAGGAGTTGCCCTGATGACCAACGACTAGTGTTAGGAGGAGACTTAAACGGGCATATAGGAGTAGAGTCAGACGGCTACGCGGGTGTTCACGGGGGATTAGGGTTTGGAGTGAGGAACGATGAGGGTCGCACGATATTGGAGTTTGCTACTGCACACGACCTGGTTATTGCAAACTCTTTCTTCCGAAAGAGGGTTTCTCAGCTGATTACCTTTCAGAGTGGCCTACATAAAACTCAGATCGACTACTTCTTGGTGCGTAAAGGCGACTTTAGGGCTTGCAAAGATTGCAAGGTACTCCCTAGATAGGCGGGCTACTCCCAACATAGACTGTTGGTAATAGATTTGCTCCTGAGTAGAAGAGCAATCAAGACAGAGAAGGCTGTAAAGCCAAGAATCCTCTGGAAAAACCTAATGGGTGAAGCAGCAGAGACGTTTAGGTCAACGACTAGCTCGAGGTTCACAAGGGAGATACGAGACGGTTCGCATATGGAAGCTGACCAGTTGTGGACACTCTTGGCAGAGGGTATGAGGGAGACGACAAAGGAGGTACTAGGGGTAACTAGAGGAACTGGACGTCAACGGAGAGTGGGTAGGGAATCTTGGTGGATTAGCGAAGAGGTCCAGTCCAAGGTCGCGACAAAACTTAGTTGCTTTAAGGATCTTGTCAAAAGCCGCCAGAACGGGACAAATGAAGAATGGTCTTTGGCTAGGCAGAGGTACTATGAAGCCAAGAAAGAAGCAAAGAGGACTGTTGCTAGAGCAAAAGAAAGAGCGTACGAAGAACTGTATAAGAAACTAGATTCCAAAGAAGGCGAAAACGAAATCTTCAGAATTGCTAAAGCAAGGGAGAAAAAGGGAGACATTAGGAAAAGATGAAAGCGGTCATTTATATCAAAGACGAAAGCGGACGGAGCATTGTGAAGAAGGGAGACATTAGGAAAAAATGGGAAGAGTATTTCGCCAATCTTTTTAATGGGAGAGGGTCGGGCAGAATTGAAGGAGGAGAGGACCTCACCGCACACCCAAACACACGCTACGACGACGACGATGCTACGAGGATCAGCCAAGAGGAAGTAAGGGTCGCCCTAAAGAAGATGGGGAGAAACAAAGCAGTAGGTCCAGACCAAATTCCTGTTGAGGCACGGAGATGCCTGGGGGACGTGGGGATAAGATTGTTGACTAGCCTCTTCAACAAGATTTGGACGAGTGCAAAAATGCCAGAAGAATGGAGACTTAGTGAGGTTATACCTATCTATAAGAACAAGGGGGACGTGCAGAGTTGTAGCAACTATTGGGGCATTAAACTTCTAAGTCATACCATGAAGCTCTGGGAGAGAGTGATCGAGACGAGGCTTAGAAGGGTTACGAAGGTGGCAGAGAACCAATTTGGTTTTATGCCAGGGAGGTCGACGATGGAGGCTATCCACATCACCAGAAGCCTTATGGAAAAGTATAGGGAAAGACAAAAAGCGCTACACTGTGCCTTCCTAGATTTGGAAAAGGCATACGATAGTGTACCACGAGAGCTGATCTAGAGGATGCTTCAAGCGAAAGGAGTTACTGAGAGATACATTAGCGTTATCAAGGATATGTACGATAGGGCGAGGACCGGTGTTCGAACTCCGGTGGGGAGCACAGAGCTTTTCTTGGTAGAAATGGGCCTACACCAGGGTTCGGTGCTTAGCTCATACCTTTTTAGCTTGATCTTAGACGAGTTGTCAAGTGGCCTTCAGGAGGAACTACCGTGGTGCATGATTTTTGCCGATGACATTGCACTGATTGCGAGATCGACGGAGGAGCTAAACCGTAGGTTAGAGAAATGGAGAGAAGCCCTTGAAGACAATGGTTTGTGTGTGAGCCGAGATAAGACAGAATACCTACGATGTGACTTCGATAAACATGAGATAAGACAAAATGGGGACGAGGATATTCGCATTGAGGAGCGGATATTGGGCCGAAGGAGTCTTTTAAATACCTGGGATCGGTGATACACAAATCGGGGGGGATAGACGAAGACGTGACACATCGAATCTAAGCTGGATGGATGAGGTGGAGAGCAGCTACTGGAGTCATGTGCAACAAGCGGATCCCGCTAAAACTGAAAGGCAAGTTCTACAGAGTGGCTATTAGACCGGCTATGTTATACGGGTCAGAATGTTGGCCGATGACGAAAGTTCAAGCGTCTCGAGTAGAGGTGGCTGAGATGAGGATGCTAAGGTGGTCTTGCGGGAAGACCCTATCAGACAGGATCCCCACGGGAGTTTTTAGAGCCGAACTTGAAGTAGGGACCATCATTAACAAGCTAAGAGAAGGGCGCTTGAGATGGTTTGGCCATGTTAGGAGAAGGGATCGAACAGCACCACTAAGGAGAGCTGAGTCTATTCACGTCGAAGGCATACGAAGAAGGGGAAGGCCTAAGATGAGGTAGGAGGACCGATTAGCGAAGGATCTAATAGAGCTTGGCTTGTCGGAGGACTTGACGTCGGATAGGACGGCCTGGAGAACTAGGATTAGAGTAGAGGATTAGGTTAGGGTATGACTTTTGTGGGTCTTTGATCGACATCTTTTTCCCATATTGCCTTGCCTAAGGATGTTAGTGTTGGTTTGTCCGGGAGAAGTAGGCTCAACTTAGGTGACTCGATGTCACAGAAGACTTTGACCTGACAGGAGAAGAGGTAGGTCGACGGAGGTGGAAGGTCAGAATACCGAAGGCACGGAAGGAGTTTCCTGGTGGAGGAGGTGGACAGGGAGTGTAAGGCATATGGGAATAGGTTTTGTAGACTTTTTTTCTTAGACTTTGGTTCTCTGTAACCTCCGTATTGGTTTTGGCCTGAGTAGAGGGAGGCCAAAATCGAGGGGGGAGGTTACTCTTGGCTGCCCCAAAATGCTTTGTCTGTTGGAGGACATGACCGATGAGAGTTTATAAGAGGACTAGGACTAGTTTAGTGGTTTGGGAGCTTGGGAAAGGACTAGGATTAGTCTAGCTAGGCGGCTAAGTTAGTTTGTTTCATAGGTTGCGTACCACCCGTTATTTTCCTTGGACCCATCGGGCACTAGGATTTCTTAGTTAATTCCTTATATGTAGGTAGGCATGGTCTGTATGCTGAAACACTTTTAAATTCGTCTACGTTCAATATGGTTGTTATTATATGTGTTTTTGTTGAACCTGTGCTTTTAGTTATCTAGGTCGCTTGTTGCTACTTTTCCTTATTCTTATTGTTGCCGGGTGTACTCAGCAGACAGTTTTCTAGAGGACTAGGTGTATAGGTTACCTTTGTGGTTTTGTGAGCGTTTTGTGAGTAGACTAGGATTAGTTTAGCTAGGCGGCCTAAGGTACTTTGCTCCGTAGGTTGTTTAGAAATAGTTAACCCCCTTAGTTTTTAGTCAATTCCTATGTATATGTATGGTTGTCCTGGCGGTTTACGTTCCTCCTGTTTGAGCTCCTTGCAGAAGACTTTGTTTATTATGTTCCTACATTTTATGCTCTTATATACGTTCAATGGTTGCTAGAGTTTATGTATTGTTAGGTCGTACGTTTGCTACTCTTCCCTACTCTCAAGGTAGCCGTACACAGCGGACCCAGCAGACAGGTATATCGTCTTATCATGTTCTCGACAGACATGTATAAACACTTTACCCTTTTACGGCTTTTACATCTTGGTGGCCGGAGATCCTTATGGAAGCAGTCTCTCTACCTTTGTGTACAGATAAGACTGTCTACAGCTCACCTCCCCCGTACCCCGTTCAGGGATTGGGTACAGTTGTTGTTGTTGTACCAAATATTTGGCTAGATTATATTTTGATAACTTGTTATTTATCACGCGGCATTACATTGGTTGAAAATTATTTTTATATACTTTCCTTATTATATTGTTTTCCTTAGCCGGCATTCAGTACAGTATTTAATTTGATTATTACACTAATAATAATGGAACTTGAAGATATTATTCTTCATTCATTCAAATCTTTCAGCAGCAGCAGCAGAATTAACACATTCTTTGGATTTCCATTCTCTCAACTTTCTTTCCTGTTTCCACGCAGCTGCCCTTTTTGGCTTCCCACCACCTGTTTGATTATATGTCTCAGTGAAGTCAAAACACTTGATCTTGATCAATCTTTTGATCTGGGTATCAATCAAAGTTATTTATTTTCTTGATCCCGTATATTTGAGTCAAAAGACTCGTTAAACATCCGTTTTTACCGTTATAAAAGATTTTTTTTTAAAAAATAAAAAATAAAAAATTTAAGATGTCTGAAGTAGGTTATGAAGGATCCCAACATGGACAAAGTGTAGAGGTTATTCCATTCAAGACATCTAATGCATCTCTCAAAGTTGTGTTGTTACATGGCAATTTGGATATATGGGTCAAAGAGGCTAAAAACTTGCCAAATATGGATATGTTTCATAACAGATTAGGCCAAGTTTTCAGTAAGATGCCTTCTTTTAGTGGAGGCAAAAACAAGACCGATAATAGCAAGCCTGCAAAGGTTACAAGTGACCCCTATGTCACGGTTTCGATAGCCAACGCTGTGATTGCCAGAACTTTTGTTATTAGTAATAGTGAGAACCCTGTTTGGATGCAGCATTTTTATGTCCCTGTGGCGCATTATTCGGCTGAGGTTCAGTTTGTCGTGAAAGATAGTGATGTTGTAGGTTCACAGATCATGGGTGCAGTTGGTGTACCTGTTGAGCAATTAGTTTCGGGTTTGGTAGTCGAGGGTTCTTTTCCGGTTCTAAACGAGAGTGGCAAGCCCTGTAAACGTGGGGCGGTATTGACCTTGTCGATTCAGTATACGCCCATGATGAAAGTCCCACTGGACATGAACTTGAATGGTGTTTCGGGTACTTATTTTCCACTTAGGAGAGGGGGTAAAGTTACTCTTTATCAAGATGCTCATGTTGATGATGGTTACCTTCCAAGTATGCATCTTGATGGTGGTTTGATGTATCAAAATGGAGATTGCTGGCACGATGTTTGTGAAGCTATCAAGCAGGCGCGTCGTTTGATTTATATTACAGGATGGTCTGTGTTTCACAGCGTTCAGCTCGTTCGCAATGGTGAAGGTGCGAAAGACAGCTTGTTGGGGGATCTTTTGAAAGCCAAGTCTTCGGAAGGTGTAAGAGTGCTTCTCCTTGTATGGGATGATCCGACTTCTAGGAGTATTTTGGGAATAAAGACGGTGAGTACCTTTTAGTTATCACATATGCTTATTTTGCCGCATTACTTCCATTTACATTCTATTAAGTTCCGTGATTTGTTGAACCATTATGATATGCAGCAAGGAGTTATGCAAACTAATGATGAGGAAACTCGGCGTTTCTTCAAGCATTCATCAGTGAAAGTACTACTTTGCCCACGTTCAGCCGGAAAGGGACATAGCTGGGCCAAGAAACAGGTTGGATCTTCTTAATCGAATGCATAACATATTAGGCAACCAATGCAGATGCGGAATACAACTTACCTCAAAGTTTTTGTTGTCTGTAACATAGTATATTGTTGTTACACATAAAGTTGTACCAACTTTCGATATCCTTTTCTTAATATTAGGCAACTAGTAATGCAGATGCCAAAACGACTATTTTCAGCAACACCCCTTAGCCAAAACAGAAAAATTTGAAAGCTTGTTGCCTTAAAAGTCTAAACCAAAAAACAATTGAAATCTGGTTACCTAAAAGTTGAAGTTCTTTATTACCCTATATAAGCAGAATGGCTCTTTTTGTAGTTAGTTCCTTTAGAGATCTATCATATTTGATAGTTTTCATTCTAATGGGTGGATAAATGTGGGTCACAGGAAGTGGAAACAATCTATACCCATCATCAGAAAACGGTTATAGTGGATGCTGATGCTGGTAACTACAGAAGACGGATAATGGCATTTGTTGGAGGTCTTGATTTATGTGTGGGCCGCTATGATACTCCATCACATCCCATTTTTAGCACATTACAAACTTTGCACAAAGATGACTATCACCAACCTAATTACGCCGTAAGCACTGCACTGATTTCTGTTTCTCTTAAACTTAAAATCTGGAGTACAAAGTACAAACTTTACATATGTTATTTTCTTGATGAAGCAGGGGCCTACCACTGGTTGTCCTAGAGAACCATGGCATGATTTGCACAGTCGAATTGAAGGTCCAGCCGCATATGATGTACTCAAAAACTTTGAGGAGCGATGGTTAAGGGCTTCAAAGCCAACTGGAATTCATAAAATGAAAAAATCTTCTGATGATTCGTTACTCAAGTTGGAGAGAATTCCTGACATTTTAGGAATTGATGAGGCTCATTGCACGAATGAACAAGATCCCGAGGGTTGGCATGTTCAAGTATGTTTGTTCTTGAGCAACCTTCAAACATATTGCGTGTCTTTTTCTTATCTTCCTTAAGAAGTCAATCTCAATTGCCTCACTTATTTTGTTTTTTCTTTAACGTTTGAACAATGTGTAGGTGTTCCGTTCAATTGACTCAAACTCTGTTAAAGGTTTTCCCAAAGACCCAAAGGAGGCCACAAGCAAGGTATGGCAAGTTTTTAGTGTCAAAATGGGCACGATTAATTTTTTTTGGTTCAGCTTTCCCAAACACTTTTTGTCCAGAATTATAGATAGATGCTAACAAAAATAAATATCTATCTTTGATAAATAAAATCATATAGGAGGTTTTATGCATAAAAAACACTTTTGAGCCTGTTTCCTTTTAAGATAGTTTTTTTAATTTTCCTTGTTTGAAGATCAAACCGAAATCGATTCATTCATACGTAATTTTGCTGAAGTTGCCATATCTAGGATTTCATTACTTAATATTTTGCTACTCTGCAACAGAACTTGGTATGTGGGAAGAATGTGCTCATTGACACGAGTATACATACCGCATATGTGAAGGCAATTCGTGCTGCTCAGCATTTCATATATATTGAAAATCAATACTTTCTCGGTTCTTCATTTAACTGGACTAATAACAAAACTTTGGGTAAGAGAACATAACATTGTATGCCTATTATTTTACTTTTAACTGTGAATTCCATTCAGTAAGCAAGGATATATGTGTTTTTGCAGGTGCAAACAATTTAATACCAATGGAAATTGCTCTAAAAATTGCAAATAAAATCAGAGCCAACGAGAGGTTTGCTGCATATATTGTGATTCCAATGTGGCCCGAGGGTAGTCCTACAAGTGCCGCGACTCAAAGGATCCTCTTTTGGCAGGTACAATCTAAACTTGGTGGGTATACTAGAGGTTGCAAAACAGGGTGGGTCGAATAGGGGGTCGAAATGAGGAATTTTTGTGTGGTTTGAAATGGGCCACCTTGGGTTGAATTGACACAGAAGACTTCGCTCCAAAAAATTTGAGCTTTAAAAAAAAAATTGGTTATTGAATTTTATAACAAAATCATATCATGTCTTTAATATTTTAAGTTTGTTAGTCAAATAATTTAAGATTTTTTATGCACTAAAAATACACTTTAGACCCTTTTGGCACATTTCCTTGTGAGCTAGTTTTTTCTTTTCTCCATTTGACTTGTTAAGGTTAAAATATACAACAGATTGATCCTTCTATAAATAATGTGGTAAAAATTGACACCTCAAGTGAATAGTTACTGAAACATAAACTAATATATATAAGTTGCTGATTACTGGATGATGCATGATTTCTAACAGAATAAGACGATGCAAATGATGTATGAAGTGATTTATAAGGCATTACAAGAGGCTGGGCTTGAAAATGTGTATGAGCCTCAAGATTACTTGATTTTCTTCTGTCTTGGCACTCGGGAGTCATCCCATGGCATGGAACCTGCTCCAGAAGATAAAGGGTCTAATAACACAATTACCCCTCAAGTATATACATTTAATCTTTATCATCAACTGCTCAAATCATCACTGTTTTTTTCTTATAACTAACACACTTCTTTTTCTATAAAAAAGTCACTTACAAGGAAAAGTCGGCGTTTTATGATTTATGTCCACTCAAAAGGAATGATAGTGGATGATGAATTTGTGATAATTGGATCTGCGAACATTAACCAACGTTCATTAGAAGGGTCTAGAGACACTGAAATCGCTATGGGTGCATATCAGCCTTATCATACATGGGCTCACAAACGTTCTAGTCCACATGGGCAGGTAAAGCTTGTCATATATGCATATCAGTTATATATCATGTACCTCTAATTTTCATGTCTATCATTGAAAAATGTAGGTTTGCTATAATTTGTGAAATGATCTTGTGCAGGTATTCGGGTATAGAATGTCCCTATGGGCTGAGCATATTGGTGGGCTAGAGATCAGTTTTGAGAGACCAGAGAGCCTCGAGTGTGTGAGAAGGGTGAGATCACTTAGTGAAATGAACTGGAATCAGTATGCAGCGGATGAAGTGACAGATATGAAGGCTCACCTTCTCAAGTACCCTGTAGAAGTCGATCGAACAGGCCAGGTGAAGTCTCTCCCTGGTTGTCCAAATTTCCCAGATATGGGTGGTAACATTGTGGGCACTTTTTTGGCCATCCAAGAAAACCTCACCATTTGAGTTTCAAGTATTGCTAAAAGTCATTTATGTTGTAGATTCATGGGTTTGGTTTGAGACTTCGAGGGCTTATTTTGTAGCTCTTATACATGAATCCGTTGGAAAACAATCCTACCAATATATGTGCTAATAATCTTTAGGATAATTATCATATGCCGTTGATTTTATTCACGGGTCATGTTTGAGTTATTCAGATTGCATTATGTTATGTAGGTCTAATAATTTCCAATTTTACATCTATCCAGTATCCAATACTCTTTTTTTATTTTTTATTTTTAATATCATGAAGCCAGTAGGCTTTTGGCGTAACGGTATGTGTGTTAAACCACCAAACATAAAGTAAAGGAGAACTTTATTTACTTGTCTTTTTCATCTTTGTGTCTTTTGGTTAGGCAAAAATCATAATTTAAAATCGATCATATATGAACCTCTGCAAATATCAGCACACATTAGTGAAAAACTTTATTGTTAATCTGATTATTAATCATATATAAAAAATATATACAGTCTATTTCTAGCAAAAAGGTTTAGAATAGTTGAGAAATCTTGACCCGGTAATCTTTTGGACCCAATTTACCATTCCTCAAGAACAATGTTCTACACGCATATATACATGTTGCTCATCTATATAGATATGTAAACAGTATGTAAGTTTATTAAACGTTAACCCATCTGCATATTTTTATATTTGGTTACAATGTATATAAGTTAAGACGTTTGGTGTTGTGTTTGGATAAATATACACCAGCATGGACAGAGCACATGTTAAATCCACGAGCATAAAGGTAGATTATACATCATTTCTAGATCCAATCTTGGTTAGTATTTTTTTTATTAAATATGTGTATACTTCTCTGTAAACTTTGTCTCTTTCTAAGTTAATCACACAGTATTATTACTTAACCTTTATCCTACAGTATTATTATAATAATTTGAAATATTGTAACTAGTGGCTTAATATAATCATATACGAAAACTAAAAAAATGGAGTGTGAACCATTCTATTTGGTTACTTTCTTTTCTTTTTATTTAGTCGCCTAATGCCATCTATCAATCGCTAAAATATGAATCAAAATTAAAAGTTGTTTCTAGCGGAACTAGTTAAAGTTGTCACATTTACTAAATCTATTGAAGTTCCATCTTATTAAATCTTTTTACTCACCATATAACCTAAAATACAAAGTATTGACAAGTTTATAGTAATAATAAAAAATACAAAATTTTAATTAAAAGATACCACTTATATGCAGTAGTAAAAATGATAAACCCAACCCAAGGGGTTAAATTCTTGTTGGATGCCTGATAATCTTTTGTGTACCCGGTTATGTAATTCTCATAGGCTATAGTTTTTTTTTTCTTCTCATAGACTACTATTTTGGGGTCAACCTCCATGAGCATAACTCAGCTGGTTATGAAGTGAACTTTTTGAACAGGGATTACGTTGAGCTCGATGTTAGCAAACGGAAAACTTGAGTTTCCTGAGCTCGTCCATCAAAGAATCGCTTGTGAGATCAGATGCGTATTGGAGCCCAATCACAAGACTGAACCATGTCCCCGCTTGATCCTCCTGATGCTTCATGTTGTCTTTCACATCCAACATGATTGTTGTGTTTCCATTTGGCAGATAAAGGGTATGTTAGACAAAATTAGTTGTATCTGGTAGTTGTAGCTTGTAAATGTAACTTTTAGTTATAGCTGTAAGCTGTAGCTTTTAAGCAAAATTGTTAGCTATAGCTTTTATTCTTAATGTTACGCTGACAGGGTGTTTATTGTGCATCAGATTGGCAGATATTTAAACGGATTATAAAGGATGGTGGAGAAGGTATATCTCTCCTAATTAGTGATAGATTCATATCAGGTATCCTGATTAAACAGGTGCAATAAGAGTAATTGTCTGTTATTATGGCTTGATCTTTTATTTTAACATTGGATTGTCTACTTTCTCCTAAATCAGACCAAAAACCTACAGATGGTAACATGTTTAAATGGGTAACAATCAAAATGTGAGCGGTGAGCTAGATGTTTCTTTAGAAATAGGCCTAAAGGGTCGCATCGTCGGGTTGGGCGAGTTGGCAGTCTGGTCAACTACTCAGTTTTCACTTTTACTTGTTCATGTACATGGTACACAAGAGTAAATAAGCCATTGTATTGTACCACGAATCATAGCCTCTGTATTATACCACAAATCATAGCCTTTGTATTACGGTGTATACCACAAATCATACGCTATGTCCCCCTTTCCCCACTGAAAGCTGACCAAAACAACCTTTGACTCATTATACACGTTCTCAAATTTAACCCATCTGCTTGACCCTAACACATTGAAACTTGTCACGCAATGGTTCATTATGATTATTTTCTTATTGGCCACATGTCTAAAATATCCTTCTACAGTGCTAAAAATAACTCATAACATTTAGAAATCAAATATGAGAACTACTAATCAAAAAGTTTCATTGATATTGATAGAATAGATTATAATACATTTAGTCATAATCTACATTTCTTTAATAAGAAACTCAAATGGAAGCAAATAATATTGTTCTTGCAAAACCACCCCTAACCAAAACAATACCTGTAGAGCTTAACTTGATGACTCTAAGTCGACTAATTGGTTTTCAATCATCAGTGACCGTTGGCCACCTCAGTGTGCTTCTTTGCATAAAACCTTCGGTACTTTGAATCAACTTCAGTAAGATAGTAGGTGTCCGGAGCTAGATGACTAGTGTCCTTGCTTGTCACATAGTCCTTACCACCGTATCTGTGCTCCATCACGTGCATGAGTTCCACAAATTTTTCCGGCACAAACTGCACATAAATAGTTTTTTAGTCGTGACTATGGATAACCATGCATAGGCAGGAAACGTAAAAAGAGACACATACTTGTGTGATTCAATAATTTGTGTGCATTAGGGATGACAGAAATGGGCCAGGTCAACTGGGTCAGTTGGGTAGCGGATCAAAGCGGGTCAGGTATGGTTGGGCCAATACATAGAAACTTTTATAATTATTTAATTTATTAATATGCTTAAAAACTATCTTGTTCAAAAAGAACTGTATTAAAATTATTCTCTAAATATAACTATTCTGGAGGATTGATCCTAAGTCCTTGTTACCCATTTGAACGATTTTTCCAGATTTGTTTTTAGCGCTCTTTTATACTATCTCCGTTTGACTTTGACCAGTTATAAATATAATTCAACCCAAATTGACCCATTTTTATACAAACGGGTTGAAATGGCCACCTCTAAATTCCACATGTATGATTGTTTCAGGATTCAAATTGCATACCTCTGTCCTTGTCTTCAACTTATGTTCAATATTCATGATCTTTGCAATATTGGACAAACTAAAAGGCGCTTTCCCCTCAGTAAGATGCAGTGAAAACATTGTGGCAGATGACCCACTCCCGTATGAGAACATCATCACACGCTTTCCATCCTGGAATTTACATAGAATGTGAACAGGTTCAGAATCTGTATATAGAATGCTTATAAATGGCCAAGTGTCAAAGCAAAACATACCAGGGAGCTATGCTTATTGTGAATAAGGGAGGCAAAGGCAGCATAAATAGATGCTGTGTACATGTTTCCTAGTTGCTTGGGCATCAATGTTCCTGGCTGAACCTTTTTATCGTAATCGGGCTTCGCAACTTGTTGGGATGCCTGTAGATACATGTGTAAAGTATAAACTCGTTGATGATTGGTTCGTAAAATTTTAATAACTGATTTAACAAAATCGTATCGAGATAAAGGCACCTTTTCTAGATCACGGCTTTGGTAGCTCTCGTCGCTTTTTAGGGATGTGAACTGTACTAGCTTCGCTTTGACAGATTCATCGACAGAGCTAAAAAAAACAAGAGATTGTTTTTCTAACCAACAGGTATAAATGTAAACGAATAGGGAAATGAACTATCCAACAAATTTGATCATACCTAACATTTCTAGCGACATCACCAAACACTAAGCGAGCAAAGCTCTTCTGTACAAGCTGCATTTATTCAAATAAGAGTTCAAGATCTGCGATCTTTTTTACAGATTTATTAAAGATTTATGATTTCTGTCAAATAACTTACCTTGTTATATGGACTATGAAATACAAAATAGTCAGCATCAGCCATTGAAAATTGTGTTCCTGTCAATTTTTCGTACCTATAATTGGCAAGATTTTGGTAAGACCTCTTGTGATATTACTCCTAATGTATTATTGAAGTCAAACTAAGCAGTAGTGGGTGTTTGTATATTTAGAGTAAACTTACTTTTGACAGTATCCCTTGTAGCAAGAATCAAGTGCCATGAGATAACAAGTTTGAGACAGCTTTCCATCGACAACCTGCAGAAAAAGAAAAAAAAATCTTCAGTGGTTAAATCTACAAGTGGCAATCCCAGCCATTTGCTCAGAAATGGGTCAATTTGGGCTATGCTTTATCTCGAACAGGACTGGAAGTCGTTCACGATGTCAATGCATAAAATATCTCATGAACCATTTTATTCGAAAAGAAATTAGATTATTGTGTGAAATAATATTAATCATACTTGATATTCTTATAAACAATAAAATCATGGACAAAAAGTGTTTTAAGGTTGATCCAACGTGGCATGTACCAGAAACTACACATTTTAATCTGTTGATCGACCCACCCATTTTGCCACCTCTAGCTATAATCAACCATCAATAATGTGAGCTTCAACTGAAATAATTGTGATTTCAGAGAACGGATGAGGAATACCGGATATTCACTTGCAAGGTCAGGCTTGTAGAAGTCGTAAGCATGGCACATATGACTTGCCCTGAATTTGCTTTCAAATGCAATAGGAGCATCAGGGCCTATGAGCATAGCAACAGCGCCTGCTCCTCCTGTTGGTCGAGCTGGTCCCTCAGCATAAACCTGGTCAAAATGGTTTGCAGTAAGCTATTGACCATCAACCCGATATGCATATTTACCAATTCTAAAGTACAACACCGCCTTCTAATGAAGCAGAAGCATAAATGAAACAAGGAAGCAACGGATATACCGCACTATCTGTGGAGACCACCAGTCCATATCGTCCATCCCATGAATTACTTTCCACCCAATTCACACAATTAAACAATGCTGCAGTTCCACCATAGCATGCATTGGTCGAATCTACACCTTCAATGTCGGCATTTCCGCACTCCTCAAAGATTTTCATTAGAAATGTCTTGATGGATTTGCTTTTGTCTATCACAGTTTCACTGCCGACTTCCAGCCGACCAATTTGTTTCGGATCAATATCATACTTCTCAAGTAACGAAGTTAAAACTGTCAATCTGAAAATGTAATAGTTAAGACGATGACGATAAGCAGGCCAAAGATCTAAAACACCTGTTTGTAGAAAACAAATTAAATAGTAGACGGGCATATCTCAACTAGTTTTAGTTTGATGTAAAAAATTCCTTCACGTCACTACAACAAAAATGTCATTTGTTCACACATATTTTTTCACACTTTTAATGAAGTGTGAAGAAAATTGTTAATTTATTCACATTTTAAATTGTGTAGAAAAAGTTCATATTTAGAAGTGTTAAGAATTTTCCAAAATCATAATTTCTACACACTTATAAATGTATTAACAAAATGTTCACACTTAAAAGTGTGAAGAAGTGTCAAACATTTTCACACTTAAAAGTGTGAAAGTTAATTTGTAACACCAAATTTCTTCACGCTCCCCCTCGCGTGAAGAAATTTGGTGTTACAATTTGACTTTTCACATTTCAAAATGTGAACAATTAATATATTTTTACACACTTGAAAGTGTGAATTTTTTCCCCCACATATATAAGGGTGAAAAAACTAAAAAAATTTAAATTTTTTCACACTTTTAAATGTGGGTTATTTATATACGAGTACATTTTTAAGTGTGAAAAAATTAACAAATTTCTTCACGCTTTTTAAAGATTAGTGTGGACAAATGACATATATGTTGTAGTGCGTCTTATAATGTTGATTCCAAAACAAATTCTCTAGGCGGTAGCGAACTAATTATTGGAATTAAAGTTTTTTAATAAAAAGATATCATAAATGTTGGCAACCATAAACTAATCCTGAATGCATCATCAGTAGTTGTAAAATAAAAGCACCCAATGGACTGGGTGAAGGTTTTCATGAACAAGTATTGTAGTAATATTTTAGTGTCACATTACTAATGACAAAAGCCCTGCATATGCCAATAAGCATAAACAAAATAAAAAAACACAGAAATGCCAACAACTAAGCAATTTTTAAATATACTTATGATCTGCAAACTCTCTCACCCTACTAAGTGGCTTGTTATTCTACTACGCCTTGGCTCGGATACCGCTAGCTAGGCCAAAAACCTGTTGGTACTTTATAATAATTGATATGATACTAGGTGAAAAGAGTACGAACCCCATGGAGATAACGTCTTCGACCTCGGAACAAAAGGCCATACAATCTTGCCCAAGACCAATGGTGTATTTCCCTTTACTTACTCCATCAAAATCTTCTAATGTATCCTGCAAGTTAAATACAAATCAAATTTCATTTCATTTTCGGAGCATGTCGTAGCTTTTATTTTAATTTAAAAACCTACAAACAAATTAAACTAGTACTAGTACGAAACAATGATGTTGGCCGTGACCGATAATGAGTCAATTATCCAAATCATCTTCTTCTTCTACTACATGATAGATTATAATAAGAAATAGATATAGATTGATAGATATATGACCTGTTGGATACAAGTAGGAGGGAAGTAGATTTCCATGGCGACAATTCCAACGTTTTGTGGTGCCATTTTGCCCCCAACTCTTTCTCTCTTTTTTTTTTTTTAGTTTTATTTTCGATCTTGAAAACTCAGTTACTACAAAATAATAACAGAT
>CM067167.1:49310932-49375932 GCA_034093135.1 Erigeron breviscapus | reverse complement strand
TTCGAATTTCAGGGAACCACGGAGGGAGGAAAACCTCCTATTAATCCGCCAAATGACACGACGATAAAGAGGAGTAAACCTTGCCCCCTCATTATTCGAACCTGGGTCTCCCCAGGCCCAAAACTCTCATGGGAGGACTTGAATACCACTGAGGTTTTACCTCAATGATAAAGTGCATATTTAGTACATAAACTTTTCACTTCAAGTATTCAACAATAAAGAAAACTTCTAGGAATCTCCATTTGAATTTATGAAGAATAATGGAAGAGGAGAGATTAATTTAGGTTACCCAAAGTTACATTTTTAACGAAAGTACTTGATTATAAATAAACTACTCATTTAGTGTTAAAACTTGAAATTCTTGAATTAAAATTCGTGACTTATAACACAATGGTTTCTTATAAGGATATTATATGTGAGTTAACAATGCTACGAATTATAGTTTCATTGTAAACAGGTATGTAGATAATTGTATGGTATGAAGTATTTGTTATTTTTTTTAAAAAAAAAACTCTTAAACTTATATTTTTAACCTTTAAACATGAATAAACAAGACGAACAATCAGTATTTTTTTGAATTTGCAAACTTGATAGAGAAAGCCCAAACCACCGAAGCCCAACTTAAGTTAACGGGCTTATATATTTTAATTGTGCTGCCAATTTGCCATTGTTTTTGATCGCTTCACCATGCTAAAAACGAACGTTTTGATAAATAATATGTTGTATCTTTCGTGCGGTAAATTGCGAGTATGTGATCCTTTCATCATTATTTCTGATATTGCTTTTATTTATTTATTTTTTGTCATTTGATTTAGTTCGTTTTGTAGAAACATGTTAGATGCATCTAATTAGGTTAACTTATAATGTAAATAGGCTGATCAATTTGATAAGCATAATCCACATCTAATTAGGGTAACACATGTAAAGGTTAACAGTGGACGAGTTTGTAATCCTCGAAAGCATTTAGGTTCATCAAGGCTCTATGACCGTGTATGGTCAAGGGACTGACTTCAAGGCATACAATTAGATAAATATTGTTTAGGTAATTTGGTAACATATCACTAATTTTGCATTTGTAAACTTGACGTTTTATGTTCTGTTTTGACATCTATACAAAACTCGTGATTTCAGTTTTAATCAATTTTTTCAGCTTCACTATTTGGAATCAGTTTCCTTTCTAGTTCCATATAATGGGTGATTGGGTGTACATCTTATTGGTCTTTTTACTCATGGTAAGTTTTGTTGACAGGTAAATTTAAAATTAAACTTGCAGACTAAAAAAAATGAATGTAATGTTTGACTACAAATCTACACCTCAACGGTTGTCTGATTAAGCGCCATATATCTCCATCTCTCTTTCTCCACAAAATCTGCATCCAAGAAACGCGAAACGAATGCCCACAACCTGTAAACATCTTCAAAGTTTGTCAAAAACCCGAGCGTAACCATGATCACTGGTATCGCTACCTGCAGCTTTTCTTTCTTTCTGGTTGATGGACTGTTTTGACCGTCACTGTCATTCTCGATACTTTTTACCTCTACTAGTATCTCCCTTTCTTCACTACTCTTGTCAACAAAACAAACATGTTTTAAAGTTGCGTTACTAAGAGAAATGTTGTGTCTATCTGCCAACTTCTGTACAAGTGTAGGCTCAACCTTTGCACCTTTCCAATCAAACACATTGAAAGCCACTACTGGGCCTCGGTCCACCCTGACTTTTGGCCCATAAATCCTAACCAAAGGAACTCCTTCTTCCGAATGTGGGTGCTTTAGACTACCGAATGCATTCACCAGCCAGTTCACCAGGTACCTTACCCTGCTGCTAATCAGTACCAAACCTAATGAATCTGCATGATCCAATCCACGAAACTCGATATCTGAACTAATACCACTGCTGCTTGCTTCATTTCTTCTTGATTCTGCAGTGTCAAAAAACCTGTCCCTTCTCAAGACTTCTGAAAATGATAACTCTTTCTTTTCTTCACTACATTCTTCAATTTCTTGTATTTCGAATGTCTCGTGATTGGTAAATGAAGATGATGGCGATGAGGCCAGGCTTGAGCTTGCCACCATGGCCATGTCTGTTTCTTTCTTTCTATCAATACTTCCGGACTGCTGTAGAAATAAAGGCCTGTTAGAAGCCTGAACGATATTAACCAAACCCGTGCTTGTTACAGAGTTTTTAAGCACTGATGATCTTGATTTTTTAACAAAAAGACAACCAAAACCTGACGGGTTCTCCCCAAAAATCTTATAAAACGAACAAAGTAGGAAATCTGGCTGGAAAAGGGAAAGGCCCAATGTCTCCATATCTTTAGCTCCTAATGCGTTGGCATCAAGACAAACGTGCCACCCGTTTTCTTGAGCAAAACTCATCCAAAGATACGAGTATCTCGTGCCAGTAACCTTAGATTGAAGTGGGAAAACAAAAAGGCCTCTTTTTTTCTTCTTCTTCTTGCTTTTGTTCACCACTAATTTCCTTAATCTTTTTGACTGGATTCTCATGTTAGGCCATGAAAAAACAGCTGAATCGACCCTCCCAGATCGTTTTCTACAGCTATCAATCATAGTATCTACAGCTTCACTATCATGATCATACACAGTTAAAAGGTTTTTATATGTATGAAAAGGGTAGTTGTCTGCCAACACCTTGAATGCAGATGATTGGTTAGCTGTAAAGACCAAAGAGTAATCATCTGATGAAATGTTCATGAACCTAAAGATCCTTTCTTTGATCACGGTCTCAAATTGGTGTTCAGGACCACCATGTGTAAGCTGTGTGTACAGATTTACTGATTTGTATATGATATTGAAAAAAGGTGCATTAGAATGCAATTGTTGTGAATATGAAAACAGACCATGACCAATGTAGTCAAGACAAACATGGTTTGATAGATTGAGTTGATAGTATTCCTGATCCCGGATTTTGTCAGCTTGGTTAGTTTCCATGTAGTTTGGATAGGCCTTTTTAAGACTAGAATCCGACCGGTCCAGGTCAGGTAGAGACTCGTGGTTAGTGAACTGAGCATTTGGTTGGAGGGAAAAAGCAGTTGCAGCAATGAAATCATACCTGGCAGGACTTAGCGTTTGTTCGGGGCTCTGTTTCTCGGGAAGCCCGAGTATTGGAGTCGGGCAACAACGTCGAAAGCATGCCTCAGAGACTTCCTTGATACAAGGTGAACTCATGTTTTTGTTTATGGGTCAATAAAAAAAAAATGAAAGCTTGCCTGATGAAGAGGGTGTAAGGATATAAATGATTTTTGAACAGGTCATAACAAGCACTTAATTAGCCTTGTATCGCTATCTTTACAATGTTACATTGTTTGTATCATTTATATAAGTTGTTCCACGTAAATAAGCACACTACAGCTAATATCTTCAGCTATGTTTGACTATTCATCATCACATTAGCAGCAACTTCTAGGAAACTATTTATAATATCGAAACATGTTTACATATTATTTTTTTTCAAATACAAGAACTGGCCTTACAAAACCAAAGTTGATGGTGAAAAAAAAATTAATAAATAAAACTTGTAGAAAATGCTTTTGGGCTGCTTTTTTTTTGCCCATCAAGTTTATGGTGAATTTGATTGTTTTATGAGCAAATGGTTATGTATGATGAAAACAACTAATGTATGGTGAAGTTGTATTTTACGTAGATGATGTTTTGAATGGTCCCGAAAGGGAATTTGCAGTCCTCCACTACCACCTCCATGAAGTGGTTCACATTAGCTACCAAAAAGTTGTTTGTCTTTTAAGTTGAAATTTATTTGTATTTTGCCAAATTCTCTGGCTTTATAATTCGAGTTGACTTGCACCAAGACCGTGTTATTCGAAGAATGAAACCTAGTAAATGAAGTAGATGAGGGGTTTGGGACACTATGGACGGTTGAGTTATACGTAGTCGTAATCGTGGTTGAGTACTAGTTTGTCTCGTATATGCTTTGGCTGTTCTGGGTCGATTTGTTATTACTTTTCACTTGATCAATTTACAAGTGATTTTATTACAAGTGACTACAAATCATGCTTCTCTCTAAGTGATCATTGGCGATATCATATATACTTAGCAACTAGGCCTAAACTTCATGCACATTTCTGAGTCTAAAGTGTAAACACATACAAGTCGTTATCAATTTGCCTTGCCCTATCAGAAAAGTATATTAAAGTTTTTTTCATTTTACAACCCCTTTTATCATTACTAAAAAATGTTTAACAATGACCCTCTTTTCCATTAGTCTTCGACTTAATAATGATGTTGTTCTTGGCCCACCAAAAAGTATAAAAACAGCTTGTACCTTACGTTTCTTCAGTTGCACGTTGCTATTTGGTTTTACCTAGTCAAAACTACGAGAAAACTCAAATTTATGATGTGATGTGTCACGGTACACGCTAATTTAGTATTACTGTATTAGCCATATAAAGTTTAGCTTACATAAAGAGCATCCATAATGAAAAAACCTTTTTATAAGCTTTTTTTGCCATCTATATAATTTAGAACGAAATACATTTTTGGTCCCTGTGTTATCATCTCATTTGCAAGGATCGTCCAAACTTATGCGAAGTGACGTTTTTGGTCCCTGTGATATCAACTTAGTGGCAATCTCAGTACAAATAGATGGATCCGTCTATTTTCTGCCATTAACGACATCACGTGCCTCTCACGTGAGGGGCAAAACTGTCTTTTCACATAAACGAGGACTATTTTTGCAACTAACTATATATATTACACAGTGGCTACTCTTTCTCTATCATCAACACCCTACTACACAAATCTCTCTCTCTCTTCCTTCATCTTCTACCTTCTCTTTCTTCATCTTCTTCATTTCTTCTTGTTCTTCATTAGGGTTTTTACTTCATAGCCGACAGAAAGGGGAAAAAAAAGTAAGAATGAAACGAAAATGTTTTTGGTGCTTTGTTGTTGTTTTCGTTTTTCAAGGTCCGTATTGACAATTACATATCTATTCATTTGTATTTCAAGGTCCGTTTTTAATCGGATCTGAATCCTCTTTTCAATTTCATTTCGTCAGAAAATTGAGGTGTTTGGTTGTGTCCAGTGGTCAACAAGAACAAAAGTTCACAAAATGAGAAAAGGGGCAAATGGAAATTAAAAGGGGGAATGTGCAGTCAAAGGTAGAAGCCTCAAATGGATGTGCAATGGATTTGATCATGTGAGATCTGAATGATTTCCTACGAACAAAACGAGATCTCTACCAATTATAAGTAGACATGGAGTATTATCTATTCATTTGGTCATTTATGTATATCTTTCTATATACGAACAAAACGAGATCTCTACCAATTATAAGTAGACATGGAGTATTATCTATTCATTTGGTCATTTATGTATATCTTTCTATATGTATATATATATACTATTTCATTTGTTATAATAAATGAATAGATTATACAATTTTTTAAAACTGCATTATTTATATATATATATATATATATATATATATATATATATATATATATATATATATATATATATATATATATATATATATATATATATATATATATATATATATATATATATATATATATATATATATATATATATATATATATATATATATATATATATATATATATATATATATATATATATATATATATATATATATATATATATATATATATATATATATATATATATATATATATATATATATATATATATATATATATATATATATATATATATATATATATATATATATATATATATATATATATATATATATATATATATATATATATATATATATATATATATATATATATATATATATATATATATATATATATATATATATATATATATATATATATATATATATATATATATATATATATATATATATATATATATATATATATATATATATATATATATATATATATATATATATATATATATATATATATATATATATATATATATATATATATATATATATATATATATATATATATATATATATATATATATATATATATATATATATATATATATATATATATATATATATATATATATATATATATATATATATATATATATATATATATATATATATATATATATATATATATATATATATATATATATATATATATATATATATATATATATATATATATATATATATATATATATATATATATATATATATATATATATATATATATATATATATATATATATATATATATATATATATATATATATATATATATATATATATATATATATATATATATATATATATATATATATATATATATATATATATATATATATATATATATATATATATATATATATCGTTTTTCAAGGTCCGTATTGACAATTACATATCTATTCATTTGTATTTCAAGGTCCGTTTTTAATCGGATCTGAATCCTCTTTTCAATTTCATTTCGTCAGAAAATTGAGGTGTTTGGTTGTGTCCAGTGGTCAACAAGAACAAAAGTTCACAAAATGAGAAAAGGGGCAAATGAAAATTAAAAGGGGGAATGTGCAGTCAAAGGTAGAAGCCTCAAATGAATGTGCAATGGATTTGATCATGTGAGATCTGAATGATTTCCTACGAACAAAACGAGATCTCTACCAATTATAAGTAGACATGGAGTATTATCTATTCATTTGGTCATTTATGTATATCTTTCTATATACGAACAAAACGAGATCTCTACCAATTATAAGTAGACATGGAGTATTATCTATTCATTTGGTCATTTATGTATATCTTTCTATATACGAACAAAACGAGATCTCTACCAATTATAAGTAGACATGGAGTATTATCTATTCATTTGGTCATTTATGTATATCTTTCTATATGTATATATATATACTATTTCATTTGTTATAATAAATGAAAAAATTATACAATTTTTTAAAACTGCATTATTTTCATGTGTTATTGGGTTTTCGTTGGATGTGATTTATAAGTTTTGTGTATGAATGTTTGTGTTTGTGTGTTAAAGATTAAGGGAAAAGAATGGGGTTTTTGATTTATTGTATGATTGTTTGTTGTTGTTGTTGATGATGATAGTTGAAAGTCTGGGAAAGGAAAAAACCAAAAATTAGTGATTTGAATGTTGATGATGAAATATATATTTGGGTTAGTTGCAAGAATAGTCCTTGTTTATATGAAAAGGCAGTATTGTCCCTCACGTGAGGGGCACATGATGTGTTTAACGGTAAAAATAGACGGAACCGTCTGTAACAATTGTCATTTTTGGCCCACTAATTGTTGGAAATAATGAAATATGAGGTTGGATTCCATGTCCTGTGATTGGGCTACTGTGATTAGACATTATTTGGAGGAAACGTGTAACATCCGTGAATTTTTGACCCGTTGACTTTTTGTGTAATTTGACAAACAAACTTATCGAATGAAGTAATTTGGGCCCATCTGTGATTTTATGACTAAGCGGTATGTTAGTCGAGTCGTTAATGTGTAGTCGGTGTTTAAATGTATAACGTTTGTTCTATGGCTTGTGGGAGAAACGGGTCGGCCCGTGGGTAGTCCAAGACCCACCAGCCACCCATGACCCATTTCTTCCCCCCTTAACCCTTTCTCCCCTCTCATTTCTTATCTAACTATCTATCTATCTTCTTCCACTTTGCTCTCAAGCAAAAGACCCAATTCATCTTCTACACCATTTCTTGCATCAAATTAGTAGTGAATCGATTATAACACTAGAATCATCATCATCTATACCACATTATCGCTATATCAAAGAATCAAAGGCCAAGTTCTTGCATTTTATCCATTTGACCTAATTTGGGTTTGAGCTCAAGGAGACGTTTTGGTAAGTCAAATTCAACCCATTTACTTCTATTTATGTTTAGTAATGCATTTCTGGTCATTTTGAGTATTGACATGTCCTAAATCGGCTTGAAATGGAATTTGGGTCAAATTGTGGTTAATGGCTGAGGTTGATGAATGGTGATTATTGGTTTATGATTGTCGATTTGTTGGTTGATGACTCAGGATTGGCGAATATTGATTATTGATTCATATTCATCGTATATCGATTGTTGGTTTACGATTTATGCATTTACATTTGGTTGTAAGCATTGCATACATTATTGTTGGACCCTCGGCAGGGGATTGCCGGCATCCTGGTGCATAGATGTATGCACCCATTTGGATGTAGACCTGACCCCGAGTATATAGACATATATATCTCGATGATTTTGAGATACAGCCTTGTCCATTGCGATGGCAGAAGGGTATCGTTGCATACGTGATTGAAGGTCACGCTTAGGATAAGCATGTTGGCTTATTCATACATTTGGCACTTGCATTGATACGCATATCATTTGTGCATCCTCATTACACATTTTCTTGTCTGGTGTAATCTTGTTGTTGGGCGATGTTGTGTTATGTAGAGGCTCACTGTAAGTCATGTCTAGCCTTTATTCTTATATGTCGATTATTGATGTTGGTTCTTTACGAACCATTACTACGAACTCACCAACCTTGTGTTGACTATGCTTAGTACACTTTTCAGGTAACCAGGTTCTCCCAGGGCGTGGAGTTTAGAGGTTTACTTGCTGTTGAACCCGGACTTGGACTGTATGGATCAAGGATTCATTGGCCTTCTGATTGTATCTTTTTACCTAGGATCGTTTGCCATCCTTGGATGTGGTTTTGTTAACTTTGATGACTATTTGCTCCTGCTGTATTATGTTATCTATTTTGCATTGTAATGGATTCACCGAATCCTTAATTGCATTTAGTTGGTTCTATTGTAATCCCACCTGGTGCTATGTGATTTCCGTGATATTCCGAGCCTCGGCTTGGGGTGTTACAAAACGTATATAAGAAACTTTAGTATAATGTACAATTTCAGACAGTGTCGGTGGATAAATAATAATGGTACAAATAAGACAAAGGCCGACACAATTATATGAAAAGTATGAATACCCGTGAATTTATCACAGACCATGTTTGGTTCATTAGCTGAATAATGCTACTAGTGGACACCCGACATAACTTTATGTAAAGAAATAATACCCGTGATCCCTTTTGATTGTTTACTTGACTATGAATCAACAATACATCTTACTTTATAAATCTGATAAAAGATAACTAATGAAGGATATAAAAATTATAAGGTATTATGTATAAAGCTTTAATGGAATCATATTTAAAGTTTAACAAAATAACGTCAACTATTTAGATTAAATCACGGGTTAAACATTTAGCAATCAATCATATAGAATATAATAATAATAATATTTATTATATCCATGATTTTCGGTCGTCAGTGAATTACATCCGTGATCTTTGCATTATCATCTAAATCTCGTGAACTAATAATATGATTGCAATAATGTGATAGAATGAAGCTATTATTATATATTATATATTATATATATGACACTCACACTACACTGCATACACACGTACACTACACACACTCACAAATTTGGTTCCTTCATTCTTATATCTCCTTCTTCACACACACATACAAATACATATATATACATACCGATTATATATATATAAATATAGATATAGATGATGAAACAACCTTCAAGCAAAACTCCCGCGACTACAATTTGGAACACCATTTCACCACCTGCAACTCCCGTTACCCTTGCTGCTAGTTACCATCGAAAAGCTTCACCCCCTTTATAACATGGTTACTGCCATGTTACTACTACTATTCGACCACTGCTACTACTTGAATGTTGGTACTGCCGCTGCAAACTCTCCATCATCATAACTGCTGCTTGTTACCACCCAACCACCAGACTGCTGTTGTTTAATATTATCAAACCACCGAAATACCACTATTCATCATCTTCTCCACTCGGCTGCTACTATTCATCCTTCTTCCATTCGCCACCAGTTGACTCCTTGGCACGCAGTAAAGTCACGCACCATCATCTCCTCACCACCACTTGACATTCAGACTGACCAGGAGAGTCACTCGAAGTGCACGTAAGCCACCATCAAAAGTTGCTACGGCTAGACTTGTTGTCAAGAAACTCCATCACCTTTCTGAATATGTATATATATAACATATACATGCTGATCGACTACATCATCAGGTTAACCAATTCACAAACTCTTGTTTCTTTCTTTTGATATTATCACCATCGAACCACCATTATTACTATTATTCATCATCATCTTCGTGGTTGTTGTTGTTCGATGATCAAGAAACAAAAACAATACATTATGGCATCGTTAAAACAGATTATTTATTTACTTATAAGTTCTACATAACAAATTCAAAACAAGAATTATAAGCTATAATCTGACCGTTAACATCATTAGATTTTCTGACAGTTTCAGTCTTAAACCGTTAGATTTTCTGACAGTTTCAGTCCTGAACCGTTAAACTGTTTACAGTTTTAGTCCTTCGTTCGTTAGTTTCTTACTAAACTGATGACTTTATTAAAATGGGTTATTATATACAGTTCCTTTACCGAAGGCTAATACGTTTGGGGCTATTCGGGTACATTTCAGACTGTTACATACCTCATACTGTCTAACAGGCGTTTCAGGTGAGTTTCGTAAACCCTCCCTACTCAATTGAGATTCGGGCTGAAAAGTGTACATGCTTGTTTAATTGTTGATTGTTGATTTGATTTGATTGATTGTGTGATTGAATTGTTTATGTGGACATGTTAGCGCATTGGTTACTATGTAAGTCGCACCGTTAGCGCATTATTTATTATATAAGTCGCATCGTTAGCGCGTTACTCGTTATGTAAGTCGCACCGTTAGCGCATTGTTAACTATTAACTATGTAAGCCGCACCGTTGTTGAATGTTATTGATTGTTATGGAACGTTGTTGAACGTTATATGGAATCGTTGTTGTTGAACGTTGACTTGTATTGAATTATGATAATGTGAAACCTTATAGGTTTTCTTTGGACTTGATTAGATATTCTAATCCTCGTTTATCGTTAACGGTTGTTATCCCGATACATACTTGTTTCCTGTTACTTGTCCCTACGAACTCACCAACTTTATGTTGACGCTCTTTAGTACACTTTTCAGGTAATCAAGTTAATCAGAGACAAAATGGATGATTGCATGCTTAATTGCTAGGATTGGACTAGCTTTGGACTTTCTGGATCCATGATCCTTACTTCCCTTTTATGGGTTACTTTTAGGATCAACTACTATCGATTGAATTGCCTTTTATTATTGATTGAACATGTATTTCGATAAATGTTGATGATTGTATACGTTTGTACAAGTTTTAGGATTGTTTCAATCCTATGTTTTCATATAGTTTGACTCTACATAATTTCCATGTCGTGCTGTGCTTTTCTAAGTGATACCCCATGATTCCGCCATGTTGGGGTGTTACACCGTCTATTTGGACTGAGATTGCCACTAAGTTGATATCACAGGGACCAAAAACGCCGCTTTGCATAAGTTTAGACGATTATTGCAAATGAGATGATAACATAGGGACCAAAAATGCATTTCGTTCTATAAGTTATTAAGTTCAAGCTATTAAAAAAGCTATTACTCCAATGAAAAAGCTTTTTATAAAACTAGATTGGAAAAAAGCTTTTGCTCAAAAGGTTGAGGTTTCTCAACCTAATGGTCAAATAAGCCTTCTTACCCAATGGTATCAACTTTTACAAATACTTTTTCTTCAAAGTAAGTCTTTCATCAACTACCATTGGGGATGCCGTAATAATCAGAGAAAGAAAAGAATATTTTAATATGATAATCATTCGTAAGGAACATATCGTCATATCATTTAACCATTCAACTATTAATTAATATTATATTATATACTATACTCTATTAGATTAGATAAGGAAACACTTATCAATTCGAATTCATTTTAAGAATATCATGACATGGAATTAGCATAATGCCAAGTCAAATAGGGAACTCATAATGTCAAAAAAAAAAAAGGATCTTTTATTTTTATGGATATTTGTCTCTACCAAGACATATTTCTTTTATGATTTTCCTCAAATGATTATCGAATTTTAGTTATATAAAGGAGTAGACACTTGAATTCGATATTTCATTTCAAAAAACTTCCTCAACTATATACTTTCACGCCTAATTAAAAAACTTACTTAGATCAAAATCTAAGATCGCTCAAGAATTTAAAAACTAATTGCGTCACACAATGATCTCTTTTTTATGATAATATGAGTCATTCTAACATGTTCTTTTTTCCAATGTCAACAAGCTGCAAACCTATTAAAATAAGTTAATGACGTATACAAATACGGGAGTACTTTATTTTTTAATCTTTCGTGGCCGCTTTATGACATGTAAACCATCACTAGATAATCAAATCTCATCACTCAGGTAAACAAAGTTGGCTTTCCTCGGCTTGACATGCATAAAACAACAATTACTTTATAAAGGTAAATTTGAGTTTATCGAGTTTATAGACTCCGTATTTAACTTCAATTTCTAAATTTATTCATTTTGCAAAAAACCATGATTTTAACTTTTGAAGCATATTATTCATATCAAAATTTAGACCTTAAATTTTGAAGTCATGTATAGTCACCCAAATACCAATTCAAGTATTGATGATCAGTTGTATAAAACAACAATTGATTTGCTCAACGTTAAATTAATAAATTATTATTTATTTATTACATCAGTCCACCAAAAAACTAAACAAAGTGTGTTTTCCATGAAAACCAACAAATAATCACACAATGCAAACTTTAAAATATGTGACTCTTCTTAATCTCGCTCTTATCCGTTGGCCCTAAGTCTCTCGCGCATCAACTTAACACCCATGTACCTACATTACATATAACAAACCATAAAATACATTTTTAGTAAAACCTAATGCATAAGTTAATTAAATATGTACCTAAGTACTGATACATAATGTGAAGTGAGTGATTGTTTGTAGGTTACCTTCCTAACATCATCACGGTGGCTTGAGGATTCGTTCCGGGAGAGTTACGAAATGTAGACCCATCGATGACCCTAAGTGAGTCCACACCGATAACCTTATAATCGCGATCCACCACCCTATTAACTTGACATCCTCCGTGATAATGCCATATAGTCATCACGGTGTCCTTGCAAAATTGTTCTAAAGATCTTGACGCGTTGGCATGTTTAGGTAATAAGTTTACTGGTGAGTTTGCGGTCATGTTGAGAAGAGTCACTATAGACAGATAATCAAATCTAAATGCTGAAAATGAATTTGATTCTATTACTTTCTCAATGATTTTGATCCCATCCACACATCTTTGCAAGTCTCGAGGGTCTTTGAAGTAATTGAAGGTAACCGATGGGTTGTCGTTTGGGCTAAGGGATGTAAGTTCTAAATGGCCCGTGGAGATCGGGCCCATGATCTTTTCTAGGATAAACCCGCCCACAAAAGCACTTTGGGGAAGTGCTTTCATATCCTCTACTGCCTTGTCTATCGCCTTTTGGGTTCTTTGTTTTGGTGGCAATGTTGAGAGTTGTCCAATCTGATCAAAACAATATATAAACATATTCAACAAAGTACATCTTTAGAGGATCAAGCACACTTTTTCTAATTTTGTGACTGCTTATTAAATGGGCTTAAATAAGTCAAATTTATGGGCTAGATCCCTATATACTTCATAGGAGTCGAGAAAGGCCCGTTATGCTGTTTAGGATTAAGTGAGGCCCAACCGTAAAAAAATGTTTTACCTTTGGAGAAAACATTCCATAATCTTGAGTTCGAGCTCCACCAGCAAAGTTTTCACCACAAGCAGCCTCGATGTAAGTTCCATTGTGAGTTATACCCACGACTTGGATGAGAGACACCTCGACCGGATTAGGAGACGGGATGAAAACCGCATTCATGGGGTTATCAGACATTCCAAGTCCCACCATGGGCTGGTCCAAAACGACCGATATATTATGGGCTCGAAGTTGTCTTCTTGGGCCTATTCCACTAAACATTAGAAGTTGCGGGCTTCCAAGAGCCCCAGAAGACACTATGATTTCATTATTGGACCCCCTCTTTAAGTAAGCCCGATGGGCTATCCCATTTTCATCTGCAAAAATCACCCCATGGGCCCTAGGTTTTGTTGTTCCTACAAATCACAATAAAATGTGTAAAGTAAACAATTATTTTGAGACAAAACAAAATGCATAAATGTTACTTGTACAGTATGATAATTGAGCACGTACGTACGTACCACGAGTTGTGAATAATATTCTGTGAACAGGTGCATGTAGTAACACAGTGAGTCCACTCGAGTTAGCATATCGAAGCAGATCGGCCGCGGTATGCCTATGCCCATTTTGATCAAAAATGGTACCTCCAACTTTTGTACCATACATATGATCATACGTAAAACCATTATAAGGCAGTATCCCGGCCTCAACCAACCCGTTTCTCACCGCGGTTTGCCATTGTTTCAACGGCGGCTCAAACGCCACCACCTTCTCCACCCACTGGTACGACTCGTTGATCAACTTTGCATCCCAACCGGCAAGCCTCACATAATCTGGGCCGGCCCGAGAATAAAAGCCCGCATTCAAGCAACTTCCACCACCAAGTACACGGGCCCGGGCACTCACAACCCCATCCTCAGACACAAAGCGTTGAGAGGGGGAAGATGGAGAGAGGTCGGACAAGGCGGCCCCAAATGCGGCTAAGTCAGTTATGTTGTTGTTTCCATAAGGAGAGCCGCCACGTTCGAGGAGGAGGACGGAGGAGTTGTGGGAGAGGGTGGCGGCTAATGGACACCCGGCGGTTCCGCCACCAACTATTATATAATCGTAATATGAGACTGTTGGAGCTGTTACTGCTTCGTGCATGAATGTGTAACCTGGATCTGTGTTAATTATATGATGTACGTACGTGTCACATGCATATTATAAGCAGATTAGTTAGTTATAATGTATACATGCACTGCTAGCTAGTTAGTTATATGCATATATATGTGTTTTCTTAAAATGTTTGATTATGTTTATTACTACAAGTTTATCCCATATAAATGTAGTGTTTGTCTCTTACATCTGATGTTGTTTGGTGTTAAATAATCTAATCAATTGAATATGTAATTTCAATACCAACACAATATATATAAAATCCTGAACTATATCATGTAATTAATTGGTAATTTGGTATAATATATGCAAGTTCGTTGTTTGTTGAATAATATATTTATTGAGCTTATGTGATAAGATATTTGTTAATAGAAAAATAATAATATAGAATATAATTGGACGTCATTTAAGAATGTAGATGGAAATACAATAAAGGAACTTATCTATTTATTCGGTTAGTAGGTTTCCATTAAATAAAAATATGAATATTGGGCAGTTGGAAATAAATAAAAAATGGACCCATTAATATAAACTCTAAGCGCTTTTTTTTGGTAAGATAATATTGTATAATTAGTGAAGTGAAAAACATTTATATTTATTTGAAAAGTTCAGCATTAACTCATGAAACTTGTACAAAGAAGTATATCTCATTCCTTAAGGTGTAAATTATCTACAAAGAAGTTTAAAGTACAAAATTAATATTCTATGATTAATCCTAATTCAAAACTTATTTTCGTGTATAACAAGAAATATATGACATTAATTGCTTAACTGGTTTTATCCATCACTTTACTCAAGAAAAGTTTTCAAATGTACAACAAACCTCATAAGCCCAACATACTATACTAGCTAGTACTTAAAAACATCTATAAATGTAATGTTTAAAAAGGTAAGTAAAAATAATTGAAGCGGTTAATCGGAACTACTTAACTGGTTGACTAAATATAAAAAATTATATACGGACTACAGTTTAACCTTAGCCCTTAGGCTAGTTAATTTTATGAAAACCGTTTATAATTAAAACATTGGTCGACCGACCGCCAGTTAGCAGTTCAATATATCCGACGAAATGGTAACCGATTCATAATTAAAATATATTATAAATGTGGCAAAGTACGTGGACATCCCAAGTAGATTTGATATAATAGTAATGGAGTAATAAAAAGTAAAAAAAACAAAAAAGGCCAAGTTGAAATTAAATGAGTTGTGTGTATGTAGTACTTGAGTGTCGTATATAATTTAGTTTAGCTAGATTAATGAAAGTGTACTTTATAATTACTGTACAGTAATAAAGAGTGAGCTAATTATTATTAATAAAGTTAATTTTGTCAGTACTCAGTAGTGTCAAGTACTAATTAAAACGAGGTGGTACGTAAGTGAATAATGGAAATTAAGTTGTACCTGTTTGAGCAGAGGAGAATCCAAATTGAAAGAGAAGAACTGCATTGACAGCAGCAGCCACGGCCAATCTCCATGAAAATGCCATGATCGTACGTACTAATTAACTATTACTTTGCTGTGTTAATTTATGTACGTACATATACTAGTGAAGTAGGCCGATCGGGTTTATATATATATATATATATATATATATATATATATATATATATATATATATATATATATATATATATATATATATATATATATATATATATATATATATATATATATATATATATATATATATATATATATATATATATATATATATATATATATATATATATATATATATATATATATATATATATATATATATATATATATATATATATATATATATATATATATATATATATATATATATATATATATATATATATATATATATATATATATATATATATATATATATATATATATATATATATATATATATATATATATATATATATATATATATATATATATATATATATATATATATATATATATATATATATATATATATATATATATATATATATATATATATATATATATATATATATATATATATATATATATATATATATATATATATATATATATATATATATATATATATATATATATATATATATATATATATATATATATATATATATATATATATATATATATATATATATATATATATATATATATATATATATATATATATATATATATATATATATATATATATATATATATATATATATATATATATATATATATATATATATATATATATATATATATATATATATATATATATATATATATATATATATATATATATATATATATATATATATATATATATATATATATATATATATATATATATATATATATATATATATATATATATATATATATATATATATATATATATATATATATATATATATATATATATATATATATATATATATATATATATATATATATATATATATATATATATATATATATATATATATATATATATATATATATATATATATATATATATATATATATATATATATATATATATATATATATATATATATATATATATATATATATATATATATATATATATATATATATATATATATATATATATATATATATATATATATATATATATATATATATATATATATATATATATATATATATATATATATATATATATATATATATATATATATATATATATATATATATATATATATATATATATATATATATATATATATATATATATATATATATATATATATATATATATATATATATATATATATATATATATATATATATATATATATATATATATATATATATATATATATATATATATATATATATATATATATATATATATATATATATATATATATATATATATATATATATATATATATATATATATATATATATATATATATATATATATATATATATATATATATATATATATATATATATATATATATATATATATATATATATATATATATATATATATATATATATATATATATATATATATATATATATATATATATATATATATATATATATATATATATATATATATATATATATATATATATATATATATATATATATATATATATATATATATATATATATATATATATATATATATATATATATATATATATATATATATATATATATATATATATATATATATATATATATATATATATATATATATATATATATATATATATATATATATATATATATATATATATATATATATATATATATATATATATATATATATATATATATATATATATATATATATATATATATATATATATATATATATATATATATATATATATATATATATATATATATATATATATATATATATATATATATATATATATATATATATATATATATATATATATATATATATATATATATATATATATATATATATATATATATATATATTAAAATTTTCGAGTTTTTAGAAATAAGTCTTTTTTAAAATGATATACACTTATTTGGATATACATTTAAAATAAAAAGGCACAGCCCCTAAAAAACTCTTAAAAGTTTCGAAAAGTCTTTAAACTAAAAATTTGTGTAAGAAGTGTGGGAATGAAAACCCCAGTTTCTAGCCCATCTTCAAGCGCTCTAAAACATACCGTGAAACTTGGTCTCTTCTTACCATCCCACTAAATCCATTTTTTTCATGAATTAACTTTTTTTAAAAAAACATCAAACAAAACAAAAAAACTTGAAACAAACTTAAAAGTAAAAAAAATTAAAAAAAACTTACTAAAACAACAAAAAAAAAAACAAAAAATTAAAAAGGGAATACGAAAACCAAATGAAGAAGTTAAAAAAAAAAAAAAAAAAAAAAAAAAAAAAAAAAAAAAAAAAAAAAAAAAAAAAAAAAAAAAAAAAAAAAAAAAAAAAAAAAAAAAAAAAAAAAAAAAAAAAAAAAAAAAAAAAAAAAAAAAAAAAAAAAAAAAAAAAAAAAAAAAAAAAAAAAAAAAAAAAAAAAAAAAAAAAAAAAAAAAAAAAAAAAAAAAAAAAAAAAAAAAAAAAAAAAAAAAAAAAAAAAAAAAAAAAAAAAAAAAAAAAAAAAAAAAAAAAAAAAAAAAAAAAAAAAAAAAAAAAAAAAAAAAAAAAAAAAAAAAAAAAAAAAAAAAAAAAAAAAAAAAAAAAAAAAAAAAAAAAAAAAAAAAAAAAAAAAAAAAAAAAAAAAAAAAAAAAAAAAAAAAAAAAAAAAAAAAAAAAAAAAAAAAAAAAAAAAAAAAAAAAAAAAAAAAAAAAAAAAAAAAAAAAAAAAAAAAAAAAAAAAAAAAAAAAAAAAAAAAAAAAAAAAAAAAAAAAAAAAAAAAAAAAAAAAAAAAAAAAAAAAAAAAAAAAAAAAAAAAAAAAAAAAAAAAAAAAAAAAAAAAAAAAAAAAAAAAAAAAAAAAAAAAAAAAAAAAAAAAAAAAAAAAAAAAAAAAAAAAAAAAAAAAAAAAAAAAAAAAAAAAAAAAAAAAAAAAAAAAAAAAAAAAAAAAAAAAAAAAAAAAAAAAAAAAAAAAAAAAAAAAAAAAAAAAAAAAAAAAAAAAAAAAAAAAAAAAAAAAAAAAAAAAAAAAAAAAAAAAAAAAAAAAAAAAAAAAAAAAAAAAAAAAAAAAAAAAAAAAAAAAAAAAAAAAAAAAAAAAAAAAAAAAAAAAAAAAAAAAAAAAAAAAAAAAAAAAAAAAAAAAAAAAAAAAAAAAAAAAAAAAAAAAAAAAAAAAAAAAAAAAAAAAAAAAAAAAAAAAAAAAAAAAAAAAAAAAAAAAAAAAAAAAAAAAAAAAAAAAAAAAAAAAAAAAAAAAAAAAAAAAAAAAAAAAAAAAAAAAAAAAAAAAAAAAAAAAAAAAAAAAAAAAAAAAAAAAAAAAAAAAAAAAAAAAAAAAAAAAAAAAAAAAAAAAAAAAAAAAAAAAAAAAAAAAAAAAAAAAAAAAAAAAAAAAAAAAAAAAAAAAAAAAAAAAAAAAAAAAAAAAAAAAAAAAAAAAAAAAAAAAAAAAAAAAAAAAAAAAAAAAAAAAAAAAAAAAAAAAAAAAAAAAAAAAAAAAAAAAAAAAAAAAAAAAAAAAAAAAAAAAAAAAAAAAAAAAAAAAAAAAAAAAAAAAAAAAAAAAAAAAAAAAAAAAAAAAAAAAAAAAAAAAAAAAAAAAAAAAAAAAAAAAAAAAAAAAAAAAAAAAAAAAAAAAAAAAAAAAAAAAAAAAAAAAAAAAAAAAAAAAAAAAAAAAAAAAAAAAAAAAAAAAAAAAAAAAAAAAAAAAAAAAAAAAAAAAAAAAAAAAAAAAAAAAAAAAAAAAAAAAAAAAAAAAAAAAAAAAAAAAAAAAAAAAAAAAAAAAAAAAAAAAAAAAAAAAAAAAAAAAAAAAAAAAAAAAAAAAAAAAAAAAAAAAAAAAAAAAAAAAAAAAAAAAAAAAAAAAAAAAAAAAAAAAAAAAAAAAAAAAAAAAAAAAAAAAAAAAAAAAAAAAAAAAAAAAAAAAAAAAAAAAAAAAAAAAAAAAAAAAAAAAAAAAAAAAAAAAAAAAAAAAAAAAAAAAAAAAAAAAAAAAAAAAAAAAAAAAAAAAAAACGGGTACGTCATCAAGCCGCCCAGACTAATAATATGATATGCTAAGGTCATGTTGTTAGTCTCTGCCGAAAAATATTCATCCCCTACATTCTTGGGTGCCGGCTGTCTTCTGGAAGGTCTCAGAAGAGGTAATTTTGGAACAAAATGCAAGATTAATGGGTCCTCTCTTGGATCGATGGCAGTGCGTTTCGTATCTCGATATAAGTTGGACGGAAGATGTGGCTTTTGTTGGAATACTTATCTTTGTGATAGCCTTCTTTCCATTATCTTCTTAACCTTTCTAAATTAATGAAGTGGGGTTATCGGAAAAAGAGGAGCGTCTTCTGCAAACATGGCCGGATAAAAACCATCGGCCAAAAATTCAAGATCGGCGCTAGTTCATATTTTGATATGATAAAGATCCGCCGATTGGAATCAGATCTGAAGGCATTAAAGCAGCGTTTTGAAGATGCGAACCAGAGGCAAATTCCCGTCGTTGAATCTTCCGTTGACGGCCGGTATTCTGATCTTCAAAGTTTGAGGTGTTCTCTTGATATGAAGGATATCCAGTTGCAGGTCGCTCGAGATGGGTTGCTGGAGAGAGAAAATCGATTACAATTTCTCCGATATGAGGTGTCTTCTCTTCAAGCCAAATATAGAAAGGTGTTGACCGATGTGATTCCTTTTGTTCATCATCTAACTATTGTGAACCCTCGTGCTGGTAAATCTCTTGTTGATGAAGCTGCTGGTGAAGATTTTGATATTTATAAGTTATGCTCGGATACTTCATCCGGGTCATGATTCCGGCTACTGTGGCCGTTATGCTTAGATTTGTATGAAGGGTTGTTGCCCTTTCTTTTTGTGATGTGAATGTATTTTAGTATTTGGTAGGCATCCACACCATTTTTAATATTGTAGGCCTTTAATTTAAATAGTGCACTTTTATTAGATAGTAATAAAATGTTTATTCATTCAAGTAAAATTTCAAGCTTTTCTTGCTTATTGTTATTATTATTATTTTTCAGCAATAAAACTTACGCAGGTTTGTTGCGTTCCATGTCCGGCTAACGGGTTTGTCATCTGTTGTGGAGAGCTTGTAAGCGCCATTCCCGATGACTGTATCGATCTTGTATGGTCCTTCCCATGTTGGCCCCATTTTTCCTTGGTATTCTACTTGACTTGCACTATTGAGTCGGAGGACATAATCGCCAACCTTGAAGCTGTCTGGGTGGACTCTTTTGTTATAGTATTTCTCGATCCTTTGCTTGTACGTGGCCTCCCTAATGGAAGCAATTTCCCTTCTTTCTTCCAGTAGGTCTAGATTGACACGCATTTCTGTATCGTTGTCTTCTTCTTTTATGTTCGACATTCGACAGGTCGAAACTTGTATTTCTGCTGGCAAGACAACTTCTGATCCAAATGCTAGGGAAAATGGAGTTTCTCCGTTGCTCTGTTTTGGCGTTGTGCGATGCGCCCAGAGTACTAATGGCAACTCATCTACCCAGCCGTTGTGGCTGCGGCCTAATCTTTTCTCCATCCCTTTTACTATTTGCTTGTTTATCGCCTCTACTTGCCCATTACCTTGTGGGTGGTACACGGACGTGAAAGATTGTGTTATATTTAGTCTTTTACACATCTCCGGGAATGTGCCTTCTGCAAATTGATTTCCGTTGTTTGAGACGATTGTTTGTGGAAGTCCAAATCGATATATTATGTATTCCCAGATGAAATTCTCGATGGCTTTTCCGTTTATTGTTGCCACTGGTTTGGCTTCCACCCATTTTGTAAAATAATCAATTGCCACGATTAAAAATTTTACCTTCCCTGGTGCTTTTGGTAATGGCCCTACTATATCAACTCCCCATTTTGTGAAAGGCCATGCGGAAGTTACTGACGTCATGCTTTGGTAGCCTGGGGACGTTTGCGTGTAGCTGGCATGCTTCGCAATTTTGTAGTAACGTGGCTGCATCTCGGTGCATTGTTGGCCAAAAATACCCCAGGCGCAACACCTTCGTTGCGACTGATCTAGGCTCTGCATGTAATCCGCAGATTCCTTCGTGGATTTCGAAAATTATTGTGTCTGCTTGCTTGAGCCCTACGCAGCGTAGCCATGGGTTTAGGAATGCTTTCTTGTAAAGGTTTCCTTCAATCAACTTGTACTGTGGGGCTTTTATTCTGATCTTTCTTGCCTTGTTTTCATCCTTGGGAGTATTCCGCTTATCAAGTATTCTGTTATCGGGGTTATCCAATTCTTGCCCTCTTCCTTGACGAGATCGTGAACTTGCTTCTCGTATATTGATCTCTCTTTTAGGACTTCTATCAATACTTTCTTCCCTAGGTGATCGAATGTTAACGAAGCCAGTTTGCTTAGAGCGTCAGCCTTCTTATTTTGGTTTCTTCGTATATGTTCGATGCTGAAACTTCCAAATTGCTCAATTAACTCTATTGTTTTTTCCAAATATAGCTTTATTGTTTCTCCTTTGGCTTCGTATTCTCCCTTCACCTGGTTAGCTACTAGCTGAGAATCTACAAATGCTTTGATGCTTCTGATTTTCATGTCCTTAGCTAGGTTTAATCCGGCTATCAATGCTTCATATTCTGCTTCATTGTTTGCTGTATCGAACTCGAACCTTAGGGCGTATGTGTATTCTTTCTGATCTGGGCTTATTAGCCGGATTCGGGCCCCACAGCCCTCCGAGCTTGACGCTCCATCTGTATATAATTCCCAGGTTTCAGAATCTACCTCCCAGTTACTACAAATGACGTTGAGTGGGTTACTGAATTCCCTGTTTCCTTGATTTCAGTGATGAAGTCTGCGATTATTTGCCCCTTGACTGCATGCCTGGCTCTATACTCAATATCATAAGCTCCTAGATCGATCGCCCATTTTGCCATTCTCCCAGATTTTTCTGGTTTCGTTAGCACCTGTCGTAGTGGTTTATCTGAAAGTACAACGATTGGGTGTCCTTGAAAGTACCTGCGTAGTCTTCTAGCTGCGTGAACGAGGCTTAACACGAGCTTTTCCATCTCTGGGTAATTTACTTCTGCTCCTTGTAATATCCTGCTTACAAAATAAATTGACATCTGCTTCCTATCTCTTTCTGTGAGTAATACCACGCTGACACACTCCGTGGAGGCTGCGAGGTATATAAACAAGGTTTCTCCTTTCTTAGGGGATGTTAGGGTGGGTAGCTCTGCTATGTGTTTCTTCATTTGTTCAAATGCTTCGTCGGCCTCTTTGGTCCATTCAAAGCCTTTCTTTGCCCTACAATTCTTTAGTGTCTTGAAAAATGGCCGTTGTCTGTCAGCTCCTTTTGAGAGGAAGCGACTCAATGCTGCGAGTTTACCGTTTAGGCTTTGAACTTCCTTTACTGTCTTCGGGGCTGGGAGTTCAATTATTTTGTTTACCTTTGATGGGTTCGCTTGGATTCCTTTATTTGTTATGTAGTATCCTAGGAACTTCCCAGCCTCCATTCAAAAGAACATTTCTTAGGGTTAAGCTTCATATTTATCCCCCGTAGGGTGTTGAATGTTTCTTGGATGTCTGCGAGTAGGTCTTCCTCCGTTCTGCTTTTGATGACCATGTCGTCTACGTAAACCTCTAGGTTCCGTCCGATTTGCTTATGGAATGCCTTATCTACGAGCCGTTGATAGGTTGCTCCCGCGTTTTTTAGCCCGAATGGCATCTTTGTGTAACAGAATGTTCCTTTGCTTGTGTGAAAAGATGTTTTCTCTTCGTCCTCCTTGGCCATTTGTATTTGATGGTATCCCTTGTAGGCGTCTAAGAAGCATTTCCACTTGTGCTCCGCTAGGGATTCTACCTTCCAATCTATTTCTGGTAATGGATAGCAGTCTTTTGGGCATGCTTTATTTATGTCTGTGAAGTCTACGCACATTCTCCATCCTCCGTCTCCCTTTTTTACCATGACCGGATTTGCAATCCACGTAGGGTATGTGGCTTCTCTTATGATTCCTGCTTTTACCAATTCATCCACCTCTTTACATGTTGCCTCATCTCTTTCGTACGATAGGCTTCGTTTCTTTTGCCATACTGGCTCCATGTTTTTTCTTTCATTCAGCCTATGTTCTGTAACGAAAGTGTATCCCCCTTGGGTGAGTGTTCTGGGGACCCCTGTCATATCCGCATATTCCCATGCGAAAATGTCGATGTTTTGTTGTAATAGTTTTTGTAACTTCTTTTTAAAATCTTCTGGTAATCCCTTCCCTATGGTTATCATTTGATCAGGAAAGGCTGGGTTTACGAGTACCTTGTCATTATCTTGTGCTTGATCAGTCTGGCTGGGTCATTCCTCTTCTTCTGGTGTTTTCTTTGCCTTTTTGACCTCGCTTATTTGTTTCGTCTGGCCGTAACTTGATTTTATCATTCCTATGCCTGCACTTTTCTGGAATAATATCATGGCGTGAACCGTGGAGGGTACCATTTCCATCCGTTGAATTGCTGGTCTTCCCAGGAGAAGGTTGTGTGGTGAGGGTGCTCGTACCACAGTGACGTCTAGGGTTTCCGTTCGAGAAAACGGAGGATCCCGAGTGTGACATCTAAATCTATTTCCCCAAGGGGCCATACGCGGTCTCCAGCGAATCCTGCGAGTGGGCCTGTGGGTTTTGTCATTCTTGCCTTGATCGCTTTCGGTAATTGTAAGAAACAGTGTTCATAGATAATATCACATTCGCTTCCATTATCGATGTATACCCTTCGTACAGAGATGTTGAATATTTGTGCTTGTATGATTAGCGGATCTTTACTGGCTTTCGCATTTCCCAAAGCGGGAAAACATAGATCTCTTGACGGGATTTGTGAATCTTCTGGATCTTTTCGTTTGGTAATTGTTTTATTTATTTATGTTGCGGTGTACATTTTGGGAGTTGAGTCTCGCTGCAGGGAATCTAAAATGCTTGCTTGACGGGATTTTTAGGAAGAGAAAATTTTTTAGGTTTTGACGTTTTCGGAGTAACTTGTGATGATATAGAGCGGCGGTCCCGCGGATGGCGCCAATTGTTTGTACAGCTGATTGGGTTAAGTGATTTAGGGTTTGTAAAGTGGTATGGTGGCGATTCCCTGTTGGTAGGAGTGTTCCTCCCTTGTACGCCGATTTGAGTGTGTTTTAGATATTTAGGGTTTTCCCCCATGATGTCCTTCTTTCTTCTTTCCTCTCCTTTTATAGTGGTTTTCTTGGAGAGTAAGCCTGCATACGCGGCTTTGACTTCCTCATCTTTAGCAACGATTTCCTTTTTTAAGGAAACGATATGATGATATCTTTCTCGTACTTATCTTCTTTGACCCAGGGTGCGTATAACCTCCGTATTATCCTGGGTACCTTCCTAACCTGTAGCCTTCCTGGGTGTTATCATGGGTTGGAAATGCTCTGCGTGGTAGCGGGTACGTCATCATATTAGTTTAAGACTACCCCAACTCAATTATATATGGTGACATTTGAAATCAAAATCTTTGGATCTGTGTAACCTGCTTTCACATGGAGGAGGGTAAGTTTCATTTCAGGAATTTTAATCCTTGCGGTAACACAGGGTAAACCCATCGAGGTGTTAACAACTGTAGCATGTGAAGTGTGGGTTTGTACACTACAAAAATGCAAAATATCGACGGATTTTTCCGATAGAAAAAATCTGTCGGAATTCCGTAGGAAATAGATATTGTTTAAAAATTTTAATTTTATTATTTTATCCGTCGAAAATCCGTAGGAAATATTTATTGTTTAAAAAATTTAATTTTATTTTTATCCGTCGGAAATCCGTAGGAAATATTTATTGTTTAAAAATTTTATTTTATTTTTATCCGTCGAAAATCCGTAGGAAATATTTATTGTTTAAAAGTTTTAATTTTATTTTTATCCGTCGAAAATCCGTAGGAAATATTTATTGTTTAAAAAATTTAATTTTATTTTTATCCGTCGGAAATCCGTAGGAAATGTTTATTGTTTAAAAAATTTTAATTTTATTATTTTATCCGTCGAAAATCCGTAGGAAATATATATTGTTTAAAAAATTTAATTTTATTATTTTATCCGTCGAAAATCCGTAGGAAATATTTATTGTTTAAAAAATTTAATTTTATTTTTATCCGTCGGAAATCCGTAGGAAATGTTTATTGTTTAAAAATTTTAATTTTATTTTTTATCCGTCGAAAATCCGTAGGAAATATTTATTGTTTAAAAATTTTAATTTTATTTTTTATCCGTCGAAAATCCGTAGGAAATAGATATTGTTTAAAAATTTTAATTTTATTATTTTATCCGTCGAAAATCCGTAGGAAATATTTATTGTTTAAAAAATTTTAATTTTATTTTTATCCGTCGAAAATCCGTAGGAAATATTTATTGTTTAAAAATTATAAATTTATTTTTATCTGTCGAAAATCTGTAGGAAATATTTATTGTTTAAAAATTTTATTTTATTTTTATCTGTCGAAAATCTGTAGGAAATATTTATTGTTTAAAAATTTTATTTTATTTTTATCCGTCGAAAATCCGTAGGAAATATATATTGTTTAAAAATTTTAATTTTATTATTTTATCCGTCGAAAATCCGTAGGAAATATTTATTGTTTAAAAAATTTAATTTTATTTTTATCCGTCGGAAATCCGTAGGAAATGTTTATTGTTTAAAAGTTTTAATTTTATTTTTTATCCGTCGAAAATCCGTAGGAAATATTTATTGTTTAAAAATTTTAATTTTATTTTTTATCCGTCGAAAATCCGTAGGAAATATTTATTGTTTAAAAATTTTAATTTTATTTTTTATCCGTCGAAAATCCGTAGGAAATAGATATTGTTTAAAAATTTTAATTTTATTATTTTATCCGTCGAAAATCCGTAGGAAATATTTATTGTTTAAAAAATTTTAATTTTATTTTTATCCGTCGAAAATCCGTAGGAAATATTTATTGTTTAAAAATTATAAATTTATTTTTATCTGTCGAAAATCTGTAGGAAATATTTATTGTTTAAAAATTTTATTTTATTTTTATCTGTCGAAAATCTGTAGGAAATATTTATTGTTTAAAAATTTTATTTTATTTTTATCCGTCGAAAATCCGTAGGAAATATATATTGTTTAAAAATTTTAATTTTATTATTTTATCCGTCGAAAATCCGTAGGAAATATTTATTGTTTAAAAAATTTAATTTTATTATTTTATCCGTCGAAAATCCGTAGGAAATATTTATTGTTTAAAAAATTTAATTTTATTTTTATCCGTCGAAAATCCGTAGGAAATATTTATTGTTTAAAAAATTTAATTTTATTTTTATCCGTCGGAAATCCGTAGGAAATGTTTATTGTTTAAAAGTTTTAATTTTATTTTTTATCCGTCGAAAATCCGTAGGAAATAGATATTGTTTAAAAATTTTAATTTTATTATTTTATCCGTCGAAAATCCGTAGGAAATATTTATTGTTTAAAAAATTTTAATTTTATTTTTATCCGTCGAAAATCCGTAGGAAATATTTATTGTTTAAAAATTATAAATTTATTTTTATCTGTCGAAAATCTGTAGGAAATATTTATTGTTTAAAAATTTTATTTTATTTTTATCTGTCGAAAATCTGTAGGAAATATTTATTGTTTAAAAATTTTATTTTATTTTTATCCGTCGAAAATCCGTAGGAAATATATATTGTTTAAAAATTTTAATTTTATTATTTTATCCGTCGAAAATCCGTAGGAAATATTTATTGTTTAAAAAATTTAATTTTATTTTTATCCGTCGAAAATCCGTAGGAAATATTTATTGTTTAAAAAATTTAATTTTATTTTTATCCGTCGGAAATCCGTAGGAAATATTTATTGTTTAAAAAATTTTATTTTATTTTTATCCGTCGAAAATCCGTAGGAAATATTTATTGTTTAAAAACTATGTCATATAACTCGCGTATTTGGGCCTATTGGGCCGTGTGTGTTTGTCTTTCAATCGAATGGGTCTGTTGGGCCTTAAACATCGTTTGTTGTTTCATGTGTATATATGTATGTATGTCTCTCTTAACTTTCATAAGCTTCATTTATAGTGTTCGTCTCATCATTGGGCCTAATGGGCCGTGTGTGTTTGTCTTTCAATCGAATGGGTCTGTTGGGCCTTAAACATCGTTGTTATCTCATGTGTATATGTATGTATGTATGTCTCTCTTAACTTTATAAGCTTCATTTATAGTGTTCGTCGCATATTTGGGCCTATTGGGCCGTGTGTGTTTGTCTTTCAATCGAATGGGTCTGTTGGGCCTTAAACATCGTTTGTTGTTTCATGTGTATATATGTATGTATGTATGTATGTATGTATGTATGTATGTATGTATGTATGTCTCTCTTAACTTTCATATGCTTCATTTATAGTGTTCGTCTCATCATTGGGCCTATTGGGCCGTGTGTTCGTCATTCACTCGAATGAGTCTATTGGGCCTTAAACATCGTTGTTATCTCATGTGTATATGTATGTATGTATTTATGTATGTCTCTCTTAGCTTTCATAAGCTTCATTTATAGTGTTCGTCTCATCATTGGGCCTATTGGGCCGTGTGTGTTTGTCTTTCAATCGAATGGGTCTGTTGGGCCTTAAACATCGTTTGTTGTTTCATGTGTATATATGTATGTATGTATGTATGTATGTATGTATGTATGTATGTATGTATGTATGTATGTATGTATGTATGTATGTATGTATGTATGTCTCTCTTAACTTCATATGCTTCATTTATAGTGTTCGTCTCATCATTGGGCCTATTAGGCCGTGTGTTTGTCTTTTACTCGATTGGGCCTGTTGGGCCTTAAGCATCGTTGTTATCTCATGTGTATATGTATGTATGTATGTATGTATGTATGTATGTATGTATGTATGTATGTATGTATGTATGTATGTATGTATGTATGTATGTATGTATGTATGTATGTATGTATGTATGTATGTCTCTCTTAACTTCCATGAGCTTCATTTATAGTGTTCGTCTCATCATTGGGCCTAATGGGCCGTGTGTGTTTGTCTTTCAATCGAATGGGTCTGTTGGGCCTTAAACATCGTTGTTATCTCATGTGTATATGTATGTATGTATGTATGTCTCTCTTAACTTTCATAAGCTTCATTTATAGTGTTCGTCTCATCATTGGGCCTACTGGGTCAATATGATTTTCTTTCATTCGTCTGGGTCTAACGGGACAACTATGCATATAACTCGCGTATTTGGGCCTATTGGGCCGTGTGTGTTTGTCTTTCAATCGAATGGGTCTGTTGGGCCTTAAACATCGTTTGTTGTTTCATGTGTATATGTATGTATGTCTCTCTTAACTTTCATAAGCTTCATTTATAGTGTTCGTCTCATCATTGGGCCTATTGGGCCGTGTGTGTTTGTCTTTCAATCGAATGGGTCTGTTGGGCCTTAAACATCGTTTGTTGTTTCATGTGTATATATGTATGTATGTCTCTCTTAACTTTCATAAGCTTCATTTATAGTGTTCGTCTCATCATTGGGCCTATTGGGCCGTGTGTGTTTGTCTTTCAATCGAATGGGTCTGTTGGGCCTTAAACAACGTTTGTTGTTTCATGTGTATATATGTATGTATGTCTCTCTTAACTTTCATAAGCTTCATTTATAGTGTTCGTCTCATCATTGGGCCTACTGGGTCAATATGATTTTCTTTCATTCGTCTGGGTCTAACGGGACAACTATGCATATAACTCGCGTATTTGGGCCTATTGGGCCGTGTGTGTTTGTCTTTCAATCGAATGGGTCTGTTGGGCCTTAAACATCGTTGTTATCTCATGTGTATATGTATGTATGTATGTATGTATGTATGTCTCTCTTAACTTTCATAAGCTTCATTTATAGTGTTCGTCTCATCATTGGGCCTACTGGGTCAATATGATTTTCTTTCATTCGTCTGGGTCTAACAGGACAACTATGCATATAACTCGCGTATTTGGGCCTATTGGGCCGTGTGTGTTTGTCTTTCAATCGAATGGGTCTGTTGGGCCTTAAACATCGTTTGTTGTTTCATGTGTATATATGTATGCATGTCTCTCTTAACTTTCATAAGCTTCATTTATAGTGTTCGTCTCATCATTGGGCCTATTGGGCCGTGTGTGTTTGTCTTTCAATCGAATGGGTCTGTTGGGCCTTAAACATCGTTTGTTGTTTCATGTGTATATATGTATGTATGTATGTATGTATGTATGTATGTATGTATGTATGTATGTATGTATGTATGTATGTATGTATGTATGTATGTCTCTCTTAACTTTCATAAGCTTCATTTATAGTGTTCGTCTCATCATTGGGCCTACTGGGTCAATATGATTTTCTTTCATTCGTCTGGGTCTAACGGGACAACTATGCATATAACTCGCGTATTTGGGCCTATTGGGCCGTGTGTGTTTGTCTTTCAATCGAATGGGTCTGTTGGGCCTTAAACATCGTTTGTTGTTTCATGTGTATATATGTATGTATGTATGTATGTATGTATGTATGTATGTATGTATGTATGTATGTATGTATGTATGTATGTATGTCTCTCTTAACTTTCATAAGCTTCATTTATAGTGTTCGTCTCATCATTGGGCCTACTGGGTCAATATGATTTTCTTTCATTCGTCTGGGTCTAACGGGACAACTATGCATATAACTCGCGTATTTGGGCCTATTGGGCCTTAAACATCGTTTGTTTTTCATGTGTATATATGTATGTATGTATGTATGTATGTCTCTCTTAACTTTCATAAGCTTCATTTATAGTGTTCGTCTCATCATTGGGCCTATTGGGCCGTGTGTGTTTGTCTTTCAATCGAATGGGTCTGTTGGGCCTTAAACATCGTTTGTTGTTTCATGTGTATATATGTATGTATGTCTGTATGTATGTATGTATGTATGTATGTATGTATGTATGTATGTATGTCTCTCTTAACTTTCATGAGCTTCATTTATAGTGTTCGTCTCATCATTGGGCCTATTGGGCCGTGTGTGTTTGTCTTTCAATCGAATGGGTCTGTTGGGCCTTAAACATCGTTTGTTGTTTCATGTGTATATATGTATGTATGTCTCTCTTAACTTTCATAAGCTTCATTTATAGTGTTCGTCTCATCATTGGGCCTATTGGGCCGTGTGTGTTTGTCTTTCAATCGAATGGGTCTGTTGGGCCTTAAACATCGTTTGTTGTTTCATGTGTATATATGTATGTATGCATGTCTCTCTTAACTTTCATAAGCTTCATTTATAGTGTTCGTCTCATCATTGGGCCTATTGGGCCGTGTGTGTTTGTCTTTCAATCGAATGGGTCTGTTGGGCCTTAAACATCGTTTGTTGTTTCATGTGTATATATGTATGTATGTCTCTCTTAACTTTCATAAGCTTCATTTATAGTGTTCGTCTCATCATTGGGCCTATTGGGCCGTGTGTGTTTGTCTTTCAATCGAATGGGTCTGTTGGGCCTTAAACATCGTTTGTTGTTTCATGTGTATATATGTATGTATGTCTCTCTTAACTTTCATAAGCTTCATTTATAGTGTTCGTCTCATCATTGGGCCTACTGGGTCAATATGATTTTCTTTCATTCGTCTGGGTCTAACGGGACAACTATGCATATAACTCGCGTATTTGGGCCTATTGGGCCTAAACATCGTTGTTATCTCATGTGTATATGTATGTATGTATGTATGTATGTATGTATGTCTCTCTTAACTTTCATATGCTTCATTTATAGTGTTCGTCTCATCATTGGGCCTACGGGGTCAATATGATTTTCTTTCATTCGTCTGGGTCTAACGGGACAACTATGCATATAACTCGCGTATTTGGGCCTATTGGGCCGTGTGTGTTTGTCTTTCAATCGAATGGGTCTGTTGGGCCTTAAACATCGTTTGTTATCTCATGTGTATTATGTATGTATGTATGTATGTATGTATGTATGTATGTATGTCTCTCTTAACTTTCATAAGCTTCATTTATAGTGTTCGTCTCATCATTGGGCCTACTGGGTCAATATGATTTTCTTTCATTCGTCTGGGTCTAACAGGACAACTATGCATATAACTCGCGTATTTGGGCCTATTGGGCCGTGTGTGTTTGTCTTTCAATCGAATGGGTCTGTTGGGCCTTAAACATCGTTGTTATCTCATGTGTATATGTATGTATGTATGTCTCTCTTAACTTTCATAAGCTTCATTTATAGTGTTCGTCTCATCATTGGGCCTACTGGGTCAATATGATTTTCTTTCATTCGTCTGGGTCTAACGGGACAACTATGCATATAACTCGCGTATTTGGGCCTATTGGGCCGTGTGTGTTTGTCTTTCAATCGAATGGGTCTGTTGGGCCTTAAACATCGTTTGTTGTTTCATGTGTATATATGTATGTATGTCTCTCTTAACTTTCATAAGCTTCATTTATAGTGTTCGTCTCATCATTGGGCCTAATTAGGTCAAACATACGGACAACAAGAAATCCGTCGGAAATCCGTAGGAAATAGATATTGTTTAAAAATTTTAATTTTATTATTTTATCCGTCGAAAATCCGTAGGAAATATTTATTGTTTAAAAAATTTAATTTTATTATTTTATCCGTCGGAAATCCGTAGGAAATATTTATTGTTTAAAAAATTTTAATTTTATTTTTATCCGTCGAAAATCCGTAGGAAATATTTATTGTTTAAAAATTATAAATTTATTTTTATCTGTCGAAAATCTGTAGGAAATATTTATTGTTTAAAAATTTTATTTTATTTTTATCTGTCGAAAATCTGTAGGAAATATTTATTGTTTAAAAATTTTATTTTATTTTTATCCGTCGAAAATCCGTAGGAAATATATATTGTTTAAAAATTTTAATTTTATTATTTTATCCGTCGAAAATCCGTAGGAAATATTTATTGTTTAAAAAATTTAATTTTATTATTTTATCCGTCGAAAATCCGTAGGAAATATTTATTGTTTAAAAAATTTAATTTTATTTTTATCCGTCGGAAATCCGTAGGAAATGTTTATTGTTTAAAAATTTTAATTTTATTTTTTATCCGTCGAAAATCCGTAGGAAATATTTATTGTTTAAAAATTTTAATTTTATTTTTTATCCGTCGAAAATCCGTAGGAAATAGATATTGTTTAAAAATTTTAATTTTATTATTTTATCCGTCGAAAATCCGTAGGAAATATTTATTGTTTAAAAAATTTTAATTTTATTTTTATCCGTCGAAAATCCGTAGGAAATATTTATTGTTTAAAAATTATAAATTTATTTTTATCTGTCGAAAATCTGTAGGAAATATTTATTGTTTAAAAATTTTATTTTATTTTTATCTGTCGGAAATCTGTAGGAAATATTTATTGTTTAAAAATTTTTATTTTATTTTTATCCGTCGAAAATCCGTAGGAAATATTTATTGTTTAAAAGTTTAAATTTAATTTTTATCCGTCGGAAATATTTTTAAGTGATGTACATGCAATTACATCGATTTTTTTGTCAATTCACTACATATTACCAATTATGGGGTATATTAGGGCCAAATGTTGAATCCTTAGCAATTACGAAAATCGAATTACGTAGTAAAAAATTGAATTTTTAGTGAATTTTTTGACATTTTTAACTATTTTTAAATGATTTATATGCAATTACATCGAACTTTTTGTTGTCAATTCACTACATATTACCAATTATGGGGTATATTAGGGCCAAATGTTGAATCCTTAGCAATTACGAAAATCGAATTACGTAGTAAAAAATTGAATTTTTAGTGAATTTTTTGACATTTTTAACTATTTTTAAATGATTATATGCAATTACATCGATTTTTTTGTCAATTCACTACATATTACCAATTATGGGGTATATTAGGGCCAAATGTTGAATCCTTAGCAATTACGAAAATCGAATTACGTAGTAAAAAATTGAATTTTTAGTGAATTTTTTGACATTTTTAACTATTTTTAAATGATTTATATGCAATTACATCGATTTTTTTGTCAATTCACTACATATTACCAATTATGGGGTATATTAGGGCCAAATGTTGAATCCTTAGCAATTACGAAAATCGAATTACGAGTAAAAAATTGAATTTTTAGTGAATTTTTTGACATTTTTAACTACTTTTAAATGATTTATATGCAATTACATCGATTTTTTTTGTCAATTCACTACATATTACCAATTATGGGGTATATTAGGGCCAAATGTTGAATCCTTAGCAATTACGAAAATCGAATTACGTAGTAAAAAATTGAATTTTTAGTGAATTTTTTGACATTTTTAACTATTTTTAAATGATTTATATGCAATTACATCGATTTTTTTTGTCAATTCACTACATATTACCAATTATGGGGTATATTAGGGCCAAATGTTGAATCCTTAGCAATTACGAAAATCGAATTACGTAGTAAAAAATTGAATTTTTAGTGAATTTTTTGACATTTTTAACTACTTTTAAATGATTTATATGCAATTACATCGATTTTTTTTGTCAATTCACTACATATTACCAATTATGGGGTATATTAGGGCCAAATGTTGAATCCTTAGCAATTACGAAAATCGAATTACGTAGTAAAAAATTGAATTTTTAGTGAATTTTTTGACATTTTTAACTATTTTTAAATGATTTATATGCAATTACATCGATTTTTTTTGTCAATTCACTACATATTACCAATTATGGGGTATATTAGGGCCAAATGTTGAATCCTTAGCAATTACGAAAATCGAATTACGTAGTAAAAAATTGAATTTTTAGTGAATTTTTTGACATTTTTAACTATTTTTAAATGATTTATATGCAATTACATCGATTTTTTTTGTCAATTCACTACATATTACCAATTATGGGGTATATTAGGGCCAAATGTTGAATCCTTAGCAATTACGAAAATCGAATTACGTAGTAAAAAATTGAATTTTTAGTGAATTTTTTGACATTTTTAACTACTTTTAAATGATTTATATGCAATTACATCGATTTTTTTTGTCAATTCACTACATATTACCAATTATGGGGTATATTAGGGCCAAATGTTGAATCCTTAGCAATTACGAAAATCGAATTACGTAGTAAAAAATTGAATTTTTAGTGAATTTGACATTACATGTTGTTTGTCTTTCACTCGAATGAGCCTATTGGGCCTTAAACATCGTTGTTATCTCATGTGTATATGTATGTATGTATGTATGTCTCTCTTAACTTTCATAAGCTTCATTTATAGTGTTCGTCTCATCATTGGGCCTACTGGGTCAATATGATTTTCTTTCATTCGTCTGGGTCTAACGGGACAACTATGCATATAACTCGCGTATTTGGGCCTATTGGGCCTTAAACATCGTTGTTATCTCATGTGTATATGTATGTATGTATTTATGTATGTCTCTCTTAGCTTTCATAAGCTTCATTTATAGTGTTCGTCTCATCATTGGGCCTATTGGGCCGTGTGTGTTTGTCTTTCAATCGAATGGGTCTGTTGGGCCTTAAACATCGTTTGTTGTTTCATGTGTATATATGTATGTATGTATGTATGTATGTATGTATGTATGTATGTATGTATGTATGTATGTATGTCTCTCTTAACTTTCATATGCTTCATTTATAGTGTTCGTCTCATCATTGGGCCTATTGGGCCTGTGTGTTTGTCTTTCACTCGAATGAGCCTATTGGGCCTTAAACATCGTTGTTATCTCATGTGTATATGTATGTATGTATGTCTCTCTTAACTTTCATAAGCTTCATTTATAGTGTTCGTCGCATCATTGGGCCTATTGGGCCGTGTGTGTTTGTCTTTCAATCGAATGGGTCTGTTGGGCCTTAAACATCGTTTGTTGTTTCATGTGTATATATGTATGTATGTATGTATGTATGTATGTATGTATGTATGTATGTATGTATGTATGTATGTCTCTCTTAACTTTCATGAGCTTCATTTATAGTGTTCGTCTCATCATTGGGCCTAATGGGCCCTGTGTGTTTGTCTTTCATCGAATGGGTCTGTTGGGCCTTAAACAACGTTTGTTGTTTCATGTGTATATATGTATGTATGTCTCTCTTAACTTTCATAAGCTTCATATACAGCGTTCGTCTAATCATTGGGCCTATTGGGCCCAATGTGTTTCTCTTTCAATCGAATGGGTCTGTTGGGCCTTAAACATCGTTGTTTCTCATGTGTATATGTATGTATGTCTCTCTTAACTTTCATATGCTTCATTTTTAGTGTTCGTCTCATCATTAGGCATATTGGGCCCAACATGTTTTTCTTTCATTCGTCTGCTCTTAACGGGACTAGTATGCATATAACTCGCGTATTTGGGCCTATTGGGCCGTGTGTGTTTGTCTTTCAATCGAATGGGTCTGTTGGGCCTTAAACATCGTTTGTTGTTTCATGTGTATATATGTATGTATGTATGTATGTATGTATGTATGTATGTATGTATGTATGTCTCTCTTAACTTTCATATGCTTCATTTATAGTGTTCGTCTCATCATTGGGCCTACTGGGTCAATATGATTTTCTTTCATTCGTCTGGGTCTAACAGGACAACTATGCATATAACTCGCGTATTTGGGCCTATTGGGCCGTGTGTGTTTGTCTTTCAATCGAATGGGTCTGTTGGGCCTTAAACATCGTTTGTTGTTTCATGTGTATATATGTATGTATGTCTCTCTTAACTTTCATAAGCTTCATATACAGCGTTCGTCTAATCATTGGGCCTATTGGGCCCAATGTGTTTCTCAATCATTCGTTTGGGTCTATTGGGCCTTAAACATCGTTTGTTGTTTCATGTGTATATATGTATGCATGTCTCTCTTAACTTTCATAAGCTTCATTTATAGTGTTCGTCTCATCATTGGGCCTATTAGGCCGTGTGTTTGTCTTTCACTCGAATGAGCCTATTGGGCCTTAAACATCGTTGTTATCTCATGTGTATATGTATGTATGTATGTATGTCTCTCTTAACTTTATAAGCTTCATTTATAGTGTTCGTCGCATCATTGGGCCTATTGGGCCGTGTGTGTTTGTCTTTCAATCGAATGGGTCTGTTGGGCCTTAAACATCGTTTGTTGTTTCATGTGTATATATGTATGTATGTCTCTCTTAACTTTCATAAGCTTCATTTATAGTGTTCGTCTCATCATTGGGCCTATTGGGCCTTAAACATCGTTGTTATCTCATGTGTATATGTATGTATGTATGTCTCTCTTAACTTTCATAAGCTTCATTTATAGTGTTCGTCTCATCATTGGGCCTACTGGGCCTTAAGCATCGTTGTTATCTCTTGTGTATATATGTATGTATGTATGTATGTATGTATGTATGTATGTATGTATGTATGTATGTATGTATGTATGTATGTATGTATGTATGTATGTATGTATGTATGTATGTATGTCTCTCTTAACTTTCATAAGCTTCATTTATAGTGTTCGTCTCATCATTGGGCCTAATGGGCCCAAACATCGTTTGTTGTTCTTGTGTATATATGTATGTATGTATGTATGTATGTATGTATGTATGTATGTATGTATGTATGTATGTATGTATGTATGTATGTATGTATGTATGTATGTATGTATGTATGTATGTATGTATGTATGTATGTATGTATGTATGTATGTATGTATGTATGTATGTATGTATGTATGTATGTATGTATGTATGTATGTATGTATGTCTCTCTTAACTTTCATAAGCTTCATTTATAGTGTTCGTCTCATCATTGGGCATAATGGGCCTTAAGCATCGTTGTTATCTCTTGTGTATATATGTATGTATGTATGTATGTATGTATGTATGTATGTATGTATGTATGTATGTATGTATGTATGTATGTATGTATGTATGTATGTATGTATGTATGTATGTATGTATGTATGTATGTATGTATGTATGTATGTATGTATGTATGTATGTATGTATGTATGTATGTATGTATGTATGTATGTATGTATGTATGTATGTATGTATGTATGTATGTATGTATGTATGTATGTATGTATGTATGTATGTATGTATGTATGTATGTATGTATGTATGTATGTATGTATGTATGTATGTATGTCTCTCTTAACTTCATAAGCTTCATTTATAGTGTTCGTCTCATCATTGGGTCTGTTGGGCCTTAAACATCGTTTGTTGTTTCATGTGTATATATGTATGCATGTCTCTCTTAACTTTCATAAGCTTCATTTATAGTGTTCGTCTCATCATTGGGCCTGTTGGGCCTTAAGCATCGTTGTTATCTCATGTGTATATATATGTATGTATGTATGTATGTATGTATGTATGTATGTATGTATGTATGTATGTATGTCTCTCTTAACTTTCATAAGCTTCATTTATAGTGTTCGTCTCATCATTGGGCCTAATGGGCCTTAAGCATCGTTGTTATCTCTTGTGTATATATGTATGTATGTATGTATGTATGTATGTATGTATGTATGTATGTATGTATGTATGTATGTATGTATGTATGTATGTATGTATGTATGTATGTATGTATGTATGTATGTATGTATGTATGTATGTATGTATGTATGTATGTATGTATGTATGTATGTATGTATGTATGTCTCTCTTAACTTCATATGCTTCATTTATAGTGTTCGTCTCATCATTGGGCCTACGGGGTCAATATGATTTTCTTTCATTCGTCTGGGTCTAACGCGACAACTATGCATATATCGCGTTTTTATTAGAAATTCATAGAATTTACAAGAAATTAGTGGGAAGCCGATATACTATCTTGGCCCCACTCCCCTAGCTATAGCAAATTAACGAACGGTTCACGAACAGATAAACGAACATAATGTTGTGTTCACGAACGGATAAACGAACATAATGACTTGTTCATGTTCGTTCGTTTGTGTTCATGAACGAATGTTCACGAACACAAACGAACGAACACTAATGAACGAACACAAACGAACGAAATATTTATAAATTAAGTATTTTTATTTAAACTTTTTCTTAAATAAGATAACTAATATTAATATATATATATATGATAGAAAAGAAATATTTATATTTAAACTATTTTTTGAAGTATAGTTAATTAGGTATTAACATATGTAAACGAACATAAACGAACAAATGTTCACGAACATAAACGAACGAACGTTCACGAACAGATTATCGAACGTTCATGAACATAAATGAACGAACGAGAGATTTGTTCATGTTCGTTCATTTAACTAAACGAACAATTTTTGTGTTCATGTTCGTTCATTTAACTAAACGAACGAACTTCCCGCCGAACGGTTCATGAACTGTTCGTGAACTGTTCAGTTCGTTTACAGCCCTAATGATGATAACTCCAAATTATAATAGGCGCTAGCTTTGATCTTCTAATGTCACGTATAATACCATTTGGCTATAATGATCCACTAGTTATTTATATTAAAAATTATACATAATACTTAACAAATGGGTTGGATCGGTTTCATTGTAAATTTTACAGTTCCAATAAATGTGTTTGTGTGGTAGTGAGAGTTTAGAAATTTGAGTCGACAATTCGAGAACTAAAGGATTTTTAGTTGTCTAGAGAAATACTAAAATGGAAAACGCTAAAAATTGAACTATTGTTTTTGGTATTTTCTTGTTTATAAATTTAAAATTAGATTATCGCACATCAAGTTTTTGGTGCCGTTGTCAGAGAACTTATTTAATTTACAAAATAATTTTTTGTTTAATTAAAATTTAAATTTGTTTTATGTTAATAATGATTTTACTTGTGATTTGAATATTTAATATAATTAGAAAAAGTAATATTTTCCTCTCTTATAAGTTATAACTAGATATTTAGAAATTTATTTACTTGATAAGTTAATAATTTATTAAATGAAATCTACTATATAGCTAAAATGTTGATCCATAAACTAAGAAATTAACTCAGACACAAATTTTCACCTCCCGCCCGTGTTTTCCCCAAAATTTTAAGATTCCCGCCTAGTTTTCCCCTAAAATCAAAACCCTTACCTCCTATGCCAATTTGTCTCACTTTCACCCAAATATCAAAACCCTTATTCCTGGCGCCATCCTCCCAAAAAATTGACCATTTGCACCTTCATCTCTCTCAAATCGGTTTCATTCTTATTGTAGTCAATTTTAGTTCGTATGACTACATATGGTTAACATTAAATTTAGTTCTACAGATTTATAAAACCATCAATTTTAGTTATTTCACTTTATCATCTACTATTGATTTCCTATTTTTGTTTTACTGAATGTTTGTTGTTATTATTATTTCATTGCTCGATTGTAACTTGTGAATTTTATTTTAGGATGAATGATACCAAATGGGAGAACACAACCCAAAAGACTAGCCTAATGGGTGAGAGAGCTCATTTGGTATATAAACCCATCTTTGATACTTGAAGAACAGCTAAACTCTTGGCCAGAAAGAGTGAACAAAAGTCAATGGAGATGACTTGTTAATCATTGGAATAAAGGAAAGTTTAAAGTATGAAATATGTTCTTCACTTTGGTAAGTATTTTCTTTTTTGTGACTTTGATTCTTAAATCTTTCATTTTAGAGAGTGACTGAAAAGAATAAGGAGAATAGGCTACTACACTTGTATTACGGCCCGTTTTGGTATTAATAAAGTTGTTAATGTAACATTTAATTATAATACTATATTATAAAGCAAATAAGGTTTCAACTTTCAACTTTCAATTTCAACAATGTACACATGATAATGCATGATGTACCATACATTAATGCCCCACAACTTTCAACTTTCATTTTCATCTCTCTCCTCAAATCTCAACCACTCATTTTTTTCTCTCTCCTCCATAAATCATTTTATTCCTCTAATTCATTAAAAAATTTATCTCAAAAACCGTACATCGATAAATTATAAAAATTATATGGGTGTTCTTAAAATTTTATGCTCTTTCATTAGAGATGTCATTCGATATACTTTTGACGAATTTTTAAATCCGAGGGCGGAGCCCGTACGGCTAAGACATTTGGCTATCACACTCTATGACCTATCACACTCTATGACCTATCACCCCCACCATCTCACCGCCGCAACGCGCGAATACTTTCTATCGAAATAAAAAAGCCCGTTTTAGAACACATTTATGTGTTGTAAGTTGTAACACATAATAGTAGGCCATCATATATTGGGGCATCATAAAGGGTCCTATATTTCTACTGTCCTGAAGCTGCTTCGTTACTTCTTCATAATTTCTGCATTTATCACGTCAGTCCATGAGGTCTGTGAACAGACTACCTATTATATAAGCGTGTTCACATGTGTTTTACGAAAGTGATTATGTGACGGTGAATAATCAATTACTGATATAATTCATATTGTGATATTTGGTTTTTAGTTTTTAATAAATATACGGCTCATGTTCTTTGTTTTGTTTCAGATCTGAATTGGGTTTAAATGGAAGAAGAAGAAGAAAAGAAAGATTTTGGTTGTATCTAGATTAAATATGATGTTGCAAATGAGTTTAGATGTAAATATTAGTGCTTAAATGAATATTTTTATATGTAAGGCCGGTCCTTATTGATGCGTCCTCCCTGCGTCCGACGCCTAGCAGCGGGAGGACGCCATTAGCACTGCTGCGTCTAAGCTCGCGTCCAAGCCCTTTCTCCCAACTATAGACGTGCGGCATTGTGTGTAGTGGGGCCCGATTACATTTGTACCGTTGCTAATAAAAAAAACATTTTTCAAACCCAAATTCAAAACCAACGGCTACTTTGCCATTTTTTTTTTTTTTTTATTTTCTACTTCTATTTATACCACTTCCACACTACCATTTCAAATCACAACAATCTAAATATACATATTTCTATCACTTTCAAAGCATTTTATCTTCCTCAAACCATTCCATAAACCATTTTCCTTAAACCATTCCATTAACAATGTCTCTACGAGGGTGGACTCAAACAGAAGATCTTTGTTTGTCGAGGTGTTGGATGTTAAGGCGACCGGACCCTGTTACCGGTAGGTGCGAAATGGATAACCCCGGTGAATCCTTTTGGAACGACGTTACTGAAATGTTCAACAGGGACACCACTGAACGACCACGAAGCAAGGATCAACTAGTAGGTCACTGGACCATAATTCGGAAGGAATGTAAGCAGTTTGAGGCAATTTGCTCGAACTTGAATGCACACTTGAGAGCACAATTCAGTTTCATCACCATTCCAATTTTCATTCTTCTACAAACTCACTCACTCTTTTTAACCAAATGGCGTCCTCATCATCAAAAAAGAATGTTCACCGACCTCGTCTGACCGAAGATGAGATGAAAACACGAATCATGGCTGATATCAAGGAGGACACCCTCCTTCAAACTGAACTCTCTGGGGTCATGGGTTACCTACGGGAGAAAAGGCGACAATGCGAGCAAGAGGTTGAGGCAATACAAGCACCAGGCCGCAAGGTCTCGAAGCACGAAGAGACATATTCTTTGTTTCTGCAGGGTGAGATCAAGAAGGTAAAGAGGGTGGTCGATGATGTTTTTAAGGCCGGTCACACGTTGGGTGACCAATGCACTTGGGCCGAATCGTACCACGACAATTGCGGGGAAGACAAAAGTACGTGGGAAGTCAAATGCCCGCAACACGACAAGTGGTGGCTCGACGAAAGCGCTTACCGTGGCATAGGAAAAATGTCAATAAAAGATGATGAAGATGAAGAGTAATCGTATCATTATTATGTATTTCGTGTTTTTATCAAGTACTGTCTTTTCTTTTATTTTTAAGTAATGTAATGTGTTTTAATTATAATAAAATGTGTTTGTTTAATTTTGTGAAAAAGAAAAATGAAATAATAAAATAATGGATGAATAGTGGAAGAAGTGGGGAAGAAGTGGGTAGTATAAGGAGGGGGGTGTTCTTGGGGTGTTCTAGGAGAGAGAAAGCTGATGAATAGTGGAAGAAGTAGGGAAGAAGTGAGTAGTATAAAGAGAGGCCTAAGTGAGATTCATTGGTTGAATATTAGTGGAATTGAGATTTTTTTTATGTTGGCTGAAAGTTTTGTTCTATTTGTTGTATGGGTTTGTATAATTGGATAATAAAAAACGTAAATATCATTTTTTTAAATATTTTTTTGAGATCCGTTGGAAATCCGTAGCTAAGATATCTGTCGGAAAATTTATCACTAAAAAAATAATCCGTCGGTAATCTGTAGCTAAATTTTTGGATTTCCGACGGAACTAAATTTATTCTAAAAATTTCCGACGGAAATGGATTACCCACGTCCAGTTCCCGTCAGAAATCTGTTGGTAAATGCGTTTACCGACGGATTTCCAACGGAAATTTCCGTCGGAATATTCCAATTTTGTAGTAGTGCGTAAGTCCGTCTGTTCGGATGTCATTATAAATTCTCGACTAATTTAAAAACTAGGGTTTTTTTTATTTTTTTAACCATTAAGTGACTGAATTGACAAAGTGACCGAATGGATAAATAATGTTTGTACGGATTATATAAATACTGGTTGTTTTTTGTTTATTAAGTGAAAAAAAAAACATTTTTGATGACTTAATTAATTAAGTATTTTTGATTAAGTCACCTTTTTTTAACTAAAAGACTAAACAAACACTACCTAAGTCACCGTTAAAGAAAAAACTTCGGATATCTCCAAATAAAACTTTCATTTTAAATTCTAAGGTGCCCATAGACAGTGACAGAGAGGTTTAGTGCCAAAAAAATTTTATTATCAAATTTTGCAAGGAAATTAAACAAAAGGGATTACGACACGAGCGCCCGTCAAGAAGTAGGGTGTTACCAAAACTTGCCAGAACATTAGTGGTCGGAAAACACAACCAGCAGCCCGAAAACACAACCAGTGTTCGAAAAGCACAACTAGTGGCCGAAAAACTAGCCAAATCTAACCGAAAACAGTTTTTGTAAAACAAATTGGGCTTATAATTGGGATGGGTAATTTCAAAGTCGGGGATGCCATGACTGCCATCGGAAGATTTACCCTGCCAAGATACGTCTCGGATCATCCGAACACCATTTTACGAAATCTTTTTATCATCGTCTCCCTTTCAACGTAAACCGCCAACCTAACTTGTTCAACGATATCATCACCGGCAACTTATTTAATTTTTCGGTCACGTATTGCTTTAAATGGAAAACAAACGGCAATACTATTGGGAATAATATTTCGGCAACGCTACCGCTAATAAATTTACACTACAAAGATAATCACATTATCACAAAGTAACGACAATATTAAGAATAATATTCAAAAAGTATACATATAAGTATATAACAATAAGCATACAACAACAGTAACGGGTAACACCAAAAAAGGGGCACCGGGAAAATGTAACAAAGTGACTGACGTTGAAAAGAAACCCCCAAACAAGAATAGACACATGCAAACCTCCATAAAGGGAGAAGAAATGAAAACCCCTAAACGTGACAGCCTTGAAAACCCACAATTGGAGAAAACATGACTCGCCGGAAAAATCAAGTGGTTTCAAATCTCGCCGGAATAAGGGTAAACGTTGGGGAGCATCGGCACATCGGTATTTAGGCTTCGAACCTGGCAATAGAATCTAGAAAGACACAATATCAGCCTTAAAATCGAAAACCCACAATTGAAAAGTTAGGTTTCCAGCAATATACAACGATAGACCACATCTTAAGAAAAAACGACCACATAACATGCTCAAAATGTGTAGCCGATATATATAACCGATGATAGTTGTCGTTTTTTGGCCAAAATGAGGGGTAAAGGAAACCGGGGTGCCAAAATATGTCGATGGAAAAACCGATGGAAAAAATCCACTAACACCTTCACTTAGGTCGGTCCCAACCCACCCGTCCTACCCCTCTTCCACCACCTCATCGACGAAGATGAGGTTGGCACGGCCCTCATCCACGGCCTCATCGTCGAATGCCATTCACCCATGGATGAGTGAAGACGGGGAGAAAGAGGGAGGATGTGGGGCAACTTGTAGTTTTTCCATTGCATGAGAGAGAGAGGATGTTTTATTTTAAATTGAGGAAGATGTGACGAAGAGGTGAGGAAGAGGTGAGGAAGAGGTGAGGAAGGTGAGGAAGAGGTGATTTAGGAGAGAGGTGATGTGAAGTGAGAAAGAGGTGAGGAAGAGGTAAAGGGTTGGGAGAGGTCATTCATGGACATTACGATAATAGCATTTCATATTTGTTTTATTGTATTTGTATAACGAATCGAATGATTCTTTTAACCGAAGCATGAATCAATTATGGAGATTAAACACTTCTAATAATTTTGTTAATGACTTACGGTATTTATTCCAACAAGAACATGGGATGCTTAGTTGCTAATGATTAATTAAGCATATCTATATGAAATCTAGTGCCATTGTTTCTAAAGTTAATAAGCATATGATAGGACGTGTCATCATCACACAGTAATAGAGTTGTCTTTAACTCTTTATACATCATCATCAACTACCACTTCCTTTTGTGTTTTTTTATATGTGATTAATAATCATATCCAATTTTGATTAACCAAGTAAATGCAAGTGTTCAAATAGTTCTTTCAAGTAATTGATCAACTAAGTGTCTTCCAAAAAAAAAAAAAGAAGTAATCAACTAAGTCGGCTTTAGAAAACAAAATTTGCTGAAGGACTCGGTCTCGAAACATTAGAAGTAGTTCTTTATTTTTCCTCTGTAACTTTATTAGTAACTTTTTGTAGTACTTTTTTTCTTTTGTCTTTTAAACGAACACTTATTAAACTCGTAGCAAAACAAGTATATATTTACCTTCGCTAGTTCAAAATAAAGTTTATGTTTAAGATTTTGCTAATAACAATTTTAAGATTATTATGGCTAACATGCGATAAAACATGTACTGATGTACGTACATATAAATAACCGCATTGCAGACATAATTATAAACCACCGTATAAGACAGCGTGCTAATTTTAACATAAAACTTATAATTCGCAAAATCATTATTTTCATGACATTAAAAGCTTTTAGTAACATACATCAACTGATCATCATTCCAAACTTTATTCTCGTGAACCCAAGGGGATAAAACAGAAAACACGAAAGACTTATAGAAAGCACGTACATATTGTCAGTCGATGAAATGAACCATGTTGACCATAACCGGCCCTTTCTATGGTCCACCATTCATCACAACTAAGCAAGCAACGAACCTAGACGACCCCTTTCAGAAGATAAGACCATCCACATCCCCAACCTTTTAGGGAGGTGAGTCAGTGAAAAAAAAATTTTAAAAAAAGAAAAAGTCACAAAAATAGCAACCTGGGTGGTGGCATGACTTAAGGGAGTCACCTTACTTTTTGTCACTTGTCACTCTATGATTAGTTAAGATTTATTTATAAACCTTATTGGTTTTTCTTTTATATCTTTCATTTTATAATACTTTATAAAAATATAAAAACATGGTATTTTCTATTTTTTCTTTACGAACATTTTGACATAAATTTTGTTAAAAACAGAGAAATTTCGAAAATATATATTTTCGGATACGAAACCTTATATTAAAATATAACTTTATGACACTTGTTATTGTTACATTGGTTCAAAATATTCTTGGATAAAAAATCTTATCTTAAAAAAAGTTTGATGTTATCTAGTTTAAAAAAAAAAGTGAATTTTGGTCTATAAATAGTGTATAGACATAACTTATATTTTTCCGGTTTTTTTTCATGTTAAAATAATTAATTGTAAAAAATAATTTAGAATATTAATATTTTTAATAAATTTTATTGAATTAACAAAAACCATAAATCATATTAATTTAGTTAAAAAATAATATAAGTTGAGTTGTGAATGTGGGTAAAAGGTTGAGTTAGGTTGGGTTGTTTAGGTGGAAGAGAGAGAAATTAATTTTTTATTAAAGGTTGGGTTGATGTAGGTTGAGAGTGTGGATGGTCTAACAGAAATCAAAAAATAAATATCACTTATTGATGTAATTAAATATAACCAAATAGATATGTTTTGTAAACATTTGTTTATGTCATGTAATTAACTTTTAAATTCCGATTATTGAATGTATCTGACTAATCAAAAACTAACATTTGATAGCTTATATGGTTGTCAGATATACCTTGGTACATCCAATAACCGTGATTTGAAAATCTATTATATAACATAGACATTTGGTCATAGTTAATTAAATTCACATGTAATAATCCTTTAAAAAATTAAAAAGGAAAAATATGAACAAACATGTAAGACTAAGAGGAGGAGCCCGTTCCTTTTCAAAAATCTCGCCGGAACGCCCCGGGAACGCCCCCGGAATGCCTGCGTTCGGCCCCGGGGGGCGTTCCGGCTTTTAAAAATGAGAGCCCCTTCCGATTTTGAACGCGTCCAATTGCCCTTCTCTTTTTTGTTTTTTTCTGCTTTTGCCCATTCCAATGTATTTTTTAATTTTTTTTTTAACCCCTAAATTTAAACACTTATATATACATACACATTACCATTTAACAAATCAATCCTCATTTTATCTCTTCTTCTTCTTATTTTATTCATTCTTCTCCTAATTTTTATACACTCAAACAACAAATGGCTAGACCTTGGACAGCAGATGAGACTATGAATTTAGCGAGAGCTTGGCTTGACGTAGCCGAAGATCCAAACGTAGAGAGTTACCAACAACAAAGAACATTTTGGAGCCGTGTAAGGGAAGTCTTTATTAATCTAGAAAATCATCAAGGCGAGCAAAGGAGCCTTGAGAGTTTGCAAGGAAAATGGCGGAAGATGCGCTACTCAATTCAGGAGTTCGAGCACATCTATGCTCGTTTGAACAACGATTTAAACGAGATGCGTCTGGAAGTTGCTTTAGTCGAGTATCGTATGACGCATCCTGATTTTCTGTACATCCCGGAGTGGGCATTGCTACGAGCTAGTCCAAGATTTATGATGTGATTTTATCGAAGATGTTTTAGTTTCTTATCTATCTATGTTATTCGGTTTTATGTATGTTTTATCCTATGTTTTTGTTATTTTGTGTGTGTTTAAAATAAATGTATGTTTTATCATATTTTATGTATGTTTAAAATAAATGTGTGTTTAATGTATTTATGTTTTACTTGTTTTATTTAATATGTCACCAAAAATTAAACACATCACATAAAACATTACATTTATTTTGATAACATTACATTTATTTGAAACACATCACATGAAATTAGAACATTACATAACACTTAACACAAACACATTAAATAAAAATTGAACACTAACACGAGTTAACCACTTAACGCCAACCATAAAGGGAATCGGTCGATGAAATGTCACTGTCACCGTCATTACGGCGCTGGTATTCAAAGTGATAATCTTCCTCTTCCGAGTGAAAATCGTTGACGTATTCTTCACCAGGGTCGGTCTCGTATGCTTCAGGTCTCCCGTCATCGTGAATTCGGTTCTGACCACATGTAACTGGGCGAAGTTCCCCGCTTTCAATTCGAGCCATGGTATCATCAAATGCCTCGTTGAATTCTTCATCAGTGAAGTCGTTCGTTGCTTGCAAGTTTGGTCGGACAGAAATTTCCGCCGTCAGGGTGAATTGAAGGTGTCGTGGGTGTAGCCCACGAGGTTCAGGTTGAGGCTGAATCGGTGACTGAATGGGAGTACGACTTGCTTCGCCTCGTGCTCTTCCTTGCCCGGTTTGCCCTCGTGCTCTGCCCCGTCCTCTGCCTCGTGTGGGTTGCGGTTGTCCGATAGGACGGTTTGGTTCATTTCGTGCTCTCCCTCGACCAAAGTTCATGGTTATAGGTGTGTGTGTGGTATGTGGATTTTTTTGAAATTTTTAGTTGTGTTTTTGGAATAAGAGGGTGAAGGTATTTATAGGTGAAAAAGTATAAATTTGAAAACTAGCCGTTACTGTTCAATCTATCCGTTAATATTTAAATTCTGTATTTATTTTTATATTTATTTACATTATTTCCAAAAATTAATTAAAAAAAAGGGGAATGCCCTACTCCAAGGGAATGCCCCAAAAAAAGGGGAATGCCTCTAATCATTATAAAATGCCACATGTCGTGTTGTGAGTGGTGGAGGGGCATTCCCAAAAAAAAAGGAATGACTCCACTCCTCTTAGTCTAAAAGTTCTACTTCAGACGCCTATAGTTTATTAGACCAAAGGGAGCGAGACTGTTTTTTGAAGAGAGGAGTCGCGCTATGCTATGTGGTACTAAAATTTCTCTTGGTTCGTTGGTTGAGTTTCTAATTTGAGTTTCTTTTTGTTTTTTAATTTCAAGAAATCTGTCGAAAAATAGAATAACGTTGTTCAGATAAACATTATAAAAAGCATTTGTAAAGTTTCTTTTTGTTTTTTAATTTCAAGAAATCTGTCGAAAAATAGAATAACGTTGTTCAGATAAACATTATAAAAGAATCACGTTTGTAACCATCGTAGCTATATTGTTGGTGATATGTGTTTTTGAAAAACAAATATATTGTCCTCTTATACGACTCTAATAAATAAATACCCAAAAGCACCAGTATTAAAGTCGAAAGATTGAAATATGGTCTCTCTTTTTTTTTCCATTTCTTTTTATCAAAATAGGCTAATCGTACATTGGCATTATAGCATTATGTTCCTTTTGTAGCTAAAGATTATTGGCATTATGTTTTTTTTATAGCTAAAAGTTATGTCACAACAATACAATAGAATGAACCATGTGCAATCTCGGGACGAAGCAAATACCAAAGACATTAAAGTCTTGTCATCGGCTGATGGTAACACAAGACACGGTGACAAACTCATCGCTATTTGCTGGAATTTGTACCTCCGGAGAGGACGACTCTTTTTTTTTTTTTTTTTGTAAAAGGGACAAGTTTTATTACAACTAGCATATATACACAAAAATATATATGTAAACAAAATTTTCTAAACATCCCCCGCCGCAACATGTGGGTCTTTATAATCCTTGTTAGATTATCATTTATTTTAGGGCTAATTGTTTGGAAAGTCCCTCAACTTGTCACTTAAACCTTTTCTGGGGCTCAAATAAAAAAAAGTTCTATTCGGGGGAAGAAAACCGGCTAAAACTACTATAGTAGGACCGTGACCACTTTTTTGCTGACGTGTACAGTAGCTAGCCGGTTTTATCTTTATTTTTAAGGGCTAATTACTTGAAAAGTCCCTCAACTTGTCACTGAAACCTTTTCTGGGGCTCCAACAAAAAAAAAGTTCAATTTAGCCACTTCTTTATATTCCCTTGTATCATATCAGCATTTAGCCACTTCCATTTCAAAACCACCGCTACCGACGTCGGAAACTTCATTGGATACGAAGTTACTAAAATCTGAACAATGGTTTCACTGGATCGGCAAAACCCATCTACCAATTTCACAAACACACACAACTATCAAAAAATACCACTACACACCTTCGATTTCCCTGCCATCCCAATTGTCCCTTGTTCCGCCTCTCCGACAGCGACCACCGGTAGCTTCGCTACCCTTTGATTCCAGATCTAATTTTGGCTTCCTCACAAGTCACAACTGATTAGGTTTCTCGTGAAAAACTTTTTTGGGTGAAAAACAAATAAGATTGATTAACTTAAAAGTTTCAGATTTGGGTATTAAGGTTCGTTGTCGGAAAAGTAGCGGTGTTTATGGTGGCGGCTATGGAGACTTCACGGTGGTGTTAAGTAAAAATTTTAGCCGTTTTTGACCGGCTACTTACACGAGACCCAACAAAAATAGTTTTAGCCGTTTTCATACCCTCAAATAGAACTTTTTTTTGTTGGAGCCCCAGAAAAGATTTCAGTGACAAGTTATGGGACTTTCCAAGTAATTAGCCCTATTTGAACGTAGACACACGAGCATTAATACCACGAGGACAACTTGGAAGTTTCTTTTTGCGTGCCAAGAATTGAAGATGGTGGCCATCTCGGCTTTTTCGCTCAATCCAATTCTCCTGGTCCCACTTGGACATATCTTTCTTTTTCTTTCTTTCTACAATCATTATTTCTGATACCTCATTGGCTCATTGTTTTTATTCTAGCAATTATCTAATTTCATTGTATATTTAGAATATAAGGCTAGGCGTCCTTAGTCACATAATATTCTTACAAATCATTAAAATCCTTACACATCCTTAAAATCCTTTAGTTTTACCTCCAACCATACAAACATCCTTACATATCCTTACATCTATATACAAACAAAAAAATAGTATTGGAGATAGCCTAAGGGCATGCCCTTAGGTAAGGACATACATCAAAAAAATCTTTAGTTTTGAACAAGTTTCAATGACAAATGATATACATGAACAACTAAAGACACCTAACGGCACACAAGGACATTCTCATTAGAGATAGTCTAACGGACATAATTTTTGACTAGTCAACTTTTAAGTCTAAATCTAACTTGTGTAATATGTGTATAGCATATATACACATTATTGTGGTCAAACTTAAAAATACAAAAAATATGCGCGGTGGCTATCAATATTTTATTTAACATCCCGAGTTTCCGACGTATTTTGGTAAGAAGGGATAGATGCCTGTAATCAAATACTCCCTCCGTCCCATCATATGTGTCTTACTTTGAATTTTCAAAGTCTTCGTTTTATAACTTTGACCATAAATATTTTTAATTGTGGTTACATAACATTCGATGAAAGTTATATCAATGGAAACACATCTAAAACTCAATCAATTCATATAAGTTTCATCAAGTATCATATAACACAAACAAATATATTTAAGGTCAAAGTTGCACAAAAAAGACTTTGAAAATTCAAAACTGGACACTTCTAGTGGGACGGAGAGAGTATTAATCATTCAAATCATGATTAATGTTGATTTGTTAGTAATATACTTCTACGTAATCAATGTTTGATTACATGCATGTTATCTACATTAATGTTGGATTTCGTTGTCCCTTATCGACGAACAACTTATAGTTTCTTCTAGTATTCAAACACCTAACAATAACATATACATACACATAAGTAATCATTTTGAGCAATGATCCAATTATAAGTGACGGAAATTATTTACCCCTCATCTGCTGGTTCTTCATCAACAATATATTCTCTAAAATCTTTCCAAAAGGAAATATTTATGTTTGAATATACCACTAAATCTACAACAAAACAACCACTAAATCTTCTCAAAGTAATGTTGTTCTCCAAACCACCTATTGTTTGTCGAACAACATGAAAATCATTCATATTATTCATTGATTGGTCCTGGTGGTGTTTTGCTATTCAAGAAAAATAACAATTCATCATCAAATTCCTACTATACGCAAGTTAAGGTGAATAAGGAATGTCAAACAACGTACCGATGGGGTTCAACACAAGTTCGTTGGTTAATGAAACAGTAGTATTTTACTTTGAGTTTTAATATATTAATAATCTTTCGTCGCAAAATAAATTTACTTCAATGAGATAAATTTTCTGGCTCCGTAGAAGTAAATGTAATATAGTCATCTTATTACTATAAATACATGCAATGAATTTCTCTCTGAAATTTTTTTTAAAAAAAATAAAATTTCTCATGACATTTACTTTAGGACGGAAATAGTATATAGTTGGAGGGAAAAGGACATTTAAACAATTTGTAGAGATCGCAATGATATATCCTTAAATCTTGGCAAGTGGGGTTATGAAGGTTAATGCATAAGTGATGTTTGGGGGATGTATGCACCCTAATTCTGAAACTATCTTAAAATGCACATGGGCCCTTTGAATCGATCATACTGGTCTTTTTTGACCAACACTATCTATTTTATTCTAAGCGTTGTTTAATTTTAACTTCATTTTAATTTATCCAAATCTTGGTTTTTAAATTGTTTGTCTGATTTTCGGTGTCAAGTTCAAGCAACTAATCATGTGTTTGATCATACAAAATGTCAGTCTAAGACTCTAAGAATGCTAAGCGCTAGCTACGTTAACAGACTATTTTGAAATGCTTTGTTGTCCAAAGCATTGCCACAAACGGCTTCCTCTCATTTTATATTAAAATATATACATACATATCAAGCGTAACATGGAAGTATTGAACTGAAATATGTGAAAACATTAAAAGGTCATTTATGTAATTAATTCATCAAAACTTCCAGTCCATCACTAACGCTAGTATATGTAGCGTTTCAACTTTGAGCTTTTTCTTCCATCTAAAAGCTTCAAGCTCTTCCAAACAAACAAAGCTTTTTAATGGATAGAAGCTTTTACTTAAAAGCTTAAAGCTTGAAGCTCGTAAAAGGTCATAAAAGCTTCCTATCAAACATACCCTATATATATGATCCGCAATTGAGTATCATCAGTAAATTCAACTCTAGCTTGATTATTAATATTTTAACTTATTCTTTATTTTAGAAAGTCGATACATATATAAATTCACACAAATTCCACATATAAGTATTCAAAATGAGACAAACACTAATTTGATAAGTCGTTAAGTTATTATTATTATATCCATATATATGAGTAAGAAAAAAAAAAGTAATTGAATGGAAACCCATGATCTCATGTACTATTTGGTACCCACTAATCTCTCAGTTAGGCTAGTGTCTAGTATATGACCGGTAAATGGAAAAAAGATCCATGTGTTAATTAACTACCTTATTCTAGTATACGCATATGGCTTCCAAAATCTTACATGCATCTAGATTTTTTATTAATGCATGCATTTATACTCTGATTACATTATCATACGAAACATTGACCAAATTTCTTATTTTCATCATAGTTATAATTATTTGTATAAATTAGATTCATATGCATGTTGCATAGATTATGTATACTACCAGTAGAACGCTTTTCGATTTATTATTCATAACCCTTAAACGTGACAATAAGCCGTGGAAGACGATATCAAAAGTTACTTACTTTACATAGCTTTACTAACGGGTCAAAAGACTTGAAGTCATTATACTTCACAGTATTGTTCAATTTAATTATTGAGTTTAATTAGCATGTAAAATTGGAAAACAAATATATTACACGTAGAGGATCATCACACTAGAGTTACTCAATCGGAATTTCCCATAAAGTACAACGACCATCCAGCGCCTTAACATTATGCACATAATATATAAAACTGAAATTGGTAAATGGATAGTAATTAACCCTCTGGTCCATGTACTGTCTTTGATATCCAAAGCGCGCACCCCATAAAACTCATGTCCAACGACTCACTATTCTCACACATGGATCATCACAAGATATAATTTTTTCATTTGCCTTTGATAAAGTTTAAACCTGTGATTTGCAGCTTTCATCCGTGGGCTCATATGATCACATGGTGACAATACCAGACGATCATGATCAATTGGTTACAAAACTATATATGTATATAGAATACTATGAAATTTGGGATATGGGTACTTCAGGTGATTAAAGCCATGGTAATGCACCAAACTCTATCTGTTGATTTTTAACAGGTTGAATATATTGATCATGGCTGGGTATGACTGCGCTCGAAGAAGAGTATCCTTGCTTTTCAGTTACTGCCCCACGACGTCATCAGGACTGGTGGGTATGGCAATGGAGAAGACCAATTGGAGACCGTTGCAAGATGGTTCAGTTCAACAAGTTATTCATGAGTCAAGTTTATGAGCTTGATCATGACCGATGGGCTTGGAACTTAAATGGTCATCTGGATTTCTCCAAACAAAACATTGTAAAACTAAAATATATTTAAAAAAATGAGGAAAATAATATGTCATCCTAAAATATTAGCCTAATAATTCTCGTAACAATTAGATTATGATAATTGTTAAAATCAATGAATGATTAGGAAAAATAATAAATGAATTACAATTGTCAATTTGTCACGTGTTAATGTTGTTAAAAGGATTATAAGGGTATTTATTAGAAGAATATGTCATTTCCTTTAAATTATTGTCTTAAGAAACATATTGATGATATTTATTTGCTAGCTAGGTATTGATTATTCAACTCGTTGGATCGAATAAATATGTCACGAAGAAGGTAAACATTTTCGTTTAGACAACTCGGTTTTTCGTTTCAAATCATATCTCAGGAGTTAAAAGAAAAATATATGGTAAGGTTGAATGGAACGAGCTTATAAATAAAGTAATCCTAGGCATAACATGCATGGTTGAAGTTGAAACAAGAATCACGTCGCAATATATAAAATTAAGACGTACAAAACTTCGTAATGAAGACTTGAATCCCTTTTATCATTTTTGATTTTCCATTGTTTCATTTGAAAAGGTGTTCGTAAATCGTAACCTTCACCTCTTGTTTCCAAAATTAATTAAAGTTGTGTTTGTGATTTACTAATTGTTATGTATATATTTAATCAGTCTTTTTCATTTTCATTTTTCAGTATCTGATTATGCCATCATACAAGGAAATAATTAATGTCACAAGAAAAATGTCAAAATCTTGTTACCAAACACCGATCGAAATAACATTAATCAATGAATTAAGTCATTAACACTACTCTTATGGCTATGAATCACTTAGTACGTATTTGTATACATTGACATAGTCAATGATGTATGACAAATTTATCAAACGAGCAACAACAATCAGTGCTAATAATCACACAATAAATTGTAGAAGTACAAGGTAAAATGGTAAATGATCATCAAACTCAAAACAAACATGTTTTGTAAATCCCTTATTTTCAGTGCATGATTGTTAGCTCACAATTCCCATAAGCATGTGTGTGAAATCTTTTGACATGTCGCTCTATTTAACTAGAGTTTCATTTATGGAAACTCCCTTTAAGCTTTTATCTTCTCGACGATAACTTATCGTATGCCTTTATATAATGCTATGTGTCGTACCTGAAATATCATTTTTGATAAGTCTCTTTGTCCCATTATGATTATATATTTTTGTATGTTTGCCCAAATAAGTTTTCGGTGGTCCTGCTTGTTAGAATTAGAATGCTCTACTCAAATCAAGCCCTTCATAATGTTCGATCCGTTATACTAATTATCGACGCCACTTAATTTCTTTGGAAGTTTGCTCGACATTGTTGTTTGAAAGTCCCACATATATACGGGATAATGGTTTTGAGAATCTCAAAATGACAATAAATAGAAATATAGATGATGGGGATTCTTGAAATAGAATTATGTTGCCAAAGAATGAGATTATATTGAGATGATTTTTATCTCATATATAACATACTAGGAAAAAACCTTACACTTTAAGACTTGAACTTGGTTCTCCTCAAATTCAAACCCTCATAGAAAGACTTCTTTATCATTGGTCTATTAACCCAATGGTTGAGATATTAGAACCGCACATGTAAAAAAAAAAGAAGTAATAGTTCTCAGTGGAGTTTAAATAAATATGAACCGAGCTAGTAACTTCATTATACATACATGTCGTTCATGTTAATTTCCTGCTAGAATTTTAGTCCCATTCTTTACAATTGTGGAGTGAATCAAAGGGGTATCTTTGTAAGTCTTGGATTTTATTCTACGTATTCAATTCATACATTTTTAGGGATTATAAGCAGGATAATTTTTCGTTTTTATACAGAAGAGATTAAAAAAGAAATAGAAATGAACTGAGCTAGTAAGTCCAGTGGCGGCCCTGAGAATTCAAACACCCTGGCCGAGCAAAGAAAAAAATGTTCCTAAGCCCTACCAAATTCAAATATATAAAAAACGTGTTTTATTAAATGATAACTAACGATTACATATACATAATAAAATCATAATTTTATAAAATAACAAACTTTTTAGCGTACATTCATGTCTTTTTCGCGTGACAAAATCCATTTGACTATACATTTCTAAGCTTATTTACAAAGCCTTTAGAAAATAAAAACATTTCAAATTAATATATTCTTTGCTAAAACCTAACCTGCAATGAGTTTGAAGTGCATTCCAAAAATTTTCTTTTCTGGATGGAATGCAAGCATTGATCTCCAAAATCTTTGAAAAACAAATATTCTAAGTATGACAACCTCATTCAATGCCACATGTCCAGATACTTGTATAATAAATCCTGAATTTTGATTGGATAGAAAGTATAATATGGAGGAAAGATTATTTATTATTTAATTTTTATATATAAAATACGATTTGTAGGGAAGAGAACATACTGGCTCATTAGAAAGGCAAAAGATGGGGTCATGTTTGCACATGGGTTATGGTAAGAAAAGGAAGAATACAAATTTTTAGGATTAGAAACTGTATAGTAATATAGAAGACCTAAAACAAAGCATCTTGTATTGGTCCAACTACCCCTGCATATGATTAAAATTTCTATCTGTTTTTTTTCTTCTATCAAAATATATATGCATGTGGTGGGTTTGGAACTTTTAACATTAAGCATCTAAATAAACCATCCTATAGTTAGCAATCTAGTCATTTAATTTGTTATTATATGCACTTTATGTTTGGTGTAAACTTTCTTATTTGCTTTTACCTTTTGTTGCTTTCTTTGAACTAGCTAGTCTTACCTTTTTACTCAGATTTATAAGTTTTTTGCTTTGGTTTGTAAATCACATTAATTTCCTGATAGAGTTTTTAATGATTTTTAGCACTGAGAGTAATGAAATTGTGTTTGGGAAAATTGACTTCCACTCAGCATCAGAAAATTCTATTCTATTCTGATTTATATTATTATGATATGAAGGAAACGGTATCATTTTGACAAAAAGTGACTATGGGTCAGTTTTGATTGGTTTTGGCGCAACGCCAAATCCAAAACGAAACTGGTCGTCTTTTGGTGGGTCGGTTCTGCTCGACTGCTCGTTCCCAGTTACTTTCGGAGTTTTTTTTTTTTTCTTTATTCTTGTAAAAAATTCGGTTTTCATATGTAATTAACATCAGAAAGAAAGATTGCAAAAATTTGCAGCAAAGTCTAACTAAATGAAGACCCGTTATAGTTAAAACTTCAAGCTTATGTAAAACTCTAATACTTTTATAGTCTGATAAAATAGTTCAAAAGGCTAAATTTCAACTTTTTAGATCTAGATACTAGTTGCAAAGAGTGGTCAAAGTTGCATTTTTGTATCTACGTTTTCCAATTCGAACAGTCTTAATTAACCTTGAGTAAATAACTACAATTCATGTTACTTCTCTACTTGCTATTCAAAAAAAATTAAAAAATGTTACTTCTCTACTATTTATAAGACGATGAAGATCGACAATGGGATTGGATTTTCAATATAATATGAAACGACATAAAGGGGACCGTATTACTAGCTAGTTGGTAATATGGTAATTAAGTTTAACACTCGCTTGGAGTAGAAGCAAACCACTCTAAAGGCCGACCCAAATTAGACATTGAATTGGGAAATTACTCTATAGGCAAAACCAAATTGAACAAGTTGATGCTGTCAAATTTGGTTTTGTGGCTTTGGCACCACTTCCAATGACAATAATCGATAAATTTAAAACTCGACTAAATAAATAATCTTAACTTATTTAAAGATTCATATCTATAGTGTCTCAAAAGGCTAATGTTAGATGCTTCAATTTTCAAATACTATACTATTGAGATCCATACAAGTTAAATTTACATTCATTTAATCTAATCTTTTGTCATGTGTAGTAATAGTTTTTATCCTTAATTGAAGGAATTGACATTCATCTATGGAGGGTTGGAGACGGTACTACAAAAGTCAAATAAGGATTTGCTTTCCCACTTTGCTAACAACTAATATCTATAAATCTAATACTATTACGGTGGATTATAATACTTGTCAAAAAAAAAATTAAAAAAATTACGGTGGATTATAATGGATTTATGTTTTTTCTCTTCTAATTTGTATGGTTTTATGGAGCTTAGTCATGAATTGAACAAGATCCAGTATAGGTAAAGACGATTAATTGGGTCTAGCCCATTTCAAAATTAATAATTTTATCTGTATATGTACTCGGTAAACATCTAGGAGTATCAAAAAATGGTTGGAACTGGACACATAGGCAAAAATCGGTCCGCTACATTAAAGTAAAAAATGAATTGTCATTCTCAAATGATACAAATGGGAAAAAAATTCTCCGTTTACCGCTTTTTCTTATAATGTTTTGATAATTTTGTTTGTATTCAAAGTAAGGAGTTGAAGCCTATTTAACTGGTATTAGACAATATTTTGTAATAGCAGCTGATCGCGTAGTTGAAATAAACATGATTCGTATTAAATATTATAATGAAATTATGATAAAAAGACTTACCGGTTGATCATAAGGAACTTCTAAGTGCATTGAGCATTGAACATTGTTATCGGAATGTAATTTGCATAGAATAGCCACGACTTTGCATGAATATCAAGTATACAAATTATCCAACATAGAACAAAATTTTGATTTTTATGAATTATAAAAATTCTTTACATGTATCAACATCAGCATGACTAATTATCTTGAACGATTGTTAAAGGAAATGATATTAGTACCAAAACTTTTCATTTATTTACCATACTGTACTACTTTAATAACACTCTGTACAAACCAGTATATCATGTATATGATACATATATCAATAAGCGTGGTACGAATATTACTTCTCATTGTTAAACTTGATCTTTAAATTTAAACAAAAATCAGAATGTTGATTTATACAAATGATAAGAATCGAAAATTGCCCTTTACATTGGATAACTTATTTAGAAATTTATACAATATCTGTTGATGTTCTATGTAAATAACCAAACTTACCCAAGTTGAGTAATAAAAAGTCTAAATAGTATGTGGAAAACATACAATAAAGAAAGGATATACAGCCGTTAAACACATGTAAATAACACCAAAACCAAGGGCAAATTGGTACTAAAATTCTTATAAAACCAACCATTCCTTTCCATCATTAAACCCCCCCACTCTGTCTTATTTCTCATTCAATACACAAAAAACACACATACATTTCAACCGTTACCAACCGTAAAAAAAACCCAAACAACAGAAAAATGTCAGGATGCAGCAAAATCCGCCACATTGTTCAACTCCGTCAAATGCTAAGACGATGGAGAAGAAAAGCAGCAATGACGTCACGCAAATGCATTCCTTCTGATGTCCCTGCTGGCCACGTGGCAGTCTCAGTTGGTTCAAATTGTCGAAGGTTTGTTGTACGTGCAACTCATCTTAACCACCCGGTTTTTAAGAAACTTTTAATGCAAGCTGAAGAAGAATTCGGTTATTCTCAATCCGGCCCATTAGCCATTCCTTGTGATGAGTACTTGTTTGAAGAAATAATTCGGTTTTTATCACGGTCTGATTCGTCTGGAAACCGGTATATTAACCTTGAAGAGTTTCAAAAGAATTGCCACGTCAGCAGCATATTACGTACTAATATTGATTTTTGGCCCGAATCTCGGCCTCTTTTACGATAAAAAGAGGAGAGTGACAAAAGTATACTTAATACAAAAAAAAATTAATAAAACAAACGAGTTGGCTTTGATTTTGACCCCCGAGTCGACTCGGTCGATCATGCACAAAAAAAATGTAAATGTGTGATTCCGGTTTGGGGACTTCTTAGTAATTTTACCTCTCAATATACACAAAAGGTAAAGATTGTTAGGTGTATGATATAATGAGAAGTCTTCTGAATTATTTTTCTTTTTTTGTTACCTTTTGTATAATTACGGAATTACCCCGAGTGTTACGAGTCATCGAGATGCATGACTCATTAACTAAAAGGAGATGGCAAGACCGAGTCGTCCCGGATATGAATCGGAGTCACAAAGAAAACAGAGGAATGAAGGAAAAGGATAGGATGAGAAATGGATTATTGATGGAAGATGGGGGGTCACTTTTGTAAATTACGATGTTGATTTGATTGTTTATTATTAAAAAAATACAATTATATTACTCGTATACGAGTATTATTTATTACTGTTTATATTATTATGAATGCAAATTGTAGAGAAATTCCAACACTAGTTTAAATTTTATTTTATTAAAGAGTTAATTGCAAGATTGGTCCCTATGGTTTGTATACTTTAGCAACGGGGGTCCCTTTTCAACTATCGTTGCAATGGGGGTCCCTATTTTGAGAATTTTTTGCAATTTTGGTCCCTTTTAAACAGAACCGTTAACGAGCTTCGTCAAGTCTGCATGTGCCCCCCACGTGCAGGGGTATTTTAGTATTTCTTCACCCCACCAACACTTACAACCACTGCTGCTATTCAACCCTTTCTTCTTTCCTAATTCACATATAAACCCTAATTCAAAAATAATAGACACATATGTGAATAAATATGTGTTAGTAATTCAAAACAAAAACAAAATCCTAATTGAGTTTTCCATCTCAGATCTTTTGTTGCTATACTCTGCTTCTCAATATATCTTTCCAAACACATCACTTTCATTTCATACATATATTATATGTAAACACATATACACACATACGACCACCATTATACCGCAAGTCATATTCACCACCACACCCCTGCTATCGCCACCACCACACGGACGGCAGCCTCGACCACTATTCTATTTCTCACCTATATCACTTCCCTGTGTATATATATATATTTATATATCTACCACCACAAACACACATACCATCATTAGTGGACGGCGGCGGCGGATTGTAGCAAAAGGAGTGGGTTGATTATTTTCCGATAGACGACTACGGTACCGATGGATGGCGGCTGATGACGGCCAATTTGCGATTCTTGATGAGGATAGCATTGAACTATCCATATATACAGTGCCATGAGGCTCGTTAAATTAAACCAGCGGTGAAAAAGAATATGATAGATTAACCAAAACCAAATGAAGATCTCGATATTTGGTGGTGGGTTTAGTTTACCTTTGAAAGTGAAGTTGATCGCATTTTGTTTCTACACCAATAACTAAGTGATTGGTGGTGGGTCTAGTTTCTTGCACATCTAGATGGTCTATAGAACCAACTTTGATGTTTGCTTGTTTTTGGAACAAATTTGGCATGGACAAAGCTTGTTCACGAATACAACTATTATGCTGGGCCTAATATGTACACAAAAGGTGAAGGGAAAAGTCAATCAAGTTGAAAGCAAATGAAATTGATTTGCAGGTTGGTAAAATCTATATAATCAAACAAATGATTTGTCTGCATTTGTACGTATTTGTACTTGTATGGATATAGAGATTGATATAGATATAGATTTGTATGTGTTTGGATTTACTTTTGTTGTATGTATATTGTTACTGCTGCTATTTTCCTTCATAATGGTTTTTTGATAACTCATTGATTTTATGAATTGAATATGAAAATGATTATGTATTGAAATTAGTATCTTGTAAATGTATGTATGAATCTTTAGTATGTATGAATATGGGTAAAGAAAAGGGAAAGTGATTGTAGGGGAAGGTAGGGTGAGAAAATACTGAAATACCCCTGCACGTGGGGGGCACGTGCAGACTTGACGAAGCTCGTTAACGGTTCTGTTTAAAAGGGACTAAAATTGCAAAAAATTCTCAAAATAGGGACCCCCATTGCAACTATAGTTGAAAAGGGACCCCCATTGCTAAAGTATACAAACCACAGGGACCAATCTTGCAATTAACTCTTTTTTTTAATGACATTATTAGTATTTGCCAATTTGCCATAGTGTAGTTACAATCACAAGCTCCCCATGTGGAACAACTATTCAATCAATTTGTTCTGTTTCTCACCTCACCTCTATCTCCTTTTATTTTATCTTAATATAAAAATTCAATAGATGTCAAAGTTAAATTAGCTGGATATTAGTAAAGTGAAGGTTCTTTAAGAAGTGATTAAGACAAGAAAATTAAAATATGATGAGTCTGTCAAATTATGTAAACTCAAATTTGCCTCCAAAGGGCAAAAAAAAACACAATTTACTATAGTGTTTAATATGACCTTAACTATAATGTCATTTTGTAGGTGATTATGAATGAAAAGAATTCGATCTGAATGCATGTGTATTAATTCCTTACACATAACTATGTTTATACATATCATCGAATTTTACTCACTAGGAACTGGAAATGCAATTATTTTTGTCATAACCACTATGTATAATACGTAATTACGTATGGTCTAATTAAGTTTTTGACCACTAATTAAATTGAATATTCTTTCTATGAAAAAAAGAGTAAGTTAAATTATAATTATAATTTAGTAAACATACTTAAATCATAGTTTTCCAACAAGCTACTCCCACGCTTTATTGGCTCAAAGATTCCACAAAGTAATGATTAGACTTTGTGAAATGTCATTAAACAAAACTTACAAACTTAGCAAGTAATTATCGATTATATGATTATTAAGACAAACATCATCTATTTATCCAATCAAATGTAATAATTACTATCTTGATATCGAATTTGACAATCTTCTAATCTTTTTTGGCCTTATCTATAGTACCACATGCATCGCTCAGAAAACTTTGAAGCAAAAGCCACTTTTAAAAATAAGGTGATGCTTAACATGTTGCCTAACGATATATGTGAGTTTACTCATCATTAACTACGAGAATGCGAGGTCGTGCAGTGAATTCAAATCGTACAAGAACAATTATGTGTGGAATAGACGAATAGTATAATTAAGAAGTGTTGATAATTGTCTTTAAAATAAAATAAAATTATAAAGAACCTGGGCATGTATAGCAATATATACTTTCTTGTATACAACATGCATATTAAAATAAAGCATATTAAAATAAAACAAATAAACAGTCTTTATTTTATTTAATTAAATATCGTTGTGGATCATGAGAATATTTGTTTATCAGTAGTGTGTATATATATATATATGTGTGTGTTCTATAAATATTCATCCATTGATTTTATCATAATCTAATGATCAAAATTTCATTCAAACTTTTTTACTTTAATAGTTGTTTTACAATAACGAATATATATTCATGTAAGGAATAGGAAAATTGTCAAATATATATCAAAAACAACCTCTTGAAACAAACTATGACTAAAAGTTCAAGTGATTAGGCGCGAGCTGCATCTGGCCCAAGCCCATGCGTGTTCACAACCCTGCTATATAAATAGTGTGTGTGTGTTTGCGTTTCTATATTGACAACAACCTATACAAATAAATTGATTGACAAAATTATATATGGAAGATAATAATGTACATTACTATATTGAAAACTACCATTCAACAATCGAAGTAGTCACTATTAGCAACTAAAGTGGTGTTGTTTTCATAGTAGCCAGTCACGTAACTCAATTGTACTAAGCCATGAGGGAATTGTCCCCCAATAACAATTCAACAGTACGTACGTGTTGTGATAATGAAGAGTACTCGTCCTTATGACAACGCCATAATGAACTACGTACTACTACTACTACGACATGAAATTAAGTATCTAACTCTACTCAAACAAGTCCACGTCGTGTATAAGGTATTAGTGATAGCGCCACAGCTAGCTAGTTATTCCATTCCAAGATATATATCATGACTAGCTTATATAATGTATGAAAGTCAGGATGAATTAAGAAGATGGCATGTGTTTTAACAGCATGCTTAAAATATATAGGTCCATCACGTACCCACTTGGTAAAACATTAACTTTTAAAATCAAAATGATATGTAGAGAGAGAGAGAGAGTTTTGCTAGATCCATTACATAGACGTACAATCCATGCATGAATCGTGATTATAATCTCAAAATCAAAATGATATGTAGAGAGAGAGAGAGAGAGTTTTGCTAGATCAGTACTACCACATAGAGGTGGTACCAAAACGGGGCCAAGAAGGGCCAATGTCCTCCACGAAATTGAAATTCTATGACTTTTAAAAAATTTCTGTAGATTTTTAAACTTAATTTGCCTCTTTTCGAATTTGTTTTTTA
>CM067167.1:49215932-49305932 GCA_034093135.1 Erigeron breviscapus | reverse complement strand
TTCACAAGTACATCACAATGACATCTCCCTGTTATTTTTGACAACTATTAAGAAAAAACACAAAAAAAGTATGCAGAATTGGTAAAAATTATACAAGTCTTACCAGAAAAATGAGACCTAGCCCAGTGTCTTGGTGGAATTGCCTTCAACCACTCATATGCAGAATTGTTGACTGCCTTTAAGTCTTCCATGAACTTGGTAAATTCTGGAACTGTTGTTGCAGTGGCACACTTCCAGAGGAAGTCTTTGTAAACTTGTCCCCTATAAGTCAGCTTCATGTTCTCATATATGTGTTTCAAGCAGTATCTGTGCTCTGCACAGGGGAATAGTTCTGAAATGGCTGGAATGATCCCCTAAAACCCAAACAGTTTGTTAATTAGTAAATAGAGTATAATTAATAACATATACATTGTAAGATTATACTACCTGCCCATGTAAGATTATACTACCCTGCCCATGTAAGATTATACTACCCTGCCCATGTAAGTTATACTACCCTGCCCATGTAAGATTATACTACCCTGCCCATGTAAGTTATACTACCCTGCCCATGTAAGTTATACTACCCTGCCCATGTAAGATTATACTACCCTGCCCATGTAAGATTATACTACCCTGCCCATGTAAGATTATACTACCCTGCCCATGTAAGATTATACTACCCTGCCCATGTAAGTTATACTACCCTGCCCATGTAAGTTATACTACCCTGCCCATGTAAGATTATACTACCCTGCCCATGTAAGATTATACTACCCTGCCCATGTAAGTTATACTACCCTGCCCATGTAAGTTATACTACCCTGCCCATGTAAGATTATACTACCCTGCCCATGTAAGATTATACTACCCTGCCCATGTAAGATTATACTACCCTGCCCATGTAAGATTATACTACCCTGCCCATGTAAGTTATACTACCCTGCCCATGTAAGTTATACTACCCTGCCCATGTAAGATTATACTACCCTGCCCATGTAAGATTATACTACCCTGCCCATGTAAGATTATACTACCCTGCCCATGTAAGTTATACTACCCTGCCCATGTAAGTTATACTACCCTGCCCATGTAAGATTATACTACCCTGCCCATGTAAGATTATACTACCCTGCCCATGTAAGATTATACTACCCTGCCCATGTAAGTTATACTACCCTGCCCATGTAAGATTATACTACCCTGCCCATGTAAGATTATACTACCCTGCCCATGTAAGATTATACTACCCTGCCCATGTAAGATTATACTACCCTGCCCATGTAAGTTATACTACCCTGCCCATGTAAGTTATACTACCCTGCCCATGTAAGATTATACTACCCTGCCCATGTAAGATTATACTACCCTGCCCATGTAAGATTATACTACCCTGCCCATGTAAGTTATACTACCCTGCCCATGTAAGTTATACTACCCTGCCCATGTAAGATTATACTACCCTGCCCATGTAAGATTATACTACCCTGCCCATGTAAGATTATACTACCCTGCCCATGTAAGTTATACTACCCTGCCCATGTAAGATTATACTACCCTGCCCATGTAAGATTATACTACCCTGCCCATGTAAGATTATACTACCCTGCCCATGTAAGATTATACTACCCTGCCCATGTAAGTTATACTACCCTGCCCATGTAAGTTATACTACCCTGCCCATGTAAGATTATACTACCCTGCCCATGTAAGATTATACTACCCTGCCCATGTAAGATTATACTACCCTGCCCATGTAAGTTATACTACCCTGCCCATGTAAGTTATACTACCCTGCCCATGTAAGATTATACTACCCTGCCCATGTAAGATTATACTACCCTGCCCATGTAAGATTATACTACCCTGCCCATGTAAGTTATACTACCCTGCCCATGTAAGTTATACTACCCTGCCCATGTAAGATTATACTACCCTGCCCATGTAAGATTATACTACCCTGCCCATGTAAGATTATACTACCCTGCCCATGTAAGTTATACTACCCTGCCCATGTAAGATTATACTACCCTGCCCATGTAAGATTATACTACCCTGCCCATGTAAGATTATACTACCCTGCCCATGTAAGATTATACTACCCTGCCCATGTAAGTTATACTACCCTGCCCATGTAAGTTATACTACCCTGCCCATGTAAGATTATACTACCCTGCCCATGTAAGATTATACTACCCTGCCCATGTAAGATTATACTACCCTGCCCATGTAAGTTATACTACCCTGCCCATGTAAGATTATACTACCCTGCCCATGTAAGATTATACTACCCTGCCCATGTAAGATTATACTACCCTGCCCATGTAAGATTATACTACCCTGCCCATGTAAGTTATACTACCCTGCCCATGTAAGTTATACTACCCTGCCCATGTAAGATTATACTACCCTGCCCATGTAAGATTATACTACCCTGCCCATGTAAGATTATACTACCCTGCCCATGTAAGTTATACTACCCTGCCCATGTAAGATTATACTACCCTGCCCATGTAAGATTATACTACCCTGCCCATGTAAGATTATACTACCCTGCCCATGTAAGATTATACTACCCTGCCCATGTAAGTTATACTACCCTGCCCATGTACACCAGTTTACTACCCTGCCCATGTAAGATTATACTACCCTGCCCATGTAAGATTATACTACCCTGCCCATGTTCTTCAACCTCAGCAGCATGTACACCAGTACCACTACCCTGCCCATGTAAGATTATACTACCCTGCCCATGTTCTTCAACCTCAGCAGCATGTACACCAGTACCACTACCCTGCCCACATTCTGTTTGGTTTGGTATACTATCATTGAAAAATGCATCATTGAAAAATTCATCATTTATACTTTCCACATTAGTACCCAATTCATTAACTTGCCTACTACCATCCCAATTTTCTCTTTCCACAGGGAACAAACTCTTTTTACATGGTGTTTGTACCCTAACCATTTTTTTCCTAGGACTGTAAGTCTTTAATGGTGTTTGAATCCTAACCTTTTTCCCTTTCTCAACATACACTTCTAATAACTTAAACCTGTCAACATACTTCACTAAAGATCTAACATCTTCATCACTACTTAGAGGATATAGCCCATCATCCAACTCCCTATCTGGTGCTTTAAAGTGATACAACATTTGAGTTTTAACGTTGTATCCTAATTCTTGAAGCATGGCATTTAACTCTAGTAAAGAAAACTGGTCCCCATCTACACAGTCAAAATAACTTACCCTCCCTTCAATATACCTTCTGTTTGGCAACTGCGAAAAAACCCCTCCGTGATGAATCGCCAACGTAAAAAAGCTAGGTTTTTGTTCTGAAAATATATATATTAAAAAAAAAAAAAAATAAAAAAAAAAAAAAAAAAAAAAAAAAAAAAAAAAAAAAAAAAAAAAAAAAAAAAAAAAAAAAAAAAAAAAAAAAAAAAAAAAAAAAAAAAAAAAAAAAAAAAAAAAAAAAAAAAAAAAAAAAAAAAAAAAAAAAAAAAAAAAAAAAAAAAAAAAAAAAAAAAAAAAAAAAAAAAAAAAAAAAAAAAAAAAAAAAAAAAAAAAAAAAAAAAAAAAAAAAAAAAAAAAAAAAAAAAAAAAAAAAAAAAAAAAAAAAAAAAAAAAAAAAAAAAAAAAAAAAAAAAAAAAAAAAAAAAAAAAAAAAAAAAAAAAAAAAAAAAAAAAAAAAAAAAAAAAAAAAAAAAAAAAAAAAAAAAAAAAAAAAAAAAAAAAAAAAAAAAAAAAAAAAAAAAAAAAAAAAAAAAAAAAAAAAAAAAAAAAAAAAAAAAAAAAAAAAAAAAAAAAAAAAAAAAAAAAAAAAAAAAAAAAAAAAAAAAAAAAAAAAAAAAAAAAAAAAAAAAAAAAAAAAAAAAAAAAAAAAAAAAAAAAAAAAAAAAAAAAAAAAAAAAAAAAAAAAAAAAAAAAAAAAAAAAAAAAAAAAAAAAAAAAAAAAAAAAAAAAAAAAAAAAAAAAAAAAAAAAAAAAAAAAAAAAAAAAAAAAAAAAAAAAAAAAAAAAAAAAAAAAAAAAAAAAAAAAAAAAAAAAAAAAAAAAAAAAAAAAAAAAAAAAAAAAAAAAAAAAAAAAAAAAAAAAAAAAAAAAAAAAAAAAAAAAAAAAAAAAAAAAAAAAAAAAAAAAAAAAAAAAAAAAAAAAAAAAAAAAAAAAAAAAAAAAAAAAAAAAAAAAAAAAAAAAAAAAAAAAAAAAAAAAAAAAAAAAAAAAAAAAAAAAAAAAAAAAAAAAAAAAAAAAAAAAAAAAAAAAAAAAAAAAAAAAAAAAAAAAAAAAAAAAAAAAAAAAAAAAAAAAAAAAAAAAAAAAAAAAAAAAAAAAAAAAAAAAAAAAAAAAAAAAAAAAAAAAAAAAAAAAAAAAAAAAAAAAAAAAAAAAAAAAAAAAAAAAAAAAAAAAAAAAAAAAAAAAAAAAAAAAAAAAAAAAAAAAAAAAAAAAAAAAAAAAAAAAAAAAAAAAAAAAAAAAAAAAAAAAAAAAAAAAAAAAAAAAAAAAAAAAAAAAAAAAAAAAAAAAAAAAAAAAAAAAAAAAAAAAAAAAAAAAAAAAAAAAAAAAAAAAAAAAAAAAAAAAAAAAAAAAAAAAAAAAAAAAAAAAAAAAAAAAAAAAAAAAAAAAAAAAAAAAAAAAAAAAAAAAAAAAAAAAAAAAAAAAAAAAAAAAAAAAAAAAAAAAAAAAAAAAAAAAAAAAAAAAAAAAAAAAAAAAAAAAAAAAAAAAAAAAAAAAAAAAAAAAAAAAAAAAAAAAAAAAAAAAAAAAAAAAAAAAAAAAAAAAAAAAAAAAAAAAAAAAAAAAAAAAAAAAAAAAAAAAAAAAAAAAAAAAAAAAAAAAAAAAAAAAAAAAAAAAAAAAAAAAAAAAAAAAAAAAAAAAAAAAAAAAAAAAAAAAAAAAAAAAAAAAAAAAAAAAAAAAAAAAAAAAAAAAAAAAAAAAAAAAAAAAAAAAAAAAAAAAAAAAAAAAAAAAAAAAAAAAAAAAAAAAAAAAAAAAAAAAAAAAAAAAAAAAAAAAAAAAAAAAAAAAAAAAAAAAAAAAAAAAAAAAAAAAAAAAAAAAAAAAAAAAAAAAAAAAAAAAAAAAAAAAAAAAAAAAAAAAAAAAAAAAAAAAAAAAAAAAAAAAAAAAAAAAAAAAAAAAAAAAAAAAAAAAAAAAAAAAAAAAAAAAAAAAAAAAAAAAAAAAAAAAAAAAAAAAAAAAAAAAAAAAAAAAAAAAAAAAAAAAAAAAAAAAAAAAAAAAAAAAAAAAAAAAAAAAAAAAAAAAAAAAAAAAAAAAAAAAAAAAAAAAAAAAAAAAAAAAAAAAAAAAAAAAAAAAAAAAAAAAAAAAAAAAAAAAAAAAAAAAAAAAAAAAAAAAAAAAAAAAAAAAAAAAAAAAAAAAAAAAAAAAAAAAAAAAAAAAAAAAAAAAAAAAAAAAAAAAAAAAAAAAAAAAAAAAAAAAAAAAAAAAAAAAAAAAAAAAAAAAAAAAAAAAAAAAAAAAAAAAAAAAAAAAAAAAAAAAAAAAAAAAAAAAAAAAAAAAAAAAAAAAAAAAAAAAAAAAAAAAAAAAAAAAAAAAAAAAAAAAAAAAAAAAAAAAAAAAAAAAAAAAAAAAAAAAAAAAAAAAAAAAAAAAAAAAAAAAAAAAAAAAAAAAAAAAAAAAAAAAAAAAAAAAAAAAAAAAAAAAAAAAAAAAAAAAAAAAAAAAAAAAAAAAAAAAAAAAAAAAAAAAAAAAAAAAAAAAAAAAAAAAAAAAAAAAAAAAAAAAAAAAAAAAAAAAAAAAAAAAAAAAAAAAAAAAAAAAAAAAAAAAAAAAAAAAAAAGGAACGATATCATTGATTATCACCATGCTAAATTTTAACCACACCAATCACCCTTATACCCTTTATATAGATATAGATTTTTGTTATTAACTAATTGTTTATACCAAATTGTAAGTCGTAATCAAGCAGAAAATTTAAAAAGAGAAACTAGTACCCCATGTGATGAAGGTTATACATATACGAGCACCAACAAGACTGAAAGAGACCTGTGATCGAGAAAAATAGAAATTATTAACACAATTTCATTTAAGGGAATTTTCGGTGGCAAAATGAGTGAGCTTGAACAAGTCAAATTAAATGCCTTTAATTAGAAGAAGAAAGATTATTATTCTTCAATAATGGTACCAAATTCTCAAGTAAACCTCACATCAACCTCATCAAATCAAATCAAAGAGGCGGTCAATTTAATTAGCGGTCAAGTAATATTCACCAACAGAAAGATTAAAAAGATCAACCTTTCTAAATCCCAAAGGTGGTCTGCCTAGCTATAAGATAATTTAGATCAAATCAAATATAAGAACATGATGGGCGTCTGATGTCATCATGGTCACTACACCATGGAGCCTAGCGTGGGTTCTTCAATGTGAAGCTTCATCCATCTGGATGATTGGGGATAGAATGCAATAGAGGCCCGCTTTTCTTATTTACATAAATAAGTTAATAAGGTGACTTGCAATGGTCATCACCAGTGCTCACCATTATATGGGGCTCGTGATGAGACTGTCGTTTTGTGTTGTTTTTTTCTTTTTTCTTCTAAATTAACATAATACATTATGAGAAGCTATTACACGGAACAAAATTGTTCCCTACATGCAAATCACCGAAGTTACAATTTGGATATATTGCTATAGAGACAATATTCTTGCACCCCAAACCATATAAACAAGACATATATCGGATAGCCATCATTAATTTTCTGTCTTGCTGGTATGTTAATATGAATTAGCTCGCTTGTATATATAATATATGATCATCTGAACCAAGTTTCATTATAGGTTTTATTTTTATGATATGATGTTTCTTGTCTAAAAGCACCACCAAACTTTCAAAGGAGTATAACCTACTTTGCACTTTTTCTATTTCATAAACAACCTACTTTCTCCGTTATGTATTTTATTGGACAATTTACTTTTCATTTTTTCTCTTATGTGAATTTCTTTTCTTTTTTTATCTAGAATATTTCCTCTTTAACCATATTTGTAAAAGCTTGTAATTTTTGGAAACCATTATGTAACCGGAAGTTAGAATAAGATCGATAACCAAATCTTACTCGCGAAAATGATAACCAAATATTTATTGGTAAACAATATGTTGCGGGTTTTTTATTACTCGAATTACACATCATATCGGGTCTCGTAATTTATCCGACCTACAGTTTGCAAATTGCCTCTGCTTGCTGTAAATATTTACTATCCTTTACATCTTACATAATGGTCAATTATTGTACATATTGACGGATCTATAAATTTGTTTTAGGGGAGGCAAAAATGTAAGCAGCCAAAAAGCCCAATACATCGATGTAACATCAGGTGATGAGCAAAATGAACCAATAAAGAGTGGTTGATTCATTTTTTTTATGGATTTTTTCTTTGGTTTACAAACTAAAATTTACAAATTCATATGTAATCGATAGAATATGGACAGAAAAGCGTGTAAGAGAAAAAAAAATATTATTTTAATTGGTTTACATTACATGATAAATCACTTTGTCAAAATTTATTTGTAAGTTGTTTGCAGTTTTAACATTTCTCATTCAATAATTTGTTACCCCAAAATATAAAAATAAAATAAAAGGTGATGTCGCTGATGTGTAATCAAATGGACAGGCCCAAACTAATTTCATAAACTTTATGGGCTGCCATAGGCTTCACACTAAAACTAAAAATGGCCCAGTCTTGTGACTCTAACGGGGTAAAAAGATTGGAAACGACAAGCCCATAAAGTTTATCTAACTAGTTTTTTTTAAGCAAATAAATGGTTGTTAACAACTTAACATAGACTACCATGAAATATAAACTAACGTCAAACAATTACAATTCACTAAATAGAAATAGCAAATATTAACAATCTAATGAGAGTATAAATTTGAAACTTCAAAATCACATTTAGTTTTATCTTACAAACTATATATAATCAAATCCAATCCAAATATTATATTTGTATCATAATATGTGGTTTCCAGTGGCGAAGCTAGAAAATTTTCAGTGGGGGTCGGGATCTAATTTTTTTTTTCCTAACGCTAAAATGGGGGGTCGAAACCGAGTATATCGAAATTTTTCTACACGAAAACTATATACTCCCTACATCGCAAAAAAAAATTTCGGGGGGTCGGGCGCCCCTCCCCGCCCCTATTAAGTTGCGCCTCTGATAAACAACTATATCAAAAGTTGATATAAAACTATGGTCATTTTTTTTATTCATTTTATAGACGAAGAAAAAAAAAACGATTTGAGTCATTTACCGAATCAACGCAGTTCACCGACCAGTTCTTTGAAGCCGAATCAAACCCAAAAAGGCCAGATATCAATGAACCCAGTGGCAAAGTCAAGGTATTGTTTCAAGTAGGCCAAAATGTCATATGATTCATCAATAATCAATAAGTGACAAAATTTTGTGATTTTTGTCATCAAATCGTACAAGTCTATTTTAAAACTAAGCCAAAAGAGTTAGATTTTTAACTTTGATAGGATGAGTCAAATACATTATGGATTAAAGTTTTATTAACTTATGTATATAAATAATAGTAAAATTGGTAAGGTTGGGAAGAACCTTAGCCCGTGAAATTGGTAAGGTTGGTATGAACCGGTCATCCGACTGGTTTCTGGCTAATATGGTTCAACCGGCCGAGTTAGACCCTCGGTTTTATAACATTGTGTAAGATTACACTCGTCCAGTATAAATATCCAAACTGGAGCCAAACTTGCAATGGTTTTAATGATCGGGTCAGACTGCAACTGAGGCCTGCTCCAATAATGAGATGTTAGGCCCAATTTACGAGACAGGACACCTGACAAATTTTAAAAAAAATTGTTCCTCAACTCCAAACGAGATGGAACCAAAATAATACCTAACCATTTATTTGTTGGTATTATATTCTTTAATATTAAATTATTCATCATCAATATAATTGATATTAAAAAGGCACAGGGTATCCCCACCAGGAACAGGGCAACCCCACCAGGGTATTAGCGGCGACGTCGCCGCTAATGGTGGGGCCCGACAATCTTTGGAACCATGACTGACCACGCCACTTCCCGAGGTGCCACGTGGCCACGTGGCACCTCGGGAAGTGGCGTGGAACCATGACTGACGGCCGTCCCGAGTTGCCACGTCGCAAGTATTAGCGGCGACGTCGCCGCTAATACGTGCCACGTGGCACCACGTGGCACCTCGGCGAATGTTGAAGGTTTACGTACGATCATATAAGTTGGTATTATATATTCCCTATTTCGTTTTCAAACTGCAGGCTACCCTTCTTTCGCACTTTCGTTTTCAAACTGGATATATTTTTCTTTCGCACTATCGTTTTCAAACTGTACATATATTTTTCTTTCGCACTTTCGTTTTCAAACTGCATATATTTTTCTTTCGCACTATCGTTTTCAAACTGCATATATTTTTCTTTCGCACTATCGTTTTCAAACTGCATATATTTTTCTTTCGCACTTCGTTTTCAAACTGCATATATTTTTCTTTCGCACTATCGTTTTCAAACTCTATATATTTTTCTTTCGCACTATCGTTTTCAAACTGCATATATTTTTCTTTCGCACTATCGTTTTCAAACTGCATATATTTTTCTTTCGCACTATCGTTTTCAAACTGCATATATTTTTCTTTCGCACTATCGTTTTCAAACTGCATATATTTTTCTTTCGCACTATCGTTTTCAAACTGCATATATTTTTCTTTCGCACTTCGTTTTCAAACTGCATATATTTTTCTTTCGCACTATCGTTTTCAAACTCATATATTTTTCTTTCGCACTATCGTTTTCAAACTGCATATATTTTTCTTTCGCACTATCGTTTTCAAACTGCATATATTTTTCTTTCGCACTATCGTTTTCAAACTGCATATATTTTTCTTTCGCACTATCGTTTTCAAACTGCATATATTTTTCTTTCGCACTTCGTTTTCAAACTGCATATATTTTTCTTTCTCTCTATTTCGTTTTCAAACTGCAGGCTACCCTTCTTTCGCACTTTCGTTTTCAAACTGGATATATTTTTCTTTCGCACTATCGTTTTCAAAGCTGCTCGTACAGGTATATTTCGGACGATACATATATTAAATATATATTTTTCTTTCGCACTTCGTTGAAGGTTTACGTACGATCATATAAGTTGGTATTATATATTCCCTATTTCGTTTTCAAACTGCAGGCTACCCTTCTTTCGCACTTTCGTTTTCAAACTGGATATATTTTTCTTTCGCACTATCGTTTTCAAAGCTGCTCGTACAGGTATATTTTCGGACGATACATATCATATTTTAAATATATATTTTTCTTTCGCACTATCGTTTTCAAACTGCATATATTTTTCTTTCGCACTTCGTTTTCAAACTGATATATTTGGTTTTTCCCTATTTCGTTTTCAAACTGCAGGCTACCCTTCTTTCGCACTTTCGTTTTCAAACTGGATATATTTTTCTTTCGCACTATCGTTTTCAAACTGCTCGCTACCTTCTTTCGCACTTTCGTTTTCAAACTGCAGGCTACCCTTCTTTCGCACTTTCGTTTTCAAACTGGATATATTTTTCTTTCGCACTATCGTTTTCAAAGCTGCTCGTACAGGTATATTTTATATATTCCCTATTTCGTTTTCAAACTGCAGGCTACCCTTCTTTCGCACTTTCGTTTTCAAACTGGATATATTTTTCTTTCGCACTATCGTTTTCAAAGCTGCTCGTACAGGTATATTTCGGACGATACATATTTTAAACTATATATTTTTCTTTCGCACTTATCGTTTTCAAACTGCATATATTTTTCTTTCGCACTATCGTTTTCAAACTGCATATATTTTTCTTTCGCACTATCGTTTTCAAACTGCATATATTTTTCTTTCGCACTATCGTTTTCAAACTGCATATATTTTTCTTTCGCACTATCGTTTTCAAACTGCATATATTTTTCTTTCGCACTATCGTTTTCAAACTGCATATATTTTTCTTTCGCACTTCGTTTTCAAACTGCATATATTTTTCTTTCCACTATTTCGTTTTCAAACTGCAGGCTACCCTTCTTTCGCACTTTCGTTTTCAAACTGCAGGCTACCCTTCTTTCGCACTTTCGTTTTCAAACTGGATATATTTTTCTTTCGCACTATCGTTTTCAAAGCTGCTCGTACAGGTATATTTTCGGACGTATCGATTTTCAAACTATATATTTTTCTTTCGCACTATAGTTTTGAGGATATTTGGGCAGACCCAGAAAACGTACGTATTGAAGTGCCCGATGATGAGTTTGAGTCACCTGATGGAGACGGTCAATTTGACTGCGAACCTGTAGACTTAGAAACCGAGGAGGTGTTCGCTTCCGTCAAAGAATTGACGGAGTGGGCAAAAAGAACAGCACTGGAGTTAGGTTATGTTCTAGTCACACGGCGGTCGAACAAAAACTCGTTAAAGGTGGTCAATAAGGTGACACTAATATGTCACCACGGTGGACCACGCGATAAAAGGTTAACTGGGCCACCCAAACGGTCCAACAAGATAGGGTGTCCCTTTACTTTGGAAGACCGCCCCGGGTATGATGGTGGTTGGAGGGTAACTGTCAAGGACTGGAAACACAATCATGATCCAGCTACCGATCTGCAGGGGAATGCATACGCGAGACGGATGACGGAAGAAGAAAAGCAATATGTGGGAAACCTATCGGATCGCGGTATGTTCCCACGCCAGATCCTGGTTAACCTGAAAAATGAATTTCCAGGAAACCTGACTCGAAGAGGAGACATTACCAACTTTCTGAAATCGAGACGGAGGGCGGGCCAAGCAGGACATACTCCAATGCAGGTACAAACATCATATTAGTGATTACGTACTCCGTTGTTGGAAGTGACTTATTTACTATATCTTGTTCACCTGTCGCAGGTTATGTTCTCACTGCTGCAAGAGAAAAACTACTTTTACCAGTTTACTACAAATAGTAAAAATGGACGGTTGGAGAACCTCTTTTTCATGCATCCAACATCAATGACCCTATGGCGCGCATTTCCCTGGGTTATTGAAATAGACTCCACGTACAAAACCAACGTGTACAACATGCCGCTTGTTGAGATTGTCGGCGTCACTTCAACGGGCCGGACCTTCAGTTTAGCATATGCTTTTATCGTAAACGAGCAGGAGGCGAATTATAAATGGGTGTTACAATGTCTGAAGTCCACCCTTGTTGAAGGCTTAACCGTTCGTGTGGTTTTAACTGACAGGGAGCTGGCCCTGATGAGAGCATTGAAGGTTGTTATGCCGCAAGCGAAACACCTGTTGTGTAGGTACCACATATGGCAAAACATAACCAAACACTGCGAACCGGCATTGCGGGTGAAGAAAGATGTTAACATTGAGAGGCTTAACGTGTGGTGGAAAAGAGTCTATGAATCTCGGACTCTTGACGAGTTTAAATCATACGAGAAGGAGTTAAAGAAAAAATTGGGAGCTTATCCAGGTGTCTACAAGTACCTCAACGATAATTGGTTGTCCCCGTACCGAGAGCAGTTTGTGTCATGTTGGGTGGATGAACATCTCAACTATCAGAACCACACCACAAACAGAGTCGAGGCCGAGCACCACCATCTGAAGGAAGAGCTGAAGGGGAAATGTACATTTACTAGAATCCTGCAATGTGTTGATTCTGTCATTATCGGTCAAGATACTGAAATAAGGGGCCAACTAGGGTATAGCAAGGGAACCCGGTTGGGTAAACATAACTACAACTGTATGAAGGCCCTGCTGGGAACGGTTTCACATAAAGCTTTGGACATCATGGTTGATGAAATCGTTCGCTTAGACAAACAACTGAAAAAACATGTGAAAAAGTGCGGGTGCAACGTTCGGTATAGTTGTGGGCTACCATGTGCCTGCAAGATTGCCGAGTACATGCACCGTGGTTAGTATGTTTTAATACAATTTTTTATAATCATACCAACATAATGTCGTATACTTATTGATATAAAAAAATGCAGAGACTCGTATTCAGCCGAATGTGATAGACCCGTTTTGGAGAAAGCTTGACTTAACACCATCGACATGCCTAAAAGACGAAGACGATGTAGAAGCTGTCCATGAAGTCGTAGGTGATCTTACGACATTCTTGGTGGAGCAACCCAAGGCCCAACGGAAACATTGGTTGTCGAAGATAAAGGACATGTTTAAGCCGGGTAACTCACAAGTGAAAGATCCCATTGTTCAGAAGAGCACACGCGGAAGACCGGTCGGGTCGAAACAAAAGCCGCCAAAGGTAGACCAAACACATCATATGCTTAATTAGTGATTTAAGAAAAATTATAAAACTAAGTGATTTTAAGTAATTGTTTTATATTAATGGTCTAGGTGCCCGATCTTAACAAAAAGCCACCTGGGCTTCGGAAATCCAAGTCCAGTCGCCCGAGGACTGAAGAGGTGCCCGATCTCAACAGGCCGCCACCTGTGCAGCCCGCCAGACAAAGTGAGTACGCGCCCACCAAATCACGGTTTGATGACCCGCAGGGTGCGCGACACAGTATGTACGAGCCGTCTCAATCATGTCGTCTCCCCGAGACACGAAACTTATTCGGGGAGCCGTCCCAATCCGAGTGGGTCAAGGAAAAACCAGACTTATTCGGAAACCTCTTGTAACACCCCGACTATAGCGGAAACTCGAGATGCCACAGAACGACATGGTACAAAAGATTTAAGTAATAAACATCAACATAAAGTTTCAAATGCCATTCAAATTAAAAAGGTAACAAATTCAAGTTGACGTTTAATAATCATTACATAACCAAATTCATAACCAAAAGATCAAATGTTTGCGTTACTAGTCCACATACAACAAGTAAACACATCATCCATGAAGCGGTCCAAAAGCTAACTTATTGCCCTAGACCTGAAAAACATGAGAAAAAGTGTCAACTACGAGAGTTGAGTGAGTTCATAGGATTATGCTAACAACACACATATATTTAATCCAATTCAGTAAGGAATAAGTCATAAATTTCCAAGAATTTCATCATACTGTCCACACCCAATCCGTATGTTCAATCAATAATTCCCATCCATAATATAATATCAATACCTCTGGGTCAATGGTAAGACTACCATGACATAATTTGATGAGATTGTTCTTGAGCCACTACTAAGACCAGTTATGTCCCAATAATCAGATATAATGTCCCAAATGATAAGATAATGATAAGCGCATGCTGTCAATCACGTGCATAAAGATAACCAAGGGTCGTGCCATGGAGACGCCCATAAATATATAGTAGTTAGAGCACCGCGAGGCCAGACTGGCGATGAAGGTGACCACAAAGGCAGACCAAACATCCCACCGTCACCTATAATAGTGGATGAGGGGACAAGTCCTAGTTGCGCAACCCTCTAACTACAGGCCTCAAATGAGTTAATAGTAGTGTACAGGGGACCACCGTTTGACAGTACTCAAGCTCATCATATAACATATAACACGTTGAACATACAATATAATTCCCATATCATTATCATTATTTCAAAGAATCATTTCATAAGATAAAGTCATTTTAATTAATCATGCTTTTCACCCCGTAAGTAAACATATAAAAGAGTTTGAAAAGGGGCTATGACTCACTTGATTAGAGAGTGAATAGGGGCTGATCAAACGTGATTCCTCCGTTTAGATTTGTTGCGCCTCAAGCAAGCCTAAACCATAACGTATATAATCGCGGCGTAAGTTCGCGTGACATGAACTAGTGAGCTAGATCATGAGATGTATACTAGTAGACTTGCCCATCTTTGGTTGTTATTAGGTTATGGAATTTAAGTGCATTATGATGTTCTCATTGTTTGGGTATAAGAGATTTGGTGGTAAGAGTTGTTTCCTCATTATACGTTTTTGTACGTTTATTGGAATTTCGGTAGTTTGGCTTGGATTTATATGATTTCCATTGCACACTTTGCTTGGTAATAATATTTGACATTAGTGGTCTTATAATATAAATATTTTATGTATATTTTCTGATTTGTAAATATATATTTAATTTAATAATATTTAATTATTTATTTATTCACTTTATTGATTTATTTGCTAAATAAATCCTTAAAAATACTTTTAAGTGTCATAATTGTCTTTATAAATTATGAATGATTTCATTTGAATTATCTTCTGATATATAAGCTTCTAAATTTATAATTTCATGATTTATACTTTTATTTGTGTATTTTCCATTTATTTTAATAATAATATTTAATTATTTATTTATTCACTTTATTGATTTATTTGCTAAATAAATCCTTAAAAATACTTTTAAGTGTCATAATTGTCTTTATAAATTATGAATGATTTCATTTGAATTATCTTCTGATATATAAGCTTCTAAATTTATAATTTCATGATTTATACTTTTATTTGTGTATTTTCCATTTATTTTAATAATAATATTTAATTATTTATTTATTCACTTTATTGATTTATTTGCTAAATAAATCCTTAAAAATACTTTTAAGTGTCATAATTGTCTTTATAAATTATGAATGATTTCATTTGAATTATCTTCTGATATATAAGCTTCTAAATTTATAATTTCATGATTTATACTTTTATTTGTGTATTTTCCATTTATTTTAATAATAATATTTAATTATTTATTTATTCACTTTATTGATTTATTTGCTAAATAAATCCTTAAAAATACTTTTAAGTGTCATAATTGTCTTTATAAATTATGAATGATTTCATTTGAATTATCTTCTGATATATAAGCTTCTAAATTTATAATTTCATGATTTATACTTTTATTTGTGTATTTTCCATTTATTTTAATAATAATATTTAATTATTTATTTATTCACTTTATTGATTTATTTGCTAAATAAATCCTTAAAAATACTTTTAAGTGTCATAATTGTCTTTATAAATTATGAATGATTTCATTTGAATTATCTTCTGATATATAAGCTTCTAAATTTATAATTTCATGATTTATACTTTTATTTGTGTATTTTCCATTTATTTTAATAATAATATTTAATTATTTATTTATTCACTTTATTGATTTATTTGCTAAATAAATCCTTAAAAATACTTTTAAGTGTCATAATTGTCTTTATAAATTATGAATGATTTCATTTGAATTATCTTCTGATATATAAGCTTCTAAATTTATAATTTCATGATTTATACTTTTATTTGTGTATTTTCCATTTATTTTAATAATAATATTTAATTATTTATTTATTCACTTTATTGATTTATTTGCTAAATAAATCCTTAAAAATACTTTTAAGTGTCATAATTGTCTTTATAAATTATGAATGATTTCATTTGAATTATCTTCTGATATATAAGCTTCTAAATTTATAATTTCATGATTTATACTTTTATTTGTGTATTTTCCATTTATTTTAATAATAATATTTAATTATTTATTTATTCACTTTATTGATTTATTTGCTAAATAAATCCTTAAAAATACTTTTAAGTGTCATAATTGTCTTTATAAATTATGAATGATTTCATTTGAATTATCTTCTGATATATAAGCTTCTAAATTTATAATTTCATGATTTATACTTTTATTTGTGTATTTTCCATTTATTTTAATAATAATATTTAATTATTTATTTATTCACTTTATTGATTTATTTGCTAAATAAATCCTTAAAAATACTTTTAAGTGTCATAATTGTCTTTATAAATTATGAATGATTTCATTTGAATTATCTTCTGATATATAAGCTTCTAAATTTATAATTTCATGATTTATACTTTTATTTGTGTATTTTCCATTTATTTTAAAACCCTTATTATTAGTAAGTGTTAATTTGATTTTTGATGGTGTTTTCCCTTGTTCTTGATGTGGCCGAAATTAAAGAGAAGAAGAGAGAAAGGAAGAGTTTTCTTGAGAGAGAAAAGAAGAGTGTAAGAAGTGTAAGTGTGTGTGTGAGTTTCAAGGGAGAAATGAAGAGTGTGAAGTTTGAAATGGCATGTGTATGGTGTAAAAGGGGGGGCCGGCCTCTTTAGGGTATGGGGAAGGGTTTTGTATTTTTTTTTTTTATAAAAATGTTGTATATAATGTGTATATAATTTAGGTGTAAGTGTGTATATATTTTGTAAGGTTAAATGTGTTAGTTTGTAGTTATAAGTTAGTGTTTGTTCTAATATGTGCATATGTATATATGTCATGTATATATGCTTGTATGTATACATTTTTGTGTTTCTAATATGTTACATATGCCTTTGATTATAAACTTGTATTTATTTTAAGCATATATGTATGTATATATATATACTTATTATGATTTAAACGCTTTTAGGCGCATAAGAACTTATAACATGTTTTGAATTAGAAATTTTTATTTTCGTGACCAAATTTACTTTAATTAGCTAAATGATTAAGTTGTTGGACCTTCGTAAGGATTTTTGATAGTTATCTCAACTTGTGAGACTTACATTATTATTTAGATAATCCGATTGATCATAAATAAATTTTTGTTAAATGGTACTTTATAATTCCTATTTAGAATTGAACAATAGCTTTAGATTGCTAATTTAGGGCATTATCTACTAGCTTTAAGTATAACTATGGCTTGCGAGATCAACGGCAACATAACTAGCTCATATATAATATTTAAAAAGTAGGGTTGTTACATCCTTACCCCCTTAGAAGAATTCCGTCTCGGAATTTGAATTTGCTTAGGGAGTAAGTGCGGATATTTCTCGCGTATAAAGTCCTCGCGTTCCCAGGTAAACTCTGGTCCGCGTTTCGTATCCCATCTAACTTTCACAATAGGGATCTTGCTCCTCTTTAGGCGTTTCTCATCGCGATCGAGAACTTCTATTGGCTCCTCACGAAATTGGAGCCTATCCTCCACACGTAGCTCTTCCAGTGGGACTACCTTCGAATCATCCGCCACACATTTCTTCAAGTTCGACACATGGAATGTGTCATGAACATCTCCCAATTCTTGGGGTAATTTCAACTTATAGGCTACAGGGCCTATTCTAGCAATAATTTCGAATGGCCCAATGTATCGGGGGCTCAACTTTCCTCTTTTGCCGAACCTTACGGTTCCCTTCCATGGCGACACCTTTAATAGTACTTTGTCGCCAACCTCAAATTCTAGGGCTTCCTCCTTTTATCCGCATAACTCTTTTGCCGATCTCTCGCGGCTTTAAGCTTTTCTTTAATGACCGCCACTTTGTCCGTTGTCTCTTGGATAAAGTCAACGGTAGCTAGGCTTCTCTCGCCCGCCTCTACCCAACACATGGGTGATCTACATTTACGTCCGTATAGAGCCTCAAACGGCGCACACTGTATGCTAGAGTGATAACTATTGTTGTAAGTAAATTCCGCGTATGGCAAGTGTTCATCCCAACTTCCACTAAATTCTAATGCGCAAGCTCTTAGCATATCCTCCAACGTTTGTATTGTACGCTCACTTTGCCCGTCCGTCTGTGGGTGGTAAGCCGTGCTTAGTGCTAACGTAGTGCCCATTGCTTCTTGCACAAGACCCCAGAAACGTGAGGTAAATCTACCATCCCTATCGGATATTATGGACAGAGGTACACCATGCAATGTCACAATCTTTTCAACGTACAAACGTGCTAAACGTTCAGTGTTCCAGTCTTCTTTGATGGGGATGAAATGGGCTGATTTCGTAAGACGATCAACAATCACCCATATAGCATCATGACCTTTCTTTGTCCGAGGCAATTTCGTTACTAGGTCCATTGCTATTTGCTCCCACTTCCACTCGGGTATTTCTGGCTGCTTTAAAAGTCCAGCTGGCTTTTGGTGCTCAGCTTTAACCATCGCACAAGTCATGCATCGGCTCACATATAGTGCTACATCACCTTTCATCCCAGGCCACCAAAAATCCCTTTTTAGACCTTGGTACATCTTGTCCGCTCCTGGATGAATCGAGTATTTTGAATTGTGAGCTTCATTCATTAGCACCTCTCTCAGCCCGTTGATATTTGGGACCCAAGCTCTTCCCTTGAAATACAAGATGCCTTCATCATCCCTGTCGAACCTTGTTTCTACTCCACTCAATGCCTCTTCTTCAATGTTCTTCCCTTCAAAAGCTTTTGCTTGATCTTCTAAGAATCTGTCCCTTAGAGACATTTTCACCTGTAAGTGATAAATTCTTGTCTTCGACACCCTAGTGCTCACCTTCCTACTAAGGGCGTCAGCAACAACATTTGCCTTTCCTGGGTGGTACTTAATTTCGCAATCGTAATCATTAAGTAGCTCCATCCACCTTCTTTGCCTCATGTTTAACATCTTCTGATCGAAGATGTGTTGTAAGCTCTTGTGATCAGTAAATATGGTGCACTTGGTTCCATAAAGATAATGTCGCCATATCTTCAAGGCAAACACTACGGCTCCTAGCTCCAAATCGTGTGTTGAATAATTCTTCTCATGTGGCTTTAATTGTCTGGATGCGTACGCAATAACCTTGTCTCTTTGCATTAGTACGCACCCTAGCCCTTTATTCGACGCATCACAATATACTACAAATCCTTCCATTCCATCCGGCAACGCTAGTATTGGTGCTTCACACAACATGTCCTTAAGCGTTTGAAACGCTTGCTCTTGTTCTTCACCCCATTCGAATTCCCTTGACTTTTGGGTCAGTTGGGTTAAAGGTACCGCAATCTTAGAAAATCCCTGAATGAACCTCCTATAATAACCCGCCAAACCTAGGAAGCTACGCACTTCCGTTGGTGTCTTGGGTGTCTCCCATTTCTTGATTGCCTCTATCTTAGACGGATCTACATGAATCCCTTCTTCGTTCACAACGTGTCCCAGAAATTGGACTTGTCGGAGCCAAAATTCACACTTAGAAAACTTCGCGTACAGCTTCTCGTCCCTAAGTAGCTGCAAGATTATCCTCAGGTGCTTCTCGTGCTCCTCCTTGCTTCTAGAGTATATCAGAATGTCATCGATGAACACTATGACGAACTTATCCAAGTATGGCCTGCAGATCCTATTCATTAGGTCCATGAAAACGGCTGGCGCATTTGTGAGACCAAAGGGCATCACTAGGAACTCATAGTGCCCATAGCGAGTTCTGAAAGCCGTTTTAGGTACATCTTCTTCTCGTACTCTCAACTGATGATAGCCGGACCTGAGGTCAATTTTCGAGAAATGCGACGCTCCTTGCAGTTGGTCGAACAAATCGTCTATTCGCGGCAACGGGTACCTATTCTTGATCGTCAATTTATTCAACTCTCTATAGTCGATGCACATTCTCAAAGATCCATCCTTCTTCTTGACAAAGAGAATCGGCGCACCCCAGGGTGAAGAACTAGGTTGGATTAAACCTTTATCAAGTAATTCTTGCAGTTGTTCCGAGAGTTCTCGCATTTCGGAGGGCGCTAGTCTATATGGTGCCTTAGCCATGGGGGCTGCCCCGGGAACTAAATCGATAGTAAACTCTACTTGTCTCGCTGGGGGCAGTCCAGGTAGTTCGTCCGGAAACACATCTAGAAAATCTCTAACCACAGCTACCTTGAGAGGGTCCTTATCTTTCACTCGCTTATCCACCACTTGTGCCAAGTATGTGTGATATTCCTTCCGTAGGTACTTCCTCACCTTCATGGACGACACCAACTTAGGTTGGACTCCCGCCTTATGGCCTTGAACTATTAGCACCTCACCACTATCTAAGGGAATCTTAACGATCCTTTCATGGCAAAGTATTTCAGCACGCATTTTCGACAACCAATCCATTCCTACTATCACATCAAAACTTCCTATTTCTATGGGAATCAAGTCTATACTATAGTCCTTCTCATCTAAAGTTAACTTACAATCAGCAATAATTTCCTTAGCCTTATACTCGTTTCCATTAGCATATTCAACATAATAAGTTTCCTCCAGTTCACTAGGTTTCTTATCAATCAGTTCTTTAAATTCAAAGGAAATAAAACTTCTTTCGGCTCCAGAATCAAACAACATAGATGCATAAACATTATTTATTGGAAACGTACCTACGATGACATTAGGGTCATCACGTGCCTCATTCGCTCCCATGGCATACACCCTTCCTCGGGCTTGACCTCCTTGATTGCCACGATTTCCTTGGTTAGCGTTGTTGCCTTGATTCCCAATATTAGCTTGATTCCCAACATTTCCTCGATTGACTTGATTTCCATTGTTTCCTCGGTTTGCTTGGTTTCCGCGATTCCCAACATTCCTAAAGTTACCACGGTTACCATTTCCATTTCCACGGTTGCCTTGTGCTCTCCTCAACCTAGGACAAGCATTCCTCCAATGGTCTGTACTTCCACATTCGTGACATCCTCCTCGTTGTCCTTCATTCCTTGGCCCGCTTCGGCAGTGAGTAGCAAGGTGACACATGCGGTTGCAAGTTGTGCAACGCTTGCATTCACCCAAGTGACTATAACCACATCGGTTGCACCTTGGGGGCATGCCACGATATGGATTGGGGTTAGCATCCACAACCCCATAGTTTCTCACAATCTTTTGCCTCTTATCCGGTCCATTCCCTTTTCGATCGCCAAACCGATTTCCTCCACCTTGTCTCGAACTTGATTCTCCTCTTGTATACTTCCCACGCCTAACCAAATCGTTCACTAGCCTGGTTGCCAAACTTATAGCCTGCTCCAGAGTGGTAGGACTTGCTGCAGTGACCATCAACCTAACTTCCGGTGCCAATCCATAGATAAATCTCTCAACCTTCTTAGCCACAGGGGTTACCATCTCTGGCACCAACACGCTCAACTCGTGAAAGCGGATCACATAGGCCTCCAATTCCAGTCCTCTCATGGCGTGGTTCCAGAACTCCATCTCTAGTTTTTGTACCTCTTCTCGTGGACAATACTCACGCTTCAACTCATCTTTAAACTGCTCCCAAGTCAAAGCATTGACTGCTGCAGGACCTCTAGTAGTCGCTTGGAGATTCCACCAAGTAAGAGCTCTTCCCTGAAGCTTACTAGCAGCAAACTTCACACGGTCAGCCGGCGCACAGGTAATGATGTTCAAGTTGGCTTCCATGCTTTGGAACCAAGTAAGCAATGCAACAGGACCTTCTGTCCCATGAAACTCCTTGGGATTGCAAGACGTGAAAGCCTTGTAGGCATTCCTGTCAATAGCATTCTCTCCTCCATCTTGTCTTCTAGCCGTGTTGAGTGTAGCGGTTACATTCTCCGCTATTTGGGTGGCAATGTTCGGCATGGCGGCATTGATCTGTTGAGAGATAAGCTCAGCTAATTCGGCTCTTCGCTGGGCCTCTTCACTTGTTTCTCCACTGGTCCTTCGTGGTGCCATGTCTCTACAAAGGATAATATAGTTTAGTTATTCGTTCATTGAATCATACTACATAAACTCGACTCACGACTTCTTGATCTCACACGAGTATATCTAAAGTTATTTAGTGCATAGAGGGTTCGTTTGCACACATATGTATACGTATATCCCGACTCCTATTCCTTTTTATAATTACGGCTCACTTGTCATTATGAGTAAATAAATGGTTAGGTAATTTCTAAAATCAATCAACCATGCTTTCTAGGTTAATTAAGAGAAATACAGAATCTGTGTACGAACTTGGAGCACGTAAAAGTGGCTTAAGATGGACGATCTGGGCAAAACTCATAAAATATGAAACGTAGCCCTATGAGTTAAGTTTCACCTCCAATTGGAATCAGGTCAAAAGACGAAATAGAACTCCAGATATGGCCGTTCTACTAAAAGTGGTCAGAACTGATTTCCTGCTGTAACTATAACTTTTATAATCGAGATAACTTTATCGCCACAAGATAGAAAGTTCAAGAAAAGGAAACAAAGTACAAACGTTCATACATCAAATAAGTTCATAAATAAAGCAACTCTTAGGTTTACTTCCTAAGCATGAGAGCTATCACGAGAGTGCAAAAAGCTGTAAGCACACATCCCATAATGAATATCACTTCATTGATTCGTCGAACTTCTGATATCGCCAAGCTCGCATAATCTCCTGTTCGATCCATAACTCCTAAGGCCCTTTCCATCATCACCTCTTGAGTCCTCACCCTCACTCTAGCATCCCTTAACCCGTTTGCTATCCCCCACACCCTCTCCCTTTCTTCACGAGTCATACCAATAGGAGGTGGAGGGGGTACTCCATAGACTGGGCGGTGTGGCTCCTCTCCTTGACGCCTATGTCCAAGATGGTACCAGGGATGATCACGAGGAAGACGCGGCTGAAAGTAGGGGTCTTGGGCTGGAAATCGCCCATCGCTTAGGTTCATAGGTGCATCTTGCCTCGGCGGAGTAGGTGCTCTAGGGGCAGGTGGTGATGGTGGTGGCGAGGGTGAGCGGCGTTCAGGTTGGCTAGGGACAACACTCCTAGCATTGTCATCCTCCGATGGCCCTTCACTTGGATCGGTCTCCTCTTCCTCTTCTTCATGGAGTGGTTGGGGAGGTTGCTCCTGCTCTAGGCTTCTCCTTTCTTCCTCTTCCAAATAGTCCGCAAATCCGTACAAGTTCCTTGGTCTAAGGGCTGATCCGGAAGCTCCACTTGCTCGTGACATAATGTTCCTACACAAGTTTCACAAAGGCGTGAGATGACGACTTGACTCGACGCTTAGACGACCATGGACGACCGACTCGACCTTTGACGACCCATATGGCAACTTACGGACAGCAAGACGACTCGACGGACCATGAGACGACCTTAACCATTTGACAAGCAACCAATCAACTCGACCAACGACTCACAAGCTTAACAACCGAACAACGACATGACCATTCACAACCGACGACCAACCCAACTCGCACGACCGACATAACCATTTATAATTAAAGTAATGACTAGAATTCAACTTGTGCATAGCTCTCATGTATTATATCTAAATGGACAAAGTAATGCTAGCCAAGTGGGGGTATCAACTAAGGGTTCTAATAGGTAATGCAAACATTGGATTTGGTTATGTATCTTTTGCACCAAGAATCGTTTTTAAAGCTTATTTTCAAAAGACTCATTTTGAATATCTCTTAGACAATCATTTCGATCATTCCATATTAAATTTTTAGTTAGGCATAGTTGATCAGGCTATGTATAAGTAAAACAAGAATACTTTATGATCGACTCAATTGTTTAAGAAATATTCGACTCGTTTGGAAAATACGTAGGTTATAGCAAAAATTCTCTATAACCTTGATCTCTGATACCATTTTTCTGTAACACCCCGACTATAGCGGAAACTCGAGATGCCACAGAACGACATGGTACAAAAGATTTAAGTAATAAACATCAACATAAAGTTTCAAATGCCATTCAAATTAAAAAGGTAACAAATTCAAGTTGACGTTTAATAATCATTACATAACCAAATTCATAACCAAAAGATCAAATGTTTGCGTTACTAGTCCACATACAACAAGTAAACACATCATCCATGAAGCGGTCCAAAAGCTAACTTATTGCCCTAGACCTGAAAAGCATGAGAAAAAGTGTCAACTACGAGAGTTGAGTGAGTTCATAGGATTATGCTAACAACACACATATATTTAATCCAATTCAGTAAGGAATAAGTCATAAATTTCCAAGAATTTCATCATACTGTCCACACCCAAACCGTATGTTCAATCAATAATTCCCATCCATAATATAATATCAATACCTCTGGGTCAATGGTAAGACTACCATGACATAATTCGATGAGATTGTTCTTGAGCCACTACTAAGACCAGTTATGTCCCAATAATCAGATATAATGTCCCAAATGATAAGATAATGATAAGCACATGCTGTCAATCACGTGCATAAAGATAACCAAGGGTCGTGCCATGGAGACGCCCATAAATATATAGTAGTTAGAGCACCGCGAGGCCAGACTGGCGATGAAGGTGACCACAAAGGCAGACCAAACATCCCACCGTTACCTATAATAGTGGATGAGGGGACAAGTCCTAGTTGCGCAACCCTCTAACTACAGGCCTCAAATGAGTTAATAGTAGTGTACAGGGGACCACCGTTTGACAGTACTCAAGCTCATCATATAACATATAACACGTTGAACATACAATATAATTCCCATATCATTATCATTATTTCAAAGAATCATTTCATAAGATAAAGTCATTTTAATTAATCATGCTTTTCACCCCGTAAGTAAACATATAAAAGAGTTTGAAAGGGGCTATGACTCACTTGATTAGAGAGTGAATAGGGGCTGATCAAACGTGATTCCTCCGTTTAGATTTGTTGCGCCTCAAGCAAGCCTAAACCATAACGTATATAATCGCGGCGTAAGTTCGCGTGACATGAACTAGTGAGCTAGATCATGAGATGTATACTAGTAGACTTGCCCATCTTTGGTTGTTATTAGATTATGGAATTTAAGTGCATTATGATGTTCTCATTGTTTGGGTATAAGAGATTTGGTGGTAAGAGTTGTTTCCTCATTATACGTTTTTGTACGTTTATTGGAATTTCGGTAGTTTGGCTTGGATTTATATGATTTCCATTGCACACTTTGCTTGGTAATAATATTTGACATTAGTGGTCTTATAATATAAATATTTTATGTATATTTTCTGATTTGTAAATATATATTTAATTTAATAATATTTAATTATTTATTTATTCACTTTATTGATTTATTTGCTAAATAAATCCTTAAAAATACTTTTAAGTGTCATAATTGTCTTTATAAATTATGAATGATTTCATTTGAATTATCTTCTGATATATAAGCTTCTAAATTTATAATTTCATGATTTATACTTTTATTTGTGTATTTTCCATTTATTTTAATAATAATATTTAATTAATTGTTTTTACTTAATTATTTATCTTAAAATTATGTAACACATGTCTCTTGTCTTTTGACTATTTTTCCCCAGTAGGTTTTAATTATTTTTACCAATGGTTAAGTTGATTTAACTTCATTCTTGATTTACATAATTTATTTATGGATTTTTATGCCTTTTAATTACTATTTAAATTCAATAATTCATGAAAATTCATAGAAATCACCACCAAACATTTTGGTCAAAAATCTCAGGCCTTTTAGGCAACTTTTATCCATACAAAATCATATCAATTCAACCTCTCTTGTGTCTTGCTCATTTTGAGGGTTTTATGATTAAAAATCGTTTACCGAAATAGTGATTTTAGCCTCATTTCTTGAGCAATTAAAGTGCTTCAAAATGGATTTTCATTCTTGTTTCATTATTTCCAGAAAGTTCATCATATTTTGGTGTCCAAAATCGTGAGAGTGGTGGTGGTGTGATATGTGCAATTTAGTGCTTTCGGTTAGTGATTATTTGACCCGAAAAGGTGATTTTTGAGCTTATTGTTGTCATGGACCAATAGATCTGAGTTTTGTGCTTTTATTCCAACATTTTTCCAGTAGGTTTATCATATTTTCTTGGTCATAAGATTATGGTGCATGTGTGTGCTCAAAATGCATTTTTGCGTGTTTTCGGTTTGTGATTTCTAGCTTATTTTAACATGCTTTGATTCAATCTTTATACCTTTGATATTTTACCAATTTTTCCAGAATATTAACATTCATATTAACATATTTTTCACTTATAACAAGTCCATATCCATCTCATAATCCAACAAAAGATCCAACTTTCTTAAATCTAGCATATATGCATTCGAATCAACACTTTTTACTATCAACTTTTATAGATCTAACTTTCAACAATACAAAAACATCTTTTATATGAAAAATCTCAGAATATACTCTTCAAAAATATACAAAAACATATAGATCTATCAACAAGAAAGTCACTTTAAAAGCTACGAATCTATAACCACACTTTTGGGTCTTAAACTTGTTGAATCCTTGGATCTTTCTTATTAGATTCGACATGCATGAGCATGGAAAGAAAGATCCTATCAACTTTGCCCTCATTAAGTGTATATTACAAAGAAAACAAGAAGAAAGTATGAGTTTTTGATAAAACCTTTGAATATAAACAAAACAAGATTAGATCTAGTAAAAAGGATGAAGATTATACCCTCTTGGACTTGGTTTTGGATGAAGATTTTGGGCAGATTTTCGTGGCCCTTGAACCCTCAAATAACCCTAAATCTAAGCCTCAAACAACCCTTGAACCTTGCTTGTGTTAACCCTTTATCAATCTAACTTAAAACCCTTATTATTAGTAAGTGTTAATTTGATTTTTGATGGTGTTTTCCCTTGTTCTTGATGTGGCCGAAATTAAAGAGAAGAAGAGAGAAAGGAAGAGTTTTCTTGAGAGAGAAAAGAAGAGTGTAAGAAGTGTAAGTGTGTGTGTGAGTTTCAAGGGAGAAATGAAGAGTGTGAAGTTTGAAATGGCATGTGTATGGTGTAAAAGGGGGGGCCGGCCTCTTTAGGGTATGGGGAAGGGTTTTGTATTTTTTTTTATAAAAATGTTGTATATAATGTGTATATAATTTAGGTGTAAGTGTGTATATATTTTGTAAGGTTAAATGTGTTAGTTTGTAGTTATAAGTTAGTGTTTGTTCTAATATGTGCATATGTATATATGTCATGTATATATGCTTGTATGTATACATTTTTGTGTTTCTAATATGTTACATATGCCTTTGATTATAAACTTGTATTTATTTTAAGCATATATGTATGTATATATATATACTTATATACATTATTATATATTTTTTATATAAATATATATATATGTATAGTATATATGTATGTATAAAAGATATATATATATATATATATATAAATAAATAATATATATATATATATATATATTAATATATATTTATATATATATATATATATATATATATATATATATATATATATATATATATATATATATATATATATATATATATATATATATATATATATATATATATATATATATATATATATATATATATATATATATATATATATATATATATATATATATATATATATATATATATATATATATATATATATATATATATATATATATATATATATATATATATATATATATATATATATATATATATATATATATATATATATATATATATATATATATATATATATATATATATATATATATATATATATATATATATATATATATATATATATATATATATATATATATATATATATATATATATATATATATATATATATATATATATATATATATATATATATATATATATATATATATATATATATATATATATATATATATATATATATATATATATATATATATATATATATATATATATATATATATATATATATATATATATATATATATATATATATATATATATATATATATATATATATATATATATATATATATATATATATATATATATATATATATATATATATATATATATATATATATATATATATATATATATATATATATATATATATATATATATATATATATATATATATATATATATATATATATATATATATATATATATATATATATATATATATATATATATATATATATATATATATATATATATATATATATATATATATATATATATATATATATATATATATATATATATATATATATATATATATATATATATATATATATATATATATATATATATATATATATATATATATATATATATATATATATATATATATATATATATATATATATATATATATATATATATATATATATATATATATATATATATATATATATATATATATATATATATATATATATATATATATATATATATATATATATATATATATATATATATATATATATATATATATATATATATATATATATATATATATATATATATATATATATATATATATATATATATATATATATATATATATATATATATATATATATATATATATATATATATATATATATATATATATATATATATATATATATATATATATATATATATATATATATATATATATATATATATATATATATATATATATATATATATATATATATATATATATATATATATATATATATATATATATATATATATATATATATATATATATATATATATATATATATATATATATATATATATATATATATATATATATATATATATATATATATATATATATATATATATATATATATATATATATATATATATATATATATATATATATATATATATATATATATATATATATATATATATATATATATATATATATATATATATATATATATATATATATATATATATATATATATATATATATATATATATATATATATATATATATATATATATATATATATATATATATATATATATATATATATATATATATATATATATATATATATATATATATATATATATATATATATATATATATATATATATATATATATATATATATATATATATATATATATATATATATATATATATATATATATATATATATATATATATATATATATATATATATATATATATATATATATATATATATATATATATATATATATATATATATATATATATATATATATATATATATATATATATATATATATATATATATATATATATATATATATATATATATATATATATATATATATATATATATATATATATATATATATATATATATATATATATATATATATATATATATATATATATATATATATATATATATATATATATATATATATATATATATATATATATATATATATATATATATATATATATATATATATATATATATATATATATATATATATATATATATATATATATATATATATATATATATATATATATATATATATATATATATATATATATATATATATATATATATATATATATATATATATATATATATATATATATATATATATATATATATATATATATATATATATATATATATATATATATATATATATATATATATATATATATATATATATATATATATATATATATATATATATATATATATATATATATATATATATATATATATATATATATATATATATATATATATATATATATATATATATATATATATATATATATATATATATATATATATATATATATATATATATATATATATATATATATATATATATATATATATATATATATATATATATATATATATATATATATATATATATATATATATATATATATATATATATATATATATATATATATATATATATATATATATATATATATATATATATATATATATATATATATATATATATATATATATATATATATATATATATATATATATATATATATATATATATATATATATATATATATATATATATATATATATATATATATATATATATATATATATATATATATATATATATATATATATATATATATATATATATATATATATATATATATATATATATATATATATATATATATATATATATATATATATATATATATATATATATATATATATATATATATATATATATATATATATATATATATATATATATATATATATATATATATATATATATATATATATATATATATATATATATATATATATATATATATATATATATATATATATATATATATATATATATATATATATATATATATATATATATATATATATATATATATATATATATATATATATATATATATATATATATATATATATATATATATATATATATATATATATATATATATATATATATATATATATATATATATATATATATATATATATATATATATATATATATATATATATATATATATATATATATATATATATATATATATATATATATATATATATATATATATATATATATATATATATATATATATATATATATATATATATATATATATATATATATATATATATATATATATATATATATATATATATAGTTTATGATTGTATCGTCGGATAAAGGAATTTGGGTTCACTATTAGCGGCGACGTCGCCGCTAATAGTGTGGGGTCCAGACGCGAAAATCAATCGTTGACCTCTGCATTGTGTCAGTGGGGCCCCCACTATTAGCGGCGACGTCGCCGCTAATAGTGTGGGGTCCAGACGCGAAAATCAATCGTTGACCTCTGCATTGTGTCAGTGGGGCCCCCACTATTAGCGGCGACGTCGCCGCTAATAGTGTGGGGTCCAGACGCGAAAATCAATCGTTGACCTCTGCATTGTGTCAGTGGGGCCCCCACTATTAGCGGCGACGTCGCCGCTAATAGTGTGGGGTCCAGACGCGAAAATCAATCGTTGACCTCTGCATTGTGTCAGTGGGGCCCCCACTATTAGCGGCGACGTCGCCGCTAATAGTGTGGGGTCCAGACGCGAAAATCAATCGTTGACCTCTGCATTGTGTCAGTGGGGCCCCCACTATTAGCGGCGACGTCGCCGCTAATAGTCCCTGGTGGGGCTACCCTATTTGCCCCGGTGGTGTTACGCGCTGCGTTGAAAAAATATAACTTTTAAGAGCGAGTGATAGTTGAGGTTTTTGCCTACAAATAATATTTTGTTCTTACAAATGGATCTGCAAAAATAGTTAGCATTCAAAATTAAGATCTATAAACAACTAAACATAAACAAACCCTAAACATGTGATAAAGTTAATTAAAAGATATTTGAAAGTAATTTATTACTGTATCTCATAAGTTCTGTCTCTTTTTGAAAAGCTCCAAAGTTGTTAAACAAGTTTTGTTGACCGGTTAAAAAAAGAAAAACATGTTTTGAATATTTGAAATATATACTTTTCAAAATATTTGTCACATTCTCATAATATATAGTTGTATTTAATCAAATAGAAAAACTTGGTTTATAAAAAGTCGAATTTCATTAACTACTTAATTACTTAGGTCTATACACACACACTATCTCTCAAATATATAATGATCAGTGTAAATAGATATTGATATTTAACGAAAAAGCACTTGAAATGCCTGTCCAAAAGGAGCAACTTTTTGAGCTTGTTGTAAATGTATGTGAACCAGATTTCGCATAAAAACAAGATGAAAAAATTTTGAAAAAATGAAATAAGTAAAAACAATTCTACTTTTAATGTATTTTAGATGACGAGGGTCACTCGCCTAGACCCTACCAAGAAGTGTGCCAGTATAGCAAAATAGAGTTATATATCTTACTCTTTTCTCCTGGATCTTGGATCGGAGATTGAGCCTGTGATTTCGAGACCAAGATCGAGTATTTGAGATTGAGAGTTTGAGATCGAGATTATTCCCCCGGTTAAAACTTCCACTCCGGTGGATCTAACCATATTTTTTATCACTCTTGGGCCGGAGGTCCCTTCCACCTCGGTGGATCTGGAAGCAGCCTCTCTACCTTTGAGTAGAGGTAAGGTCTGTCTACATCATACCTCCCCCATAGCCCGGCTTATGCTGGGATTGGGTACCCTTGTTGTTGTTGTTGTTGTTGTTGTTGTTGTTGTTGTTATTGTTGTTGTTGTTGTTGTTGTTATTCTTGTTGTTGTTGTTGTTGTTCTTGTTGTTCTTGTTGTTGTTGTTGTTGTTGTTGTTGTAGTTGTTGTTGTTGTTGTTGTTGTTGTTGTTGTTGTTGTTGTTGTTGTTGTTGTTGTTGTTGTTGTTGTTGTTGTTGTTGTTGTTGTTGTTGTTGTTGTTGTTGTTGTTGTTGTTGTTGTTGTTGTTGTTGTTGTTGTTGTTGTTGTTGTTGTTGTTGTTGTTGTTGTTGTTGTTGTTGTTGTTGTTGTTGTTGTTGTTGTTGTTGTTGTTGTTGTTGTTGTTGTTGTTGTTGTTGTTGTTGTTGTTGTTGTTGTTGTTGTTGTTGTTGTTGTTGTTGTTGTTGTTGTTGTTGTTGTTGTTGTTGTTGTTGTTGTTGTTGTTGTTGTTGTTGTTGTTGTTGTTGTTGTTGTTGTTGTTGTTGTTGTTGTTGTTGTTGTTGTTGTTGTTGTTGTTGTTGTTGTTGTTGTTGTTGTTGTTGTTGTTGTTGTTGTTGTTGTTGTTGTTGTTGTTGTTGTTGTTGTTGTTGTTGTTGTTGTTGTTGTTGTTGTTGTTGTTGTTGTTGTTGTTGTTGTTGTTGTTGTTGTTGTTGTTGTTGTTGTTGTTGTTGTTGTTGTTGTTGTTGTTGTTGTTGTTGTTGTTGTTGTTGTTGTTGTTGTTGTTGTTGTTGTTGTTGTTGTTGTTGTTGTTGTTGTTGTTGTTGTTGTTGTTGTTGTTGTTGTTGTTGTTGTTGTTGTTGTTGTTGTTGTTGTTGTTGTTGTTGTTGTTGTTGTTGTTGTTGTTGTTGTTGTTGTTGTTGTTGTTGTTGTTGTTGTTGTTGTTGTTGTTGTTGTTGTTGTTGTTGTTGTTGTTGTTGTTGTTGTTGTTGTTGTTGTTGTTGTTGTTGTTGTTGTTGTTGTTGTTGTTGTTGTTGTTGTTGTTGTTGTTGTTGTTGTTGTTGTTGTTGTTGTTGTTGTTGTTGTTGTTGTTGTTGTTGTTGTTGTTGTTGTTGTTGTTGTTGTTGTTGTTGTTGTTGTTGTTGTTGTTGTTGTTGTTGTTGTTGTTGTTGTTGTTGTTGTTGTTGTTGTTGTTGTTGTTGTTGTTGTTGTTGTTGTTGTTGTTGTTGTTGTTGTTGTTGTTGTTGTTGTTGTTGTTGTTGTTGTTGTTGTTGTTGTTGTTGTTGTTGTTGTTGTTGTTGTTGTTGTTGTTGTTGTTGTTGTTGTTGTTGTTGTTGTTGTTGTTGTTGTTGTTGTTGTTGTTGTTGTTGTTGTTGTTGTTGTTGTTGTTGTTGTTGTTGTTGTTGTTGTTGTTGTTGTTGTTGTTGTTGTTGTTGTTGTTGTTGTTGTTGTTGTTGTTGTTGTTGTTGTTGTTGTTGTTGTTGTTGTTGTTGTTGTTGTTGTTGTTGTTGTTGTTGTTGTTGTTGTTGTTGTTGTTGTTGTTGTTGTTGTTGTTGTTGTTGTTGTTGTTGTTGTTGTTGTTGTTGTTGTTGTTGTTGTTGTTGTTGTTGTTGTTGTTGTGGTGGTTGTTGTTGTTGTTGTTGTTGTTGTTGTTGTTGTTGTTGTTGTTGTTGTTGTTGTTGTTGTTGTTGTTGTTGTTGTTGTTGTTGTTGTTGTTGTAAAGGTTAATAGAGATATTTTGAAATATAAATGATTGATAGTGTAATTTAATTATTAATGTTAAGCGGTTAGTGTAGGTAAAAACATTTTGAAACGACACAACTCGATTAATAGAAAAATAAGGATTTTTTTTTATTTTTTTTTAATATACCGGATATGCGCCGCATGGACCAAATATGCGGCGCACATTTGAGTCTGACAGTACCAAACTTCAATTTTGACATTTGACTCAAATGTACAATCTTTCCAAAACGTTAACCAATATATATATCCAAATTCGTTATAAAAGACCATACACAAAATTAGAAATTTCGGCATGACTCGTTCGTAAAATCATCGTCCAAACCTGTTACGGATTATGAGTTTTCCAAAAATACATTCAATAATGATCAATACATTACTTTTACAAATGACCAATTATGAATAACCAAAACTCTTTAAATCTAGCACTTGACATAACTATAATTTACCAAAACAAATCAAATGTATCATGAGCCAATAGTTCAAAGGGGTCGCTACGGGTCCTATCAACATTACCATTTTTCGCATTTAGCTAAAACAATCAATATCCATAAATCAACTTCAAACTTCAATCTTTATATTACTTAACTTTGCTTCCGCATCCGGGACAACCTATAAAAAGGGTAAACAACTAAAAAGTAAGCAAACTTTAGTGAATAATCTTGCATACGTTTATACATACGAAGGAGGGCAACGCACAAAGGACTATTACATGTAGCCTATGGCACCGTCGTACCATACCTACATGCTCACCTTTGTACTTTAACGCATTACATGGATACATATAAGCCAATCAACACAATCAATATCTCATATCGGGATTCTTAGGCCCCGGAGGTTCTTAGGCCTCATACACAAGGGATTCTTAGGCCCCGTAAATCACATCAAGAGGTTCTTAGGCCTCAGGGTTCTTAGGCCCATAATCACAATGCCCCGCACGGGCTTTAACGCCAAATCAATTACCATACACGGAATCCACCATCATATGGTAATTGACCCAAGGCATATATAAAAGTATGCAAGAATACTCACCTCCTCCGCGACAACCAAAATCATAAATCAAGACGACCGCAAGAACACAAAATATGTATGCTTCAACCTAGCAACAAATCACAAGCACATATAGGATCATCAATCACATACTAGGCCGTCTAGCCATAATCACTAGCATTTCAACACCCAACCCATCATTTACAATTTTATATTATTCTTGGGTTGGTTCACAAAACATGTATCTCTTATATCATTATCATAATGCAAACTCACTTTTATAACAAAATCCCCATTTTTATATTTGACTAGGTTGCCTTCAAACGAGCATAACTCAAGTTCTACTGACTCTTTTTACTTGATTCCAGTGGCCAAATTTATATAACACATAAACCTACATTTTATATTTAGTGACCAATATGTGAATTGTCCTTCAAAGATGACTTCTGGTCGTTTTAAAAACTGAGACAGAATCGTTTTTGCTGAAATTTCAGAATGACCAAACTGACTTCAAAAATTCATAACTCGAGTTCTACTCCACCTTTTAAACTCATTCTAGTGGCCACTTCGAGCTAACACAATAACCTACATTTTCTATTTAGTGACCAATATGTGAATTTTCCTTCAAAGGTGACTTCTAGTCGTTTTAAAAACTGAGACAGAATCGTTTTTGCTGAAATTTCAGAATGACCAAACTGACTTCAAAAATTCATAACTCGAGTTCTACTCCACCTTTTAAACTCATTCTAGTGGCCACTCGAGCTAACACAATAACCTACATTTTATATTTAGTGACCAATATGTGAATTTTCCTTCAAAGGTGACTTCTAGTCGTTTTAAAAACTGAGACAGAATCGTTTTTGCTGAAATTTCAGAATGACCAAACTGACTTCAAAAATTCATAACTCGAGTTCTACTCCACCTTTTAAACTCATTCTAGTGGCCACTTCGAGCTAACACAATAACCTACATTTTCTATTTAGTGACCAATATGTGAATTTTCCTTCAAAGGTGACTTCTAGTCGTTTTAAAAACTGAGACAGAATCGTTTTTGCTGAAATTTCAGAATGACCAAACTGACTTCAAAAATTCATAACTCGAGTTCTACTCCACCTTTTAAACTCATTCTAGTGGCCACATCGAGCTAACACAATAACCTACATTTTCTTTTAGGACCAATATGTGAATTTTCCTTCAAAGGTGACTTCTAGTCGTTTTAAAAACTGAGACAGAATCGTTTTTGCTGAAATTTCAGAATGACCAAACTGACTTCAAAAATTCATAACTCGAGTTCTACTCCACCTTTTAAACTCATTCTAGTGGCCACTTCGAGCTAACACAATAACCTACATTTTATATTTAGTGACCAATATGTGAATTTTCCTTCAAAGGTGACTTCTAGTCGTTTTAAAAACTGAGACAGAATCGTTTTTGCTGAAATTTCAGAATGACCAAACTGACTTCAAAAATTCATAACTCGAGTTCTACTCCACCTTTTAAACTCATTCTAGTGGCCACATCGAGCTAACACAATAACCTACATTTTCTTTTAGGACCAATATGTGAATTTTCCTTCAAAGGTGACTTCTAGTCGTTTTAAAAACTGAGACAGAATCGTTTTTGCTGAAATTTCAGAATGACCAAACTGACTTCAAAAATTCATAACTCGAGTTCTACTCCACCTTTTAAACTCATTCTAGTGGCCACATCGAGCTAACACAATAACCTACATTTTCTTTTTAGGACTCAACAAGTGAAAATTCTGTCATAGGGGTGTTTTACACGTTGCAAAAACAGAGACAGAATCTGTCCAGTTTTGTTCTTACTACCATTCATCAAAACTTTTGTTTTAACATTCAACACATTGACTTCCAACACACAAGATTGATATATATACATTTTTACATGATATTTACATCATATATTCAGAATATAAACCCCCAATTCAAAATCCCCAATTTATTTACTCAAGAACCCTAATTCATAAAAAGAAATTAAATTTAGGTTAAAGAATCAATACCTCAAAGAATGGAATAGATAATTTAGGGTTTCAATTCACAATTTCTCCCCTCTCTTCCTCCTAATTTCGGCCATCACCACCATAATTAAACCCTCACTTTTCAATTTTAGAATAAAACAAGTTTATTATATTTATTAGGAGGATTTCTTGATTTAGATGAAAAATCACCAATTTCTTCTTTTCTCTCTTGATGATGTCGCCCCACAAACACTCCACACACTCAATTCTCCCAAATTCAATTCTTTCCAAGAAGGTTATTATTGTTATGATTGTTATTCACTTAATTGAACTTTGATTAATTAAAAGAGTGAAATTAGTATAGATGAAAGAAAAGAATATTGAAGAATAGAATGGAAGAAGTAAATGGAATTGTGATTCACCAAGAAGAAGTTGTCTGGCACATCCCTCCCTTGCCACGTTATTCACCAAAACAGATGGGTATTATACCCGTTATCCGCTAAAGTTCCAACTAAATTAATTCTATATTTCAATTTTAATTATTAGGAAATTATTTTAATGTTAAAACTATAATAAAGGTTTATTTTCATTGGCTTAAAAATTTCGGGATGTTACACATTTTAAGAGTGCTATGTGTAAATATTACACAAGTTTCAACATTTTTCATAAATAAGAAGCTATTTTTTTATAATATAGTATAGCTATATATATAAACATCACTGGGTAATAGCCCAATGGCCAACAGCCGCCACATTCCAGGGGGGATCCTGGGTTCGAGTCTTGTCAAAGGTAAACTTGAGATAATCAGGGGATTATTAAGTGGTTGAGATTCACCTGGGCACTAGCCTGGCTGGGGGATTAGTGGGTACCAAATGGTACATGGGATTAGGGGGTTCTCATCCAATTACCCATTTATATAAGAGAGAGATCAAATGAGAATGTTGTTTAAGGAGCGAAGGTTGATTTTTAATTTGTTTCTTCTTTATTTTTCATTTTTATTGTTTTTTATTTTTTTAGTGAAACCCATTCAAAAAAATATAAATAAAAAATAAATCCCTACACATGTGTAGATTTTTATACCTTACACATGTGTAAATTGTATTATGTTAATTTTTTAAAAATATTTTGATTTTTTTTAGAATAGGTTTATGTTAAAAAAAATATAAAAATTAAAAAAAAAAAAAAAAACAAGCTAAAAAAAATCAAAAATGAATATTCTCTCCCTTCTATGAGAAAAGGGACCAGTAGCCATAGAGACCGGTTGTTTCACCGGTCTCTAAAGTCTCAATAACCAGTCTCTATAGCAGAAATCTGTACTAGTCACATCTCCTTGTGAAGCACATCTTCAATCTTATTATTTAGATATCAAACATTTTCCTATATATACATCAATGTTTTCACCAATAAATTTCATAATTAAAAGGAATTTATAGTCATAAAGTGAGATAGAATCCAATGCAAATAGTACGAGATAGAATAGAATGGCTGGACGCTGGTAAACTAAAAGCCGACTCCCCATGATTTCCCATCATTCATTCATTCTTTTTTTTTCCTTTTGTTTTATTACATATCAATATTCATAAAACAATATAAAGGATGTCAAATTATATTATATTATGTTGCATTATATGTTGACAACAAGTAGAAATGAAATCTTACAAATTCTATTATATATATTCTTCTATATCATATACACAAGTATTCAACATAAATAATTCTTGTATATTCCATTTCACTTTCAAATTGGAACATAATTATGTATTTCCACTTAATTGCCAGCTTGATAATTTCATCATCATCAACACTAATTTAATTAGTACAAACTTATAGTACTAAATTTTGTTGTTTAGTAACCCATCCAAGTTAAAATGTTCCAATCAAGACTTATACTAATCATAACAAATACGTTAATTATTAGATTAGGTTGCTTGTATGTACACAAAGGGGGATGCATATATTTGTGGTTTATTTCAATTTTGCCAATCATCATTAATATATTACTAACAATCATTTAATACTATATGTCAACATTATATTGGACATTACAAAATGAACAATACCCAAAAACTATTTGACATAGTCATTTAAGTCACTTATTTCAAACTTTCGAATATATATCTATATATACTAGTCATATGTTTGCTTGATATTATAGTGTAATAGTGGCGACAGTGGTAGCGGTGATGGATGGTGGTAGCGCACATCGTCGTCGATGGTGGCGATGGCGGCGGCAAGTAGTGTAGTTAATGATATAAAACAGGTAGTGTAGTTAATGATGTAAAACATGTAGTGTAGTTAATTTAAGAGTTAATGGTATACATAAATTAGTTTTATTAAGGGTATTATAGGTATTTCAAGTAGATATAATAGATATTTCAAGTGAAAATGTTTAAATTAGTAAATAAATTGGAGAGACATTTTAATGTTATCAACTACTTTTTTTTTTAAAGGTGTGAATCATTTAATCGAAATAGATGTTTTATTATATGCGTTTCATATATTATTCTTTTCTTTTTAAAAGGAAAAAGATACTTTAACATTTACCTTTGCAATATCTAAAGGCTAGTACATTCTATATATAACAATGAATTGTGTAGGTACAAAATCCAAACAATATGATTATAAATAATCAAAGTTAAAAATAAGCTAATTAATACTTCCCCACTCAATAAATCTAATGATGCCTTATGACTATTTAGAAGTATTTGTATCTTAGAGCATCTTCCATGGTGGGTTGAAGAAAAGTTTTTTTGAAAGCAAAAGTCTTTATAAAGGTTGATATCATTAGAGTGAATAGCTTTTTTGATGAATAGGTTGACAATCCTCAACCTTTTGTTCAAAAGTTTTTTTCTTGTTTAGTGGTAAAAAAAGCTTTAAAAAAAGCTTTCCATTGGAGGAGATGACTTTTTAAGAGGTTGAAGATGGTGGATTGATTAGGTGGCAAAATAAAAAGCTTTTAAAAGCTTTTTGCCATTGTGGATACTCTATGGATTATTAAATTAGCGGCTTTATGAAAATCCTATGATTAGTCGTATCAACAGAACAGATCATAACATTCGGCATATATAGTCGAATATATCTAGGACATGAGACTAGCTAGTGCACTAAAAAACCACTGGGTTAAACCCCAGTGGCCAGGGGTGTTTCACTAAACCTGCTATGCGGGGCCCCGGGGGAGTTTACTCCAAGGTCTCGAGTTCAAACCTTGGTAGGTTCTCCTCGACGGTATTTTCCAATTAAGGAGGTGGTATGGTGAGAAAGACTATTTAAGATCCGCTTAGTGCGGGACCCTTTCGTTGTGCGATTAGCACACATCATACGCGTCTGAGGTAAAATTCACTTGTAAAAAAAAAAAAAAAACAGCTAGTGCACTAAAACAAATGTAGTAAAGTGGTGATTATATCACTTATGATGATGAAATGTGCACTTATATATGTTTGGTGTAAAAAGCTGATATATAAAATAATTAAGAGAGGTGATCCGTATTATCTCATTATTATTATTGTTGGTTATTTTTCTCGATCGTCGTATGTAAGAAGTTTAAGTTGACATGGTCATAATAATGTCCTAACTCCTAACCCTGTGTATTTGATGTAAACGTACTTAAGTTGGTTGTTTAAAGTAAATGATCCGTATGTACACTAATTATATCAGATATGTACAACATACATGCTAAAATAAGGTGGTATAGTAGTGGCAAAAACTTAACATACGTGGTAGTGGCAATTATTAAATACGGAGTATTTCATGCAATATTATTTCAGACGTGGTTGTTCGCTTGCTATATACGTAAATTGACTAGTGATTGTGAAATACAATGATATTTTTTTATGCATTCAAACTCGAATTCATAAGTTCTTGACGTGACATGCTAATAATTAACTATGCAAAGTTTCCCTTATCTTGTTTTCTAAGAAAATTTGTAGCGAACATAACTTAGAGCTATATTTCTTTCAAAAGGGACGTTGTGTTAGAATATGTGGCCTCAGAAGTATATCAGTCCGAGAAGGGCCCAAGCCCAAGATATTAGAGTCGGTCATATGACCTAATTAGGGTTTAATTCTAGTATAAATAGAGGCATAAGTTGTAATCAAAGATTATCACAAATTAATACAAAAGCGTTTCATTCATTCTATTCTTCTTAACATGGTATCAGAGCCATCAATTCTGAACTCATCATCTACCTAAGTAACCCATCGACTGTGTCACCAAAAATCAAACCCAAGCCACCATGACAGAATGCGTCGGCGGCTCCGGGTCAGATTTGGCAATACAGTTAGCTAGCGTGGTACAGAATCACAAAAACAAACCAATTCAATCTCCTCACAATATCAAAACCCAAGCCACCATGGAAAATTATTCCGGCAACTTCGGGTTTGATTTAGGAAACCTATATAAAACAACTATCAATAAACAATCACAAAACCCAATTCAAACAAAAATCAGATCTGATCAACTACAAAACCCCATGGATCGAAAGTTTGAATCAATAAAAAGAGAGATTCATCGAATCGATTCATTACCGAAGGCCGCTCACCAGAATATTCTGGGAGCAACCATCATTGAACCACAAGGTGTCGCCGCCGAGTTGATGACCGGGAAAATCAACGGCGGCGGGTTTGGTTCAAGTTACCGGCGATACGACAGCAAGAGAAAGATCAAAGATGATAAATCTCATCTTACTTGTAAAGAATGCGGTATGAAAAGGCATACAAAAGACCAATGTTTCCGTCTTGTCGGTTACCCGGAATGGTGGACCAAAAATAAAAAGGGTAACAGGTACAGGGGTATCTCGATCGAGAAAGGGAAGCTTCCTACCGCCAATAATAACCCCAGCAAAGCAAGTGATGGCCGAAAATCAGAAAGCAGTGGCTTTGGAGGAGTAGCGGCGGCCGGAAAAAATGGGGAAGGGGAAGGATTTGTGGGGGCAGGTAAAAGAGAGAAAGGGGTTATCCCTAATTTCTCTCTCTTTAAAAATGTTTCTTGCTTCCCAAATTATAAGTCTGATGATACGTATATATTATCTAGATATAGTTATGGGCCTAAGAGTAATATAGTAAGTAACAACAATGGTCAGGCCCATTTACTAGCAACTGGGTCGGCTCATATAGCCCATATGGCCCAAGATTTATGTGGATCGGCACATAGTACTAGCTCAGCCCAAAGCAGTTCTAGAAATATAAATGGGGAGTGGATTTTTGATTGTGGAGCCACTGACACAATGACATATGATTTTTCAGATTTTTCAGATTTTACCGATATATCAACTCCCAGAGCTTTCAGATTTTTCAGATTTTTCAGATTTTTCAGATTTTTCAGATTTTTCAGATTTTTCAGATTTTTCAGATTTTTCAGATTTTTCAGATTTTTCAGATTTTTCAGATTTTTCAGATTTTTCAGATTTTTCAGATTTTTCAGATTTTTCAGATTTTTCAGATTTTTCAGATTTTTCAGATTTTTCAGATTTTTCAGATTTTGGAGTGGATTTTTGATTGTGGAGCCACTGACACAATGACATATTTTTCAGATTTTTCAGATTTTACCGATATATCAACTCCCAGGAAAGCTTACATCAAAGCAGCAAATAAGGGAAAAATGGATGTAAAAAATGGGGGAACCATTAAAATCTCTCCGAGCATTAAATTATCTAACTGTCTTTATGTTCCCTCCTTGTCACACAAACTGTTATCAATAAGTCATGTGACGAAAGAACTCAACTGCTCAGTACTCATGCATCCAACTTTTTGTCTCTTACAGGATATCAGGACGGGACGGATCATTGGGCGTGGCACTGAGAAAGGAGGACTGTATTATGTTGATGAAGTTACTGAAAGTGGGAGTGTCATGCTTGCTCATGGAACTAGTGAAAGAGAAGCATGGTTATGGCATAGAAGATTGGGACATCCGTCAGTTAGTTATTTGCATCTTTTATTTCCAAAACTTTTTCCGTTGAATAAAAAGATTGATTGTGAAACCTGCATTCTTGCAAAAAGTCATAGGCAATCTTTTAAACCTCGTAATAGTATAGTTGAATCTCCTTTCTCATTGGTCCATTCAGATGTGTGGGGACCTGCACCAGTTGTTGGAGGTCAGAATTTCAAATATTTTGTGATTTTTGTTGATGATTGCACCCGAATGACATGGATTTATTTTTTGAAAAATAAGGATGAGGTTTATGATAGATTCACCGTTTTCTATAACATGGTCCAAACTCAATTTCAAAAATCTATCAAAATCATGAGAACAGATAATGGTGGAGAATATGTGAATTCACAAATGAACCTGTTTTTTCAAACCAAAGGAATAATCCATCAAACCACTTGTCCTCACACCCCAGAACAAAATGGTGTTGCTGAGAGGAAAAATAGGCTTCTTTTAGAGATGACTAGAGCACTTATTATTGAGTCATTAGTTCCAAAAAGTTTTTGGCCCGAAGCTTTAGCTACTGCTACCTACCTGATCAATCGTCTTCCTACAAAGATTCTCGATATGAAAACCCCTTTGAAAGTTCTTTCTGAGTTTCATAAGCTTCCATCGGTTCTTACTTTGCAGCCTAAAGTGTTTGGATGTACAGCTTTTGTTCATATTCCAAAATCATATCGTAATAAACTCGAACCGTGTGCTGAAAAATGTGTCTTTGTGGGATATGGGGTTACTCAAAAGGGGTATAGATGTTACAATCCTAAAACTCATCGTATGTTTACTACGATGAATTGTGATTTTTTGGAAACCAAGTATTTCTACTCTGAGGAACTCAGTGGTCAGGGGGAGGAACAAAGTGACACACTGAGTTGGCTTCAATATTCATCAGAAGTTCAGACCACTACCTCATCAGAAGTTCAGACGACAGATAAAGATTTACAGTCCCCCTCTCAAAGTGACAACCTATATCCAGACCTGATATCCGAGGTAAATTGTTCTGAACCAAGCCATACTTTGAATGATATGGATATTCCAGCTAATGAAGTGCAGGAAAATGTTAATGGAGAGTCAGAAAATATAGAAGAAGTAACCCCTCCAGAAAATGCTCCAGAAAGTGCTCCAGAAAGATATATTCTCCCACCAAGGTCTACCAGAGGAATTCCTGCAAAGAGATATTCTCCAGAAAAGAGTTCCCGGTCTACTAAGTATCCGGTAGAAAACTTTGCTAATATTGCAGAAGGTTTTTTCTCCAAAGAAGCAAAAGCATTTGCAGCAAAACTATATTCAGAAGAGCTCCCGTCAGATGTAGAGCATGCCTTGAAGTTAAAAAATTGGAAGGATGCTATGGATAGTGAAATGGAGGCTCTTATGAAGAATGATACATGGGAGAAGTGTTTTCTTCCAAAAGGAAAGAATCCAGTAGGGTGCAGGTGGATTTATACCATCAAGTATAAACCAAATGGGGATGTAGAAAGATATAAAGCAAGACTTGTTGCCAAAGGGTACACTCAGACTTATGGCATTGACTATTCAGAAACTTTTTCTCCAGTTGCAAAGCTAGATACAGTAAGGGTTCTTTTCTCAATAGCAGCAAATCAGGGGTGGTCTCTTCACCAGTTCGATGTGAAGAATGCTTTCTTGCACGGAGAATTAAAAGAGGAAGTGTATATGGATCCTCCTCCAGGTTTTTCCCATAATTTTAAACATGGGGAAATTTGTAGGTTGAAGAAGTCCTTGTATGGACTTAAACAGTCACCTAGAGCTTGGTTTGGAAGATTTACTCTTGCGATGAAGAAGTATGGATATCAACAAAGCAATTCTGATCACACATTGTTCCTTCGTCATAGAGGGAATCTGGTAACATGTCTAATAATTTATGTTGATGACATGATTATCACAGGAAATGATGAAAAGGAGATTGATCAACTAAAAACAGCGTTGTTTGCAGAATTTGAAATGAAAGATTTGGGAGATCTGAAGTATTTTCTTGGAATAGAAGTTTCAAGGTCTAAACGTGGAATTTTTATTTGTCAGAAAAAATATATATTAGATCTTCTGGCAGAAACAGGAATGATTGATTGTAAGCCAGCAGACACACCCATGGTCATCAATCAGAAGTTGTTTGTGAAGACAGATGCTAAAGCTACTGATAAAGGAAGATATCAAAGGTTGGTAGGGAAACTTATTTATTTGGCTCATACTCGTCCAGACATAGCATATGCTGTTGGAGTAGTTAGTCAGTTTATGCATCAACCTCAGGAAGATCATATGGATGCGGTTCTGCGAATTATTAGGTATCTCAAAGGGACTTCAGGTCATGGGGTGTTATTTAAGGCTAATGGTCACCTCAAAATTCAGTTATATACAGATGCAGATTGGGCAGGAGATAAAGGTAATCGAAGATCTACTTCAGGATATTTCTCGTTGATAGGTGGTAACTTGGTTACATGGAAAAGTAAAAAACAGAAAGTTGTCTCCTTGTCAAGTGTTGAAGCTGAGTTTAGAGGTATAGCTAGAGGACTAGCAGAAGCTTTGTGGTTGAAAGAAGCTGGTGTCTGAAATAGGTTTTGCCCCCAAAGAAAGTATTCGAATCATGAGTGATAATGAAGCTGCTATCCAGATCTCTGAGAATCCAGTTCAACATGATAGAACCAAGCATGTGGAGGTTGATCGTCACTTCATAAAAGAAAAGTTGAAAAGTGGAATTATCAAGTTACCGTTCGTAAAGTCTGAAGACCAGTTGGCTGATATTCTAACTAAAGCAGTGGGAACATCTATGTTTCATAAGTGTCTAAGCAAGTTGAATTTCGGTAATTCCGATATTCAACTTGAGGGGGAGTGTTAGAATATGTGGCCTCAGAAGTATATCAGTCCGAGAAGGGCCCAAGCCCAAGATATTAGAGTCGGTCATATGACCTAATTAGGGTTTAATTCTAGTATAAATAGAGGCATAAGTTGTAATCAAAGATTATCACAAATTAATACAAAAGCGTTTCATTCATTCTATTCTTCTTAACACGTTGTTCCTTGTTATTTGGAGAGAGTTTAATGGTAATTGACAAATAGTTGATGTCTTTAGATACATATATTTTTGTTCGTAAAATCTTGTTAACAATACAAGAGTTGTAATATATTATTATTTTTTATTTTTTTTTAAAAAGCACATTAAAACGTCTTCTTCAAACAATATTCTATATCCACTGTATATAGATCAACAAATTGTGCAATATAAGAGAGGTATTTATTATTTTATTCTTCGTTGTAAAAGCCTAGTTATTATTATATAATACAATTACCGTACCTTAGGAACAGTAGTGGCTGCTGACGTCAGCTATTTCGTCTTATTTCTATTTTGTCTTTTTGTGTTTTTATTTTTTTAAAAAGCACATTAAAACGTCTTCTTCAAACAATATTCTATATCCACTGTATATAGATCAACAAATTGTGCAATATAAGAGAGGTATTTATTATTTTATTTTTTTTTAAAAAGCACATTAAAACGTCTTCTTCAAACAATATTCTATATCCACTGTATATAGATCAACAAATTGTGCAATATAAGAGAGGTATTTATTATTTTATTCTTCGTTGTAAAAGCCTAGTTATTATTATATAATACAATTACCGTACCTTAGGAACAGTAGTGGCTGCTGACGTCAGCTATTTCGTCTTATTTCTATTTTGTCTTTTTGTGTTTTTTTTTTATTTTTTTTATTTTTACGATTGTATACTTTTAGAGTTTCTTATTTTTACCACTTAACTTTTAGGTTTTATCACTTTAGTCTAACTTTTTGCATACAAAAACTCTTTTAAAAGAGAATAATTATACTATTTTTTGCCCCGGTAAAACAATTACACTATTCTTTTTTTTGCTTTTTTTTCTATTTTTTCCCCTTTTTACAAAAACTCTTTTAAAAGAGAAAAATAATTATAGTTTTTGCCCCGGTAATTAGACAAGTAACTACAAAACCCTTTTAAAAGAGAAAATTACACTATCTTTTGCCCTGGTAATTAGACAAGTAACTACAAAACCCTTTTAAAAGAGAAAAAAATTATACTATTTTTTGCCCCGGTAATTAGACAAGTAACTACAAAACCCTTTTAAAAGAAAAATTATACTATTTTTTGCCCCGGTAATTAGACAAGTAACTACAAAACCCTTTTAAAAGAAAAATTATACTATTTTTTGCCCCGGTAATTAGACAAGTAACTACAAAACCCTTTTAAAAGAAAAATTATACTATTTTTTGCCCCGGTAATTAGACAAGTAACTACAAAACCCTTTTAAAAGAAAAATTATACTATTTTTTGCCCCGGTAATTAGACAAGTAACTACAAAACCCTTTTAAAAGAAAAATTATACTATTTTTTGCCCCGGTAATTAGACAAGTAACTACAAAACCCTTTTAAAAGAGAAAAAAATTATACTATTTTTTGCCCCGGTAATTAGACAAGTAACTACAAAACCCTTTTAAAAGAAAAATTATACTATTTTTTGCCCCGGTAATTAGACAAGTAACTACAAAACCCTTTTAAAAGAGAAAAATAATTATACTATTTTTTGCCCCGGTAATTAGACAAGTAACTACAAAACCCTTTTAAAAGAAAAATTATACTATTTTTTGCCCCGGTAATTAGACAAGTAACTACAAAACCCTTTTAAAAGAAAAATTATACTATTTTTTGCCCCGGTAATTAGACAAGTAACTACAAAACCCTTTTAAAAGAAAAATTATACTATTTTTTGCCCCGGTAATTAGACAAGTAACTACAAAACCCTTTTAAAAGAGAAAAAAATTATACTATTTTTTGCCCCGGTAATTAGACAAGTAACTACAAAACCCTTTTAAAAGAGAAAAAAATTATACTATTTTTTGCCCCGGTAATTAGACAAGTAACTACAAAACCCTTTTAAAAGAAAAATTATACTATTTTTTGCCCCGGTAATTAGACAAGTAACTACAAAACCCTTTTAAAAGAAATAATTATACTATTTTTTGCCCCGGTAATTAGACAAGTAACTACAAAATCTTTTAAAAGAGAATAATTATACTATTTTTTGCCCCGGTAAAACAATTACACTATTCTTTTTTTTGCTTTTTTTTCTATTTTTTCCCCTTTTTACAAAAACTCTTTTAAAAGAGAAAAATAATTATAGTTTTTGCCCCGGTAATTAGACAAGTAACTACAAAACCCTTTTAAAAGAAAAATTACACTATCTTTTGCCCTGGTAATTAGACAAGTAACTACAAAACCCTTTTAAAAGAGAAAAAAATTATACTATTTTTTGCCCCGGTAATTAGACAAGTAACTACAAAACCCTTTTAAAAGAGAAAAAAATTATACTATTTTTTGCCCCGGTAATTAGACAAGTAACTACAAAACCCTTTTAAAAGAAAAATTATACTATTTTTTGCCCCGGTAATTAGACAAGTAACTACAAAACCCTTTTAAAAGAAATAATTATACTATTTTTTGCCCCGGTAATTAGACAAGTAACTACAAAACCCTTTTAAAAGAAAAATTATACTATTTTTTGCCCCGGTAATTAGACAAGTAACTACAAAACCCTTTTAAAAGAAAAATTATACTATTTTTTGCCCCGGTAATTAGACAAGTAACTACAAAATCTTTTAAAAGAGAATAATTATACTATTTTTTGCCCCGGTAAAACAATTACACTATTCTTTTTTTTGCTTTTTTTTTATATGTTTTTAAGATTGTATTTACCATTTTCTATAAAGAACGAATTGCATTTTTGGTCCCTGTGTTATCACACCTTTTGCAAGTTTGATACAAACATGTGCAAAGTCGCGAAACGCATCCCTGTCATATCACACATGTTGCAATTTTGGTCCAACAGTAACGTTCCGTCTATTTTTACCGTTAAATACATCATGTGCCCCTCACGTGAGGGGTAATACTGTCTTTTCATTATAAACAATTATATTTGCCGGTCACAAGCCAGATGGTCTGCCACGTGGTTCCACGTCATATACCACATAATATATTTAAAAAAAATAAAACACTAAACCTGTATCTGTTGTTACTTCTCCAAAATGATTCCATCTTCACAAAATCAACCCAAAAAATCTTTCTTGCATTTCTTAGATCCATTTATTTTCTCCAAATATTTCAATCTTAACAATATGCTACGTAATCACTCTCAAAAATAAATAAATAAATAGATAATCCACAATGTTTTCAACAAAGAACCCTAGAAAATAATATTGGGTATTTTTGAAAAAAACAATCTAATCTAATATCTTTCCAGATTACTTATACAAATAATACCTACGAACAAAAAATCAATGGCAGCCATTGATGTCGGTGGGAGAATGGAGGAAGAGAACCGGCGATGGCGGTGGATAGTTCAGTAACCGGCGACGATAAAATGGAGGAAGGAAATCAGTGGCCGGTGTAGTTCAGTAACCGGCGACGATAAAATGGAGGAAGGAAATCAGTGGCCGGTGGATAGTTCAGTAACCGGCGACGATAAAATGGAGGAAGGAAATCAGTGGCCGGTGGATAGTTCAGTAACCGGCACGATAAAATGGAGGAAGGAAATCAGTGGCGGTGGATAGTTCAGTAACCGGCGACGATAAAATGGAGGAAGGAAATCAGTGGCGGTGGATAGTTCAGTAACCGGCGACGATAAAATGGAGGAAGGAAATCATGGCGGTGGATAGTTCAGTAACCGGCGACGATAAAATGGAGGAAGGAAATCAGTGGCCGGTGGATAGTTCAGTAACCGGCGACGATAAAATGGAGGAAGGAAATCAGTGGCGGTGGATAGTTCAGTAACCGGCAACGATAAAATGGAGGAAGGAAATCAGTGGCCGGTGTAGTTCAGTAACCACCCACTGCCATTGATTCGACCTTTTTTTTGCTGCTGATCGGAAAAAGAAGGATGCGTATATCAAACCGGCGATGGTTTTCTTTTGGCTGCAGATTGGAAGGTGTGTCGGTGGTATATTATGTGTATATACTATATAATCTCTATATATAACTGTTATATGTATGTATATATGGATCTAATATTGGTATATAATCTGATTTGATATAAGCTGATGGGTGAGGTGAAATTGACACCGGACTCTAATGTTGATTTTGACATCTTTTCAACAAAGAACCTTAGTAAATATCAGAGAGAAAGTGGAGATGGGGATACAAATGTGCTTTGGAAATTATATAATCGGTTGTATGTAAGTATATATGGATCTGATGTTGATGTCGGGATGTGATGTTGATGCCGAAATTTGATGGTGGTGTTCATATGATGTACCTTAACCCAGATTAAGGTTGTGAGTGTGCAGCCACATAATGTATTTTGATTAGTTGCAGAAATAGTCCTTGTTTATAATGAAAAGACAGTATTACCCCTCACGTGAGGGGCACATGATGTATTTAACGGTAAAAATAGACGGAACGTTACTGTTGGACCAAAATTGCAACAGGTGTGATATGACAGGGATGCGTTTCGTGACTTTGCACATGTTTGTATCAAACTTGCAAAAGGTGTGATAACACAGGGACCAAAAATGCAATTCGTTCTTCTATAAATATTGAAAGAAATTTTTTTGTATTCCTTTTGAAGCACAAAGAAACCAAAATTAGAGTTAAAAATATATGTGGCAAAATGATCACATTAAGTTAGGAACAAACGACCAGAAATACATAGTGCTTTTTCGAATAATAATCTCTCCATCCACCGCAAGTTTGTTACGACGTTTTTATCTGCTGCGAAGACTAAAGGATGCATCATTTTTTTATCTGCTGCGAAGACTAAAGGATGCATCATTTGCAGGATTAACTTTTCTTTTTATCATGTTGGTAATTCATATTTTCGTTTTTTGTATACATAGAACGGTACCTGCGCGTTGCGGCGACAGTGGAGGTGGCGGCGCTGATGGTGATGTAATGACGGCGGCGGCGGCGGTGGTGACGGGTCTTGGTGGTGGCGGCGGAGATTGGTGGTGGTGGCGGTGCCGGCGGCGATGGCGAGTAGTGTAAGTTAAAGATGTAATTTGGTTTTGATGAAATGTTGAAACTTAAAATGTTAACAAGACTATTTGTTTTATAATATAGTATAGATTTAGATATATATATATAGAGGTAGAGTTAACGTGAGAAAAACAAATATGGAGAGAACCGTGAGAACCACTAGTTTCCCTCCTTCTTTTTTCGTTGTTTAATTTTTTATTTTTTATTTTTTGAATATTTTTTTTGTTTTTTATTTTCTTTTAACAAAAACCCATTCAAAAAAAAATTTTTTTTTTTTTTTTGTAAAAAATCATATGGGTTACGTGTTGAAAACATATGGATACGGTACGGGCGTTGCCCTCATCCGTTCTAAAGGGTTGTCACCGGACGCATATGTGAATAATATGGATTTGATGGGCGGCGATCCAAGAGATGATGACGGTTTGATACGGTACGGGCGTAGCCCTTAACTCTAAGGGCAAAGCCCTTAAAGATGAATTTTTAGTGGTTCTCACCATATATGTTGGTTCTCACTTGATCCTTCACTAGATATATTGTTCTCCATATTTCGTATCTAACATGAATCTCTTTTGTTTAGTTATTTAAATAATCTAACATATATCAATAAGATCATATTTACATGTCCACGTTTTAGTTTCAAATCGATCATTATGTTAGTTAATTTGATGGCTAATAAAAGAAAATGATTTCAATATTTAACCTCTTAATATATAATAACGATACGATTTTTAAATTAATCTACTGGGTAAGAAAGTTCAGGATGCATCCTTTAGTCTTCGCAACAGATAAAAACGTCGTAACAAACTTATGGTGGCTGCAGAGTTTATTATTTGAATAAAGCACTATATATTCTTAGGCTATTCCCAATGCTAAGGATATTCTTAAGCATTTTTTAGTTTTCACATTATATCCTTATAAATTTTTAAAATTGTTACAATTTTTTTAATTTTTTAATTTTACTTCCAACCATACAAAATTGTTACATATCATTATTTTATATACAAATAAAAGATATATATTCTATAAACTTCTAAGAACGTGTCTTTAAGTAAGGTTATATGCTCTGTGGACGAGCAATGATGGACATGCTTTAATACCATGGGTAAAATAAAAAAACAAAAATATGGAATGACATGTACAAAAACTCCTATTGGAGATACGTTTTTACAATTCCTATCCTTAAAATTAGAATCCTATGTGTACTAATTGCAAAGATGTGTCATTGTCTTGTTGAAAGACTCACAAGAGAGTGTTAAAAGAAACGTACCATCTTTTACTTTTGTTTTTTAAAACCTTTTTATCCGAATGTTGCGAAAGTTATTTGTTTTTATTTATCTACGCATTCGTATAAAAGAAGGTCAAATAATGTAACTCAAACTTTGATATGATGTTTCTTATCAGACTTTATAAAATTGACAAGAATATATAATTTTAGATGATAAAGTTTCAATCACGACAACATTATAGTTAAAATTTTAACAAAAAGCACTTGAGAATGTTTCACCAATTATAGTTCACAAGTTCAAACAAAAGCTTTCACAAATTTCAAAAGCAGCTTTGTTGAGATATAAGCAAAGACGACTAGAGAGTCAAGACTAGTGAAATAAGTTCAGCTTGAGTACGTGTAGGAAAAACTTTTTGTAAACTTATTTGAGTATAATAAAATCAATTATTTTGTTATTTCAAACTCGAGACCCATGTCGTTTACTTATTTTTTACTTTTTTAGAACTTTAATTTGCTAGAATCGCTAATTTAAGAGCACAAGCTCGATAAAATTGAAATCCTTAAAAGGAGGTTGATTCGCAATATAGCAAGCTCAGCTCTTGACGGATGTTAAGCAATACAATTTGTTAGAGATTGAGGGGATCGAAGTTTATCAAACTCAGACTCGAGAAGCTCATTAATCGAAGGAATCAGTGACACAATATATTACAACCTTAATAGTTAATACGTGTATCTATATAATTTACTTTTTTAGTTATGGATAATCCTTTAGGATTAGTTGACAAAAATTATTCTAAAATCATGATAGCTAATAAAATTCATCTAGTAGTAAATAGTTATGTGAACACATATCGTGTTTATGCCAGGGGGTTGACACTTAACAATCAAACACATCGCTATTCTCCTTAATTATACTCAACATTTAGCAGAAAACTTATGTAAAAAGGAAAAAAAGAATCATTAAAAAAATTAATAGGCCTTGAAAAAGTAACAGCTAACATGACATCTAACACTTTTTCGTTCATCGCCGACAAGATAAATTGGTTTTTATCCAGTCAACTTCTACGATGAAAACATATAAGTTCACGCCGATGGCTTTCTTCCGGATCGAGAATATAAATTCACGTACACTACAACAAATCATGAGTTTCATCACATTTATTTTTTACGCATATAATGAAATGCGTAAATTTTTTATTCTTTTAAAAAACTTAGAAGTTCATAGTAACTATACATATAAAATGTAAAATATAAAAATAAAGTGTGTAAAATTTTACATACATAAACGTATGTAAAGTATATAAATTCTACGCATTTAAAAATATATAAGATAAAAAATCCACATAATTAGAAGTGTAAAAATTGCTTAAATTCTACACTCTTAAAAATATATTATACAAATATACGTGCGATGCGACGACGATGGTGACGGTGACGGGTCGAGGTGGTGGTGACTGGTTGCCACCACGAGTGGTGTAAGTTATCGATGTAAAAAGGTAATGTAGTTATTTTAGGAATTAAGGGGTATATATTGTAAATTAATTTCATTAAGGAGTATATGGGTATTTAATAGCATTATGGATTAATGTTAGTTATATTAGTAAGAATTTTTATTATTTTAAATGTGGTTATATTAATAAAGATATTTTTAATATTTTAAAGATAGAAAAGTTGAAAGGGGGAGGAGGGGTTGACATGTACGACACAGGGTATGTTTGGCACAAAAGATTCGAGCTGGGGTTGTAGTTGGGGACTTGGAGCTGGAGCTTGGAAATGGACCTAGGAGCTGGGGCTTCTATTTCAACCTTTTTTACACAAGCTTTTATTTTAAAGACCTTTTGGGCCTTTTTGGGGCTGGGGCTTTTGATTTCAAATACGTAACCAAACAGGGCTTTTATTTTAAAAGGGGATTCCTTTTAAAAACTCGGGGCTATTAAGCTCCTAAAAGCCCCTTGCCAAACATACACAAAGCCGTTTAAACACATCCAAGGCAAAATTCAAACAATAAACAGGAAGAAACTTCAGATACGAGTAGTGTTGACATGTACTCAAAGATTGGCCGAATGCAGTGCCGGCTCTGAGGGGGTAGAGATTGTACGATATATGCTAACTGAGATCACGACGAGATGACGAGATGTGAGCAAAGAGTGTATTTGCTTTTAAAACTGAAGTATTTATACGAAGGTTGGTAGTTTGGTCATATTGGTCAATTGGTCATAAAAACAGAAGAAGATATAAGGAGTGTTTTTTTTCTTTTGCAACTGACGGAGAAGAAGGTTAACGGAGAAAAAGGTCAGATGGTTTGGGATAGAAGTGAATATATAAAATTGTTGGTGAAGGGTCAGAACAACTAAATGCCACAAATATATATATTATTATTTATTTATATAAATAATAAAATGTCCAACACTCTAATCTCGTTTTGTCAATTTAGTGCAATTGATGGTAAATATAATTATAAATTGTACTTTTATCTTCATGCTAGTAAGTAAAGATCCTGAATTAGATTTGATTATTGGTTGTTTTCACTGCACTTTTTAAATTATTTAGGAATGTTTTTTTTTTAAAAAAAATTTATATTTATAAATTTCGGTAAAATTTTAGAGGACTACTTTTTAATCTCGAGCCGGGCCCTGAAAATCTTCAACATTCTCGGAGACGGCACTGGCCGAATGTATGGAATGACCACAGTGTCATGAGTCGGTAACGGTTATTCCATGACTACCTAGACCAAATAAGTCTAGATGAAGACGAGGTCGTTGCCAACCAGACCCTAAACCCGTGTATGGAAAAATTATTCCGAGACGACCTGATTCATTGACTAACGAGTTGTAACGTAAACCGAAAGTGCAAGTTCATCAGATGCAAGTTCGTCCCGACATTCTAGCTATGAACTCAGAGAGCAACTTAAGCAAACTGTATTGTTTCAAGCCGTGAATAAGAAAGTTTAGAGACTATTTAAGAGGCGAAAAAAGGCTAGTTTTCAAAGCGTTCAAAATTCTCCAAATGACAATTCCTAGAGTATTTGACGGGAGTATGGCGATGCGTTTCGTTCGATCTTGACAATGACGAAGACGTGTAGTAATTTATTATTTTTATAATAGTAATGGTTTTTTAATTATTGTAATATTTTTATTTTATAAATCTGTGATTTTTAATTATTATGTTCAATTGTAAAAAAAAAATAGAAAAAAAAATATGTTCTTGAAGAAGAAGTGATGTGTTTTTTTTGGAAAGAATGTATAAGCTTTTAAATTTTGAAGAGATCGAATATGTTCTTGAAGACACTTCTCTCTACCGCATATATTTGTGTAGGCAAATATATAGATACAACCATACAATTGTAGATCACTAACACATGTTAACTTTTACATAGTGTAATAGCTGGTTAATTGGTTGCACAATGCACATGGAGTAGTTCTAAATTTGGGAAGAAAAAGAAGGGGGTATTTCTACTTTCAACTTTGCTTTGCGTTCATTGTAAGAAGGGTATCAACATCAAGACTTGACACGTGTGTTGCATAGTGGATGGGGGACCACTGATCGGATCACCTGGGTCCCCTCCTCACCATTGTGAGCCATGATTGTGCGCTACAAATAAGAAGGCTCCAACCCACTTACACAACATAAGGCTGCCATCCCACCACCTTCTTTTGTTTCACTTCTCTTGCTACTACTTTGCTTCTTTTTACGGAGTATTAATTTCACCAGTATAAATTATGGGTTAAAGACTAAAAGGTAATTTACTTTATATATAGCTCGAGATTAATTTAATTAAATAGAAACCATAGTAGCCGTGCACAAAAGTCGGGTTTTGCTCAACCCGAACCGGGTTTGGTTAACGAGACTAGAAACCAGGTTTGACCAAATCCGAATTGTTTTGAAACCGGTTTTGGTCAAAGGTGGAACGTTTTTTTGATTTTTTTGTCCAAAGCCGAACCGACCTGATTTTGAACCCGGTATCTACCTGATTTTGAAACCCGAAACCAAAACCGGTTTAAAACCGCCGGGTTTTCCAAAACCCGAACCGGTTTTGGTCAAACCCATGTTTGACCCGGCGGTTTCGGTTTTTCCAACCCGGTTTAAGAAAACCGGTTTTTATGTGCACCACGGTTACCCTATATACTTGTGTAGCTGTAGGCCTTTAGCTATATCTATACTAGCTAGATATATATGAGAGATCAGTATATCCTTATTAATCATAAGCCCTAATTTTGATTTGATTGTTAGGATCTTATATCAATTTTAAATCGATGAAAATCATTATGTAAGTTAAAAATAAGCAGCAAAATAGAGGCATGTAAATACCATTACAATTCACTCTTTTCATTCTAACGAGTAAAACACAAGAGGTACTTCAATTCTAAGAAGCATTGGCCCATGCCCCATGGTATGGTCGATTTGCACTCGCAGCCAACATCAACGTTCCACATGCATGTCTTATAAGGGTGGGCAGAGTGCTTCTCCAATTCCTTTTACTTTTTTCATCACTCCGTGTTAGCAAAGAATGTTTCACCATTTTCTTTTCATCTCTCACCATTTGAAAGAAGACAACAGTACCAAGAAAAAAACAAAACAAATAATTAAGGTGAGAGTTTAGGGAAGAAATCAGACACCACCATCACCACTTTGCTCCCTACCCAATAGGTACCTATAAGGCGAGGCGGTATTCCGCCCGGTCACCGGTCGGTCATTACCTTGCTCTCTTACGTACTCCGTCCATCCTAAAAAGCTACTTTCCAACAAGACTAAATGCATCTTTTGAACTATATTGTATTAGTATTCATTGTAAAAGAGATCATTTATTTCACACAATTTATTGGCAAGGTTTTTTTCTTTAACACGGCAAATTATATTAGATTTTTGGTCCTTAAGTTGGCACGTTATAAACTTATTTTTCTTTAGTCTAAAAATTACAATTATGATCCCCAAAGTTGGTCATATTTTCCAAATTATACTCCGCGACCAAACACCATCCAGTTTTTGCCGTTAACCCCCCTATTGACAAACATGTGAGGTTATCGTTGTCTTTTAAGCTTTAGAATGAAAAGTGATAATGAACTACATGAAACGAAAAATAAGAAAAAAAACATATTCCAACTCATATCCCCTACGTGAGATACACGTCAGGTTATTTGATACACTTTAAGACTATGGTATATCAAATCTTTGTAAATATAATAAGAGGACTATAACACATATTGTTTCAATCGGATTCGCGCTTCAGAGCCTCCTCGTAGAATAGATCATAAATTAAAGAGAAAATATCACAAATGGTCCCTGTGGTTGTTCATATTAGCATTTCGCGCCCTGTGCTTTTTTTCCGTTGCTAACAGTCCCTTGGTTTTTCATTTTCATTGCCACTAGCCCCTGTCACTAACAACCGTTAGTTTAAGGTCGTCAGTGAGGGTATAATCGTCCATCTACAAAAATAACCCTCTTCTTCTTACTCTTCACCCTCCTCCTTTCTTCTGCCTTCTTCCAGCCACCCCCACCACCACCAAAATCTGTAAGTTCTAAAAACCCTAACCCATACATCAATATTAATAAAGCCCAATCTTAAAAACAAAGGGCTAATTGCTTGGAAAGTGCTCAAACTTTGACACTTTTGTTTTTGTGGGGCCCCAACAAACAAAAGTTATATTCAAGGGAATGAAACCGGCTAAAATTTCTTTTGTGGGGTCATGACCTGTTTCTGCTAATGTGTACTCCAAACTAACCGGTTATATCTTTCTTTTTTTAAGTAAACATCTGCCACCTTGAAGCCATGTGTATATTTTAGTTATTATACAATTTATATAATATAAATAATTACAGTCTAATCCAGCCCCAACTACCACCACCATTTCCCAGATTCATTATCCACACAAAAACCGAAAATCATGAAATCATTTTCTAATCAAATCATCTAATATCACCATTCAGTCATATATATATATATATATTGTATATCTTAATGGATGGGTTTTGTTGTCGATAAGATCCATTTCCCTTGCTGATGTTGTAGATCCACATATATAAATTTAAGTTTTATGATCATAGTTTCATAGTTTTTATTGGATCAAAACTATAGTGGGCGGAGGTGGATTTAATTTCGTTGGTATTATTGCAACTCAATGGCGGCTAATGAAGGATGGAATAAGGTGGTGCGAAGACAGAAGAAGAATTTCAACAACAAACATGGAGTTTTAATGTAGTTGCCAATATTTGATTGGACAAAATGAAAAAAACATTTTTTATTGTTTTTTGTTGGAACTGTCTAAGGTTCATTCTATTTTATAACTAGTGTTTTTTTTTAATCTTTGAATGACGAAATATGTAATATTAATGTATAGATATAGATATTTTCGATGTTTTTGTATGAGATGTTTGACAAAGAAAGAAAGATATTCTTATGATTTTTTGAATAAGTTGCTGGGATGTTTGAATAAGTGAAAATTTGATTTGTCGCCGGAAAACATGGTGTCTGTCGGGAAAAAAAACATCACCGGAAAATCTTATGGGAAGGAAGAAGATGTTGACTTGGTGGAATATCTATGTGGAATTGGATATTTGTTTGAAAAAAAAGACATGAAATGTCCATGTAATCAATAAATCAGTAAATGAGTTTAAAAAAAGAAAAGAAAATGAGTTTCAAAAATATTTTTAACCGGCTACCTGTATCGAACCCTACAAAAGAAATTTTAGCCGGTTACATTCCCTTGAATAGAACTTTTTTTTGTTAAAGCCCCAAAAAAACAAAAGTGTTAAAGTAAAGCACTTTCCAAGCAATTAGCCCAAAAACAAAACCCACAATTCCTTTAATTAAAAAATTAATATTCCTAATAAAAAAAATCAACTGCTAAGCTGCTCTAAGAACCTAGCCTTGTAAACTTACCTCGCACAAAGTGGGTTTCTTCCTTGTGAATGTTTCCAACATCGCTCCCAGTTCATACTATTTATTCCATCCCATATTTTGTGCACATAAGACATGCATTGTAAAAGTTTTTAAAAATAACCAAAACCTGATAACGATGCTCCTTTCGGCTCAATCAACAGCAAAAACATAAGTAAATTAAATTGAAGGTTGGTGAATGTTGATGGGATGGAAATATAAGGTCAGTTGGGTGGAGATGTGGCAAGCCATGAGTGGTTGGTCAAAAGTCAACACCAACCATAGACCATAGTTCATACATTGTAATCGAAAGGTGGGAACTGGGAAGTGTGGTTGTGTTTCACGGCTTCATATATTACATACAAGAACAAGATTTCTAATTTCTTAGGTTTTTTACATTTGGACAGTTTTTGTTTGTTTAATTGATATCAGGTATTTTCTTAATTACCGTATAAGTATGATTTTAGAAGATATAGATAGAGATGTAGATAGGTATAACATATAAAATATTAATTAAAAAGGGTTTATTATTACAAATAGTCCCTCTAGTTAGTCAAAAGACGATTATACCCTCACGTGGTTTACACGTGAAGAGTTTAAGCGGTTATAAGTAACAGATGTTAGTGTCAGGGACTGCTTGCAATGAAAATGAAAAATCAAGGGACGAATAGCAACGAAAAAAAAGCACAGGGGGCAAAATGCTAATATGAACAACCATAGGGACCATTTGTGACATTTTCTCTAAATTAAAGCTTTCAATAAAATATCTATCACCTAGATACATGGAAGGGAAAACTCAAATAAAACTACTATATATAGAAATTAAATTCATGTGCTCATCCCTAAATATGCTTAGTGTAGAACTCAAAATTGAGACCTCTTGTTAAATAAGAGACTTGCCACTAGACCATTTTATGCCTGGGATAAAATGTTTAACCTTCTAATTTAACCTCAACGTACTATAACCGTATGCGGTCCATGGTTTATGATTGCATATATGTGAAAGAGACGAGTCGGGGCTGAATCCTTGTGGAGCCATGTGATGTGGTGGTCATACAAAGGCAAATTGGCTCAAACTTGGCAACACATATATACCTCCGAATTTTTGGATACTTTTGCTTAGCTTTTTTTCTTCTTCTTTTAAAGGTCTAGGTACTTAGTTACTGTCTACTTTGCAAATTAAAAGCACCGTAAAATAATGTCGAAATTTTAGATGCAATATATGATTTTTCATTTTAACGTTGAATAAAACAAAAGGGGTAATTGGATGGGAACCTCCTGATCCCATGTACCATTTGTTACCCACTAATCCCCCAGCTAGGCTAGTGTCCAGGTGAATCTCAACCACTTAATAATCTCCTGATTATCTCAAGTTTGTCTTTGGCAATACTCGAACCCAGGACCTCTCCTGGAAAGTGACGGCTGGTGGTCACTAGGCTATTACCTAGTGGTTATTTTAACGTTGAATATAGATAAACACGAAAGACATTTCAAAAATATGTTTATAGTGGTGAGGTTCTTTTTGATAAGACATTTCAAAAATATGTTTATAGTAGTGAGGTTCATTTTGATGATAAGAGCCTAAAAGCTTAGTTTGCAAGAATTCAAGCTGAGGCGGTACCAAAGTTGGGAAGAAGGGTCGCCCCACTGAAAATTTAAATTTTGGCCAAAATTACTTTCTTGTATTTTTTTTTTCCTATGGATTTTTTAGCTTTGCATTCAAGAATGACGATAGACTCAATTAGATACGGAACCCAGTGGGTTAAACCCAAGTGGCCAGGGGTGTTTCACTAAACCTGCTATGCGGGGCTCCGGGGGAGTTTACTTCAAGGTCTCGAGTTCGAACCTTGGTAGGTTCTCCTCGACGGTATTTCCAATTAAGGAGGTGGTATGGTGAGAAAGGCTATTTAAGATTCGCTTAGTGCGGGATCCTTTCGTTGTGCGATTAGCACACATCATACGCGTCTGAGGTAAAATTCACTTGTCAAAAAAAAAGAAAAAAGATACGGAACCCAAATTGAGAAAATTGATGCAAAATTGGAATGTAGAAAAACTGTGTGAAAGATGTCACTTAAGAGTAGACACATGTAAAAGGATTAGTCTGGTAGACAATAAACATGGTAGTGATTTCTTGAGTTGTGTTCCCAAAATGTATGTGTAAGGGGTTTGAACCATTCAAACAAGGGGTTAATTTAATTGGTATGTGTTTCATATTATCGATAGGCAGCCAATTTTCCGATATGATTATCAATGTTTTGTCACAAAAGTGAAGGTTTAGCCGTTTAGGTGTGTTTGACTGTTTAAGTGAAAAGGTGAGAAAAAGAAATTGTCTCAGAGGAAGTTAAAACATACGACTTGAGATGGTAGCTAGTCTCATAGACTCATAGTAGTATGTGTTTCTATAAATTATTTCATTACGAAACTTTATAATAATTAATGTTGAGAAAAATAATCTTATTCTCAATCTTATATATAATAATATAACTAAAAGAGCAGGTTGGGAGTACACTTGGCACCCATAAAATCTCTTTTAGGTCTAATACTCTCTCCTAATTACTCTAGAATTTATATTAATATTTGTAAAAAAAGTCTCATTAATTTACACTTTTTTGTTTTGCATCAATAATTTACACTTTTTAGCCCTGAATACTTAATTTATATTTATTTTTAGCCATCAACTTGAACATGTATTCAATAAATACAATTAATATATTCAATGTAATTTTGACTTTCTTGACTTTTTATCTTATAAATAAATATAAATTTGCACATATATATATCAATGTCGACAACATGACTAAAGATAAATATTAGCTTATAAGTAAACATTATAAAAGATATATAATATTCTTAAAGCTCTCCCAATAAATTATTACTCCATGTGTCCCACTAGAACTCTAGAAGTGTCATGTTTTTAATTTTCAAAGTTTAACATTTGCAACTTTGACCTTAAATAATTTCATTTGTGTTAAATAATACTTGATGAAAGTTATATGAATCTGATAGGTCCCAAAGGAGATAACAGGATGGTTTAAGATGTCTCAAAAAGTTGTAGAGGGGGGGTGAATACAACTTTTTAAACTTAATCAGTCTGAAAAGACTTTTTAATGCGGAATGTAAATTGTCTTAAAGTGTTTATCCATATTCAGCTTGAGATTGATATATAAATGAAACAGTAAGTAAATAAACATAATATAAAGACAGTAAAGTAAAGTGCAGTCCAAGAACAAAGTGCAAGCTGATTTTCAACTAATTCTTTTATTGAAGAATAAAAAGAATTACAAGTAGTTGTGGAACAGATTAGCCTACAAATCTAACTACTTGGTTGAATAGCAAGTTACAACTTTGTTTATTAACTCTACTAGCCTAAGCTGAGTACAACACGGATCCAAGCTGATAAGCTTTAATTGTTGTGAGAGTTAATGTTATGGATGCACACGTTCTTGAGACACAAAGGCTGGTTTATATAGGCATCAACACTGCCTTGGATGCCGTCCATTTCTTTCCACGCGTCTTGATCTAATGGCTTCTGCTTGATCAGTACTAGGTGATAGTGACATTGTCTATTTTGTTCCCTACTTGCTCACCAAGGTTGATCGTGCAGCAACAATAAAATGGACACCTCATAGAATGTTTACAATCAACAACTGGCACTTCTAGAATGTCCTTTCTGGTGCTTATCCAGTTGATTGATGATATATACAAAGTTATAACAACTCTGGAGCACTTGCAAGACTCCAGGCTGACAATGTACCTTCCAAGCTGACTGTAAGACCCAAGCTGATTTCCACCCATCAGCTTGGTCTTCTATCCTTGTTCTTCATCTTTGATTTAGACCAAGTGCTTGTTCTTCTTTTGATGCAGCTTGAGAGATACCATCTTCCAATGAAGATGTTCAGGCTGACTCAGCTTGGAACCATCCAAGCTGACTCAGCTCCAGAACCAAGGACTTAAGTATTTCTAGAGTTGTTTGTCATCTTCAAATCTATCTTGTAATGAATGAGTGACTTGACTCCAACAATCTCCCCTTATTTGATGATGACAAAACCTTTGCAGCTTCTTCTGATCAGACTGGAAATACTTAAACAGATTGAAAGGGTTATCAAGTTGATAACATTATATATTTGACCCTTTTCAATCTTTTCCTTGGGTTCTTTTGATCTTTTTCATTTTATACAATATATACTTACAAAACTACATGAAAAAGATAACATGAACTCTATTTACTTAATAAATTTGTACATTAAAGCATAACATAGAGTATTTACAAACTTTTGTTACATAAAGGACAGAGTTTGAGTTTTAATCAAGAAAGCTTTCATAATACTCTTCCTTTATGTGATATGGAGTAGGCTTATTCAAATCATAACCCCTTCTTGATCCTTCAATCATTAAGGCTTGATGAAATCTGCTTTTGTTGTCACCAACTTGATTGCAGACCAGCTTGAGAGCATATAGATGTACATTTGGAACCATTGTCAGCTCAGATGCTATTTGTAGCCCAATTTCTTCTTTGTGGGTTCTTATTAACAAACCAAGTTCAGGGTTTCAATGATTTGGCCTTCCATTGGGTTTTCAATTTCAGGAGGCAGACTGAAATTGAGTTTGTCCATCTTTTCACCATATCCAGACTTTTGGATTTTGACATGCAATTCTCTTCTATTGATTAAGTCTTCAATGGTTACTTTCTTCTTCTTTCTTCTTTTGAGACCAAGCACAGTATCATCTTCATCAGCTTCAGAATGATCCTCAGGAGCAAATGGTTGTGGCAGTCCAGAGGTGTCAATATTATAGCTTTTCATTTTGTCAAACCTTCTGGACAAGTCACCAGCCACCACTCCATAATTGCTTGGCTTGTTCAGCATTAGAAGATTATACAACTCCACACATTCAGCATATCCAAGAGTAAACAACTCAGAAATCTCCAACACTTCACTTGTAGCTGAATCACCTTCTCTTCTCAAGTGGATTCTGGGGTATTTACTTGTTTTGGCCTTTGTGAGCTTGACCCCAACAATCTCTTCTTGAATAGCCCTAGTTAGCTTGAATCTCTCCAGTTTTTCTTTTTCTGACAGTGATTGCCTTCTGGAGATGACTATTGGCTTCTTCTTCACTTGAGCTGATTGAATTGTCTTTGGAGAATCATCAAGGTGTTCTTTTTCAAGTTCTTGGAGAGCCCTTTGTGTTTTCTCTTTCTCTTCCCTTATTCTCTGCCTCTTTTCTTCTTCATTGAGCTGATCCTGAAGTCTTAAATATTTTTCTTTTTCCTTTTCTTCACGAATCAGCTTCCTTGCCAATCTGGCACTCTTTGCTTCTTGTCTCTTCTTCAATTCAACTTCATTCTTTCTAACAGCTTCTTCTTCAAGTTCAAGCAGACTTCTTTGTCTTGAGGTACCTTCAGTCTGAGTGCCTTCAGTCTGAGTATCTTGGTCAGCTTGATCTTGTAATGGCTGAATGACAGCTGAGGCTGATCCAGATCCTCTCCTTTTTGTAAAATAAGTCCCAATGGGAATCTTGTCACTGTCATCTGAGGAGGATTCATCTTCAAATTCCATAAGATCTGCATCAGCTTGAAGAGCTAAGACAACTTTCACTTCTGCTCCTTCTTCCTCTTCATCATCAGATTCTACCACAACTACTTCCTCTTCTTGTGTTGAAGCTGGCTCAGTCTGAATTTGAATATCAGCTTGAGTTTCAGACTGATCAGCTCCAATGTTCATTATAACTTCAGAAGCTTCAACTTCTTCTGCATTTACCTCAATATCATCTTCCATAGTGGCAGCAGCATCTCCTCCATCTACTTTCTCCCCTTCTTCTTCCTTCTCCCCCTTTTTGTCATCATCAATGGGGGCAGAGGAGGTGGAGCTGATTGAATTGTCTTTGGAGAATCATCAAGGTGTTCTTTTTCAAGTTCTTGGAGAGCCCTTTGTGTTTTCTCTTTCTCTTCCCTTATTCTCTGCCTCTTTTCTTCTTCATTGAGCTGATCCTGAAGTCTTAAATATTTTTCTTTTTCCTTTTCTTCACGAATCAGCTTCCTTGCCAATCTGGCACTCTTTGCTTCTTGTCTCTTCTTCAATTCAACTTCATTCTTTCTAACAGCTTCTTCTTCAAGTTCAAGCAGACTTCTTTGTCTTGAGGTACCTTCAGTCTGAGTGCCTTCAGTCTGAGTATCTTGGTCAGCTTGATCTTGTAATGGCTGAATGACAGCTGAGGCTGATCCAGATCCTCTCCTTTTTGTAAAATAAGTCCCAATGGGAATCTTGTCACTGTCATCTGAGGAGGATTCATCTTCAAATTCCATAAGATCTGCATCAGCTTGAAGAGCTAAGACAACTTTCACTTCTGCTCCTTCTTCCTCTTCATCATCAGATTCTACCACAACTACTTCCTCTTCTTGTGTTGAAGCTGGCTCAGTCTGAATTTGAATATCAGCTTGAGTTTCAGACTGATCAGCTCCAATGTTCATTATAACTTCAGAAGCTTCAACTTCTTCTGCATTTACCTCAATATCATCTTCCATAGTGGCAGCAGCATCTCCTCCATCTACTTTCTCCCCTTCTTCTTCCTTCTCCCCCTTTTTGTCATCATCAATGGGGGCAGAGGAGGTGGAGCTGATTGACTTTATGAGCTGAGTGAGATCATTTCTCAAGTAAGTGTCAAGCTCAGTCAATTTTGTAGTGTGAGATGAGCTTAAAGTCTTCAGTTCATCAACTATCGAGCTGATTGCTGCAACTTTGTTTCTCAGCTCAGCTTCAGACTCCTCCACTTTGGTAGGCACATTCACAACTTCTTTGAGTTGAGTCTTGATATCTTTGATTTCGTTGAGAACCCTTTTGTTTTTCTTGTTCAGTCTGAGCCTATTGGCCTTGAATCTGGTTCTCATTGACTTTTTCATTCTATCTTGGGAAGTGGCAAAGAGGTCTAAATACCTTCTATTTTCTTTATTTACCTCAGCCATTCCTTGACTCCAACCCCTGATTGTGCCACTCAGCCTGGCACCCATCTTCATTATTTCAGCCATATCACGCATTATTTCTTCTTGTTGGGTGGCCAAAATCCACTGAGTTGTCACAATGTCTTGAAGTTGATCCTGCAATGATACCTGTTTACCCTGTAAAGCATCCATACGTTCACCAAGCTGTGTGATGTCAGCCTTGTGGGCAGTATTCATCTCAGTGAGCTTGGCTACCATATCCTTTAGTATGGATCTGGCCGTAATGGGAGGACCAACAGTTTGCTTTTCAGCTTGAACCCTTTCAGAGGACTCACTGGTGGCCCTAATGGTCGGTATATGAGGCAAATTTAGAGATGGTGGAGCTAAAGGAGTTGTTGGGCGATTTTCCTCATGAGAGTGAGTCTCAAGAGGTGGAGCTGAAGTTGTCAGTCTGGCATCAGCTTGAGGAGAATTAACTTGTAATTCAAGCTGTACATTGCCTGCTTCAGGAAACTGATTTGATTTATCAACTTCAGCATTGGCAGTCATCAGAACATCCCTTGAGGATGGACGAGTACCAGACTGACCAAGTGACTGATCACCCCTTGTGGTGGTGATGAGTCTTTGACTACCAACATCGTGAGGACCATCGGTAGGTGTCTCACCTGCAAGAGACAGATTGAGGTCTTGACGAATCAAGCCCTCTTGACCAAGGGCAGTCCCTTGAGTTTCCACAAGTGCAGAGACGACTGCAGTTGGTGTAATGTTAAGGGTAGAAATGGATGGTCCCTCTTCTGTGATGTTTTGTTGCACCACAGCCTCATTGGGACAGAATTTTGAGGCATGTACTCCACCTTGTGATCTAGGTGAAGCATTGGCAGCCTGTGCAGACCCAAAGTGTAAGAGAGAAGAATCAACTTGAGTACCTTTTCTTGGAGATCTTCTGTACACATGCTCAAGGTTTTCAAGACGTGATAGACTTGACTCTTTATGGACTTGGGTTGAGTCCAGGGGTGTCCCTTTAATGATTTCATCACTCTGTTTGGAGAGTGATGAAGGCGATACAATTATGGACTCAGTCTGACCTTGGGCTGAGGTTTGTCTTTCAATGCCTACATCCTTTTGAGAGGATGCAGCAGTAACAATTTTCCCTTTTATCTTACCTGCACCTTTTTTAGAGGATGCAGATGGGCCAATCGGCTTAACAGCAGGTGAAGCTGCGTCAGCTTGGGAATGTTCCCTTGCAGATTCAGCCTCAAGGGGTAGTTTCCTTTGAGATGAGGACACTTTAGCAGCTTTTGCAGCATGCTCCCCCTCAACTGATGCTTTCTTTCTCTTTAGAGATCTTCTCTTTTTGGGGATTTGTGATTTTGGCTCATTTTGTAAAACAGGAGATTTTTGTGAGGGATCGGCTAGGAAGGGATTTTGTGGGTCCACTTCCCTACCCTCGAAAAATGAAGAACGGTGAGATGGAGAAGGAGTTTCAGGGATATTAGAAGTTGTACCTTGATCACCACCCTGAATGGCTAAGTCTGAATCAGCTTGAGACTGATCAGCTTGCGTCGAAGGGTAGTCAGCCTCAACTCCCTCTTGAGAATCAGATTGATCCTCAAGGTTCTCCATTTCCCTATTCACACAAAAATCTAAATAATCCTGCATAGCAGGGGTTAGTGATTGGTGAACCTCAATGGGTCCAAAAATATTTGAGGCCAGGGGTGAGATTTTTATAAAATCCCCTGTTGCCCTTTGGTAATCTCCTTTTAAAAAAATTTCAATAATGTAACTCAAGATTCTGCCATAATAAACATGTTCAGATTTTGCATAAATCTTGGTCACAAGATCATCAAAAATCAATTTACGAAAATCAATCAACCGATTGTGAACCATGCAGTAGAAAATTTGCATTTCAAGTTTGTTTGGTGTATCAAAACCACCAACCTTAGTTTGAAATGATCTCACAATGGTTGAGATCAAATATTTGTAAATACCAGAAAAATGAGAAATTTTGACCGAACCACCAACCCTCCCTGAATAAACAATATCATTTAAAACAGATTTAGCAACATCTAGGGTTGGGACTGATTCATAGGCAAGGTCAGACTTATACTCTAAATCAAAAATCTTTTTAAAACTATCAAGAGTAAGTATAAGTTGACGAGAAGCATTGTCCAATGTACCAACAATGCATTGCTTGCCTTTGGTGGTGGTCGATACCCTGCTTGTGAGCCAAAACTCACAAAGCTGATTATAATTAATAAAACCAGGAGAAAGCTGCAGAATCTTACCCATTGGATGATAAAAGATATACCTTGCCATGTCAGAATAATCAGACTTATTTGAAGGTGGATGGAGATTGGAATATTGTTGTAACACCCGACATTTTAAAAATATGGGTTTTCAAAAACTTTCACCTAACGGTGTCAAATTGCGGAAGAAAAGACTTTAAAAGTCAAAACCGATAAAAACTGTTCGGTTTCTACGTTTAGTTGGTGTTACATGCAACACCATCAAATAGTTTAAAATGAAAACCCAACGGTTGCCCAACACAAAACAACCGTTCAACAATACTACATAAATTCGACATCAAGTACGAAATGTAAATAAATGTCTAAAGAGACAATCGTCTATGAGTAGCTAAGTTCTCCTGCATGCATCTACCCAACTCTCACTCTTCCTGCATCAACTAGTCCTTCAAGCTAAACCTGAGGGAACAACCACATTTAAGAAACAAGTGTTAACTAACGAATTAGCTAAGTAAGATAACACTATGTTATTAAAGCATTTGTCCAATTAAAACAATCTTCATTATTAGACAAGTTTATTCAGGCACAACACACATCACACGTTCACACATAACTGCATATCAACTTCATATCAATTAGGGTGAATCCCCTACATGTGCCTATCCTTCATTTTATTCACACATTATCACACATATCTTCGTTAACTGCATATAAGTGTAACATAAGTCACACCCGACTAGATGTTTCACCAAAAGGCGAGTCATACTTCGTCGTTAAGGAATGGCAAGCCAATCCAAGAGTAATCCGTATGTGGAGGTTGGTCAAACCCCTCGTATTACTCGCCCTGCATTATAATGACCATGTTGCAAGGAGCCACCCAAGCAACAACTACGTTAACGCACTCGTCCGGCTAAGACCAGTACGGGTTAAGCTTAACATTTTCCCTGCATTATATATTTACGAGCTCGGTTTCATACATATGGTTTAGGTAACACACATTCCTAAACCGTCACACACAAATAGTCTAGGTAACACACATTCCTAGACATTCACACACTTTATCTTCATTACGTTTGGATCCTTAAACGTGCAAGTGACATGGCAACCTAATAAGTCTAGTGAGCTAGGTGTACAAGCCATGTAAGCATGCATATATCACACATCAACTTCATTTCTACATTTCATGCATAATGAGATACTTCGTAACACTACATAAACTGCATAACAATACCCTACATTAAGCAATACTTCATTTCACTACATTAGGGACTGCATTTAAGGTCTCGTGGTCAACTACATAACCCATAATACCTCCCGTGTAACCCCATATGCCCACAAGCAATATAAAGATACCAAATGGAAGTATTTATGATTTGAAACCAGCTTTTCGTTGAATCCCCCAGCGTGTCAAAGTAGTGTATCTTACCTCGGCGTAGTTCACAACAATCAACAACTAGTCACTGTATAAAGCAACTATGCTCGTCTACCTATAATTAGTAAACGATCATTAGACAACTACATACTCACATCATTAAAGTCAATAGCTAGACCCACACACATTAATGACTCACTTTAGTTTCAGGTCTAATCTACATGTCAAATGACGTTACGGTTCAAAAGTATACATTTTCTGAAAATAGATGAGTTGCGCCGCAACACAGAGTTGGGCTGCAGCTCACACCTTTTGTTGCACCGCAATGCTTCTCATTGCGCCGCAACTTAACTTTCTGGAAACCAGTTGCGCCGCAACTGGCCCCGATTCTGCACTAGTTTGATCGATTACACCCCAAACCAGGTCCAAACAATTCTAAATCAAATACAAGACTTTCATACATCAAAATCCTTCATATTCAAACCATTACAAAGCATTTCAACCATTAATTACACCATATATGACTTTAATCCATCAAAACCACCATTAATCTTCGTTAAACGATTCCCCCAAAATCCAATAATTAATCCTAATGACTCATAATATCAAAAGGACCTGAAAACAATGAAATCATACCTGTTCTACCTGTAGATATCAAATAGGGTGCAAAACTCTTGACAATACACACTCGAATCACACGTAAGGAAGCTTTTCAGCTTGCAATTGGTGGAGGAATGCTATGGGGCGGTTTAGGGCTTGTTTAGAGAATGTATTGGCTGCAAATTATGATCTAATGACACCCTCTAATTCCCTAATCCCGTTTTTAGTTTTCCTCATATGTCAAAATCAACCCCCAAGCTTTCTAATCCTTCATTACTAGTCAAAAACTACCCTAGGGACCACATACAACATAAATACTTCTTTAGATGCCACTACATAGGCGTTTAACTACATTATATACACACAAATCCTGCATTATACATTTTAGGCTTTTAAGCCTCACACATAACACACAATAACTACGTATAAGCATTAAATCTAAAATAGACTTAACGACACCCTATGTTGACTTAACGACATTAGTCAACTGTTAAATAAAAAGTTTAGGATGTTACAATTATGGAGGTCGTACCTTGATCTGAGTAGAAACCCATTTGGCACCCTCTATTTCTGGAACCCTATCTCCCTTCAAATAGGTACCGATCTTGTCGACTTGTTTTGGTTCAGGATAGTTAACTTGAGAAGGTGAAACCATTTAATGAGTAAGCTGATTGAAAAATAAAATTTAAAACAAATAATATACGAGAAACTGAAAAACAGAGTATGAGAGCTTTTGAGAGAAAACTAGATGAGAATGATATTAGAGAGATGAGAAAGCAATGGAATAGTGATTTGATCAAACGGGTTGGCTTTTATATGACCTTCCCACCAAAAGTGTGTCGTTTTGTGATTGGAGAGAGAAAGTACATTTACCCCAACGGTCACTTTTTACCATGAAGGGAGTAACGGTTGTGGTTTGTACAGAGGAAAGAGAGACAAACTGAGTAAAACAATATTTTATTTACAACAACAAGGAACAAAAAATATAAAATAACTTACTAAGTAAAATCCAAGCTGACTCCAAGATGAGCTGACTCAGCTTGGTCATCCTTAGGTCAAAACTAAGGTCAATCAGCTTGAGTTTTCCTTAATAGATTATTCCATATTTAACATTCCCAGCTTGCTCAGCAAGGTATTAAACCTTGCTTCATCAAGAGGCTTGGTAAACAAGTCTGCAAGCTGATTGTCTGTTGAAATAAAATGGAGTTCAATATCTTCCTTCATGACATGGTCTCTGATAAAATGATATCTGACATCAATATGCTTAGTCCTTGAATGATTAACATGATTGTTGCTAATTGCAATGGCACTTGTATTGTCACAGAAAATAGGAGTTTTGGACACAATAATATCATAGTCAGCAAGCTGATGTTGCATCCATAGGATTTGTGAACAACAGCTTCCAGCAGCAACATATTCAGCTTCAGCTGTAGAAGTTGAGACTGAATGCTGCTTCTTGCTAGCCCAGCTGACTAACCTATTGCCAAGCAATTGACAACTTCCTGTTGTACTTTTCCTGTCAATCTTACAACCTGCAAAGTCTGAATCTGAATACCCAATTAGATCAAATCCTGAGTCTTTGGGATACCAAAGACCCAGCTTGGGTGTACCTTTTAGATACCTAAAAATTCGTTTCACAGCTTGAAGATGAGATTCTTTTGGACATGCTTGATATCTAGCACAAAGACATGTGGCAAACATAATATCTGGTCTACTAGCAGTTAAGTACAATAAAGAACCTATCATGCCCCTATAAGATGTGACATCAACTGGTTTCCCACTGATGTCTTCACTCAGCTTGGTGGCAGCACCCATAGGTATTTTCATTGGAGAGCAGTTGTCAAAACCAAATTTCTTGAGTAAATCTTTAACATATTTTCCTTGATTAATAAAAATTCCAGAATTGGATTGTTTAATTTGAAGACCAAGAAAATAGGTTAATTCACCCATCATACTCATTTCATAATTTTTAGACATTAGCTTAGAAAACTTTTTGCATAGTCTATCATTGTAGAACCAAAAATAATGTCATCCACATAAATTTGTACTAATAAGATATCTTTTCCTAACTTTCTCACAAACAAAGTTTTATCAACATTACCTCTTTCAAACTTATTCTTTATCAAGAATTTAGACAGTGTATCATACCATGCTCTTGGAGCTTGCTTCAATCCATAGAGAGCTTTGTCCAGCTTGTAAACATGGTTTGGATACTTGGAGCTTTCAAAACCAGGAGGTTGATGTACAAAAACTTCTTCATCAAGTTTGCCATTCAGAAAGGCACTTTTCACATCCATTTGATATACTTTGAATCCTTTGTAGGCTGAGTATGCTAGAAACATTCTAATTGCTTCAAGCCTAGCAACAGGAGCAAAGGTCTCATCATAATCTATTCCATCCTATTGGCTGTAGCCTTGAGCTACCAATCTTGCCTTGTTTCTTGTCACAATACCTCTTTCATCCATCTTGTTTCTAAAGACCCATCTTGTGCCAATAATGGTCTTATCAGCTGGTTTTGGAACCAGTTTCCACACCTTGTTCCTTTCAAACTGAGTGAGTTCTTCTTGCATTGCACTTACCCAAGATGGATCACTTAGAGCTTCTTCAACTTCAGTTGGTTCAGTCTTGCTAACAAAATTGACAAACATGCAGAAATTTCCAGTTGCATTTCTTCTTGTCTGAACTTTTGAAGTGGGATCACCAATAATCTGATTGATTGGGTGACTTCTTGTCCATTTGGTAGCATGAACTGGAGTGTTATGTACTTCTTGATCAGCTTCCTCTTCAGCAGATTGAGAGTCAGCTTGAGGTACAGACTCAGCTTGATCACTGTTGAGATCTTGAACAACTGAGTTGGCTGAGTTGATAGAATTATCAGCTTGAGCTTCTTCACAGATGGGTAAAATGATTTCATTTGTCTTCTAAGGTTGAGTAGAAACATGAGGTTGATTCAGCTCATCATTAAGATCATGAAAAATAGGAATGTCCCCCTCAACAGGTGCATTATCTTCTTCAATAATAGGATCAGTAGGAGGATCACAGTCAGGAACAGCAAGCTCTTCAAAGTCAAAATCACCATCTTCTTGAGCTGAGCTGACTGAGTTTGATTCATCTATTTTTACATGAACAGTGTCTTCAATCACTCTTGTTCTTTTGTTATACACTCTGTAGGCTTTCATGAGTGTGGAATAACCAAGAAATATTCCTTCATCAGCTTTGGCATCAAATTTGCCAAGATGGTCTCTTTGATTCAGAATGAAGCAAGGGCTTCCAAACATTCTTAAGAACCCTATTTCAGGTCTTCTGCCCTTCAATACTTCATATGTTGTCTTTTGATGCCTTTTCACAATCAATGATCTGTTCTGGGTAAAGCAAGATGTGTGAATTGCTTCAGCCTAGAAATGAACCTTCACACCATTTTGAGCTAGCATGGATCTAGCAGCTTCTACCAAGGTTCTATTTCTTCTCTCAGCAACTCCATTTTGTTGTGGAGTTCTTGCAGCTGAGTAACATTGAGAGATGCCTTTACTAATGCAGAAAGAGTGCAAAGTTTGATTTCTGAACTCAGTCCCATTATCACTTCTAAGCTGCCTGACTGGCTTCTTGTAAAGGACTTCAGCATTCTTAATAAAATTGATTATTACTTCAGCAGTTTCACTCTTGGCTTTGAGAAAGAAAACCCATGTAAACCTTGAATATTCATCTACAATAACCAGTGAGTACCTCTTTCCACTTAAAGAAGGAGTACTAACTGGACCAAACAGATCCATATGCAATAAATCTAAACAGGATTCAATAGTTGAACATGTTCTAGATTTGAAAGAAGCTTTGTGTTGCTTCCCTTTCTCACAAGCACTGCACAATTTGTCTTTTTCATACTTGATAGCAGGAAGACCAGAAACTAACTCATTTTTGCTTAATTTATTTATATCTTTGAAATTCATATGAGATAATCTCTTGTGCCATAACCAATTCAACTCATCTTGAGTTTTAGACAAGAAACACACTTCTTTCAACACTGTAGGCTTGCTCATATCAAAGGTGTAAAGAGATTCATCTCTTTTAGCAATCAGAACAACATTTCCTTCTAAATCACAAACAATTCCTCTATCAGCTCGAAATCCCACTTCATAACCAGCATCACACAATTGGCTAACACTTATCAGATTGTGCTTCAGCCCACTGACATAAAAGACTCTTCTGAATGTGAGAGGACCATTTGTAAGAGAACCATATCCTTATGTGGTTCCTTGAGAATCATCACCGAAAGTGACATTAGGACCAAGTTTGTTCCTAAAGTCACATAGCAGGGACTTACATCCGGTAATATGCTTGGAACATCCATTGTCCAAGTACCAGATAAATGCACTGTGAATGCCCTGCAATTATGAAAAGAGTTAGTTCTTTTTGGGAACCCATCCAATGATGGGTTCACTTGAGCTGACTGAAGTGCCAGACTCAGTTTGGGTAGAAGAAGAACTCTTGTCATTTGATTTTACTTTCCATTGTTGTTTAGATTTTTCTTGAAAATTGTTTTTAACAACTTTGGACTCAGACTGTCTTAAATATCCTTTACCAATTCCAGGTTTCTTTGACTCAGCTCTGAGTTTCTTTTGATCAACATTTGAAAGACTATTTAAGAAAGAAACTTCTTTTGAAATCTCACTCAGTCTAGACTTGATCAGCTTAGATATAAGTTGATCTGAATCTGAGCTGGGTGTTTTAGTTTTAATCTTTGAGCTGACTGGATCAGACTAACTCTTCGTACTAGATTTGTTCTTTTTGGTTTTCTGACTCTTTTGATTAGTCAGCTTAGAAGAGTTATCCTTGGTCTTAGGTTCAGTACTGGACTCAGATGGAGAGTTAGTCAGTTTGGAGGATTCCAGACTGACTTCTGATATAACAGGGGTAGACTCAACATCAAACATGGGTTCTAAATTTCCACCATACACAAAACCTAAACCAGGATTTTCAGACTGTCTTTTGAGAATTCTTTTAGTATGAATAAGTGTAGTACTGAAACTGGCACATTGCACATACTTCACTTATGGCAATAGCTTTGTCATAGTCACCATCAAATATGGCCTGAATTTGTTGAGGTACTTGTTCATTGACACACTTGGCAGTTCTTTTTGCACCAGTACACCAAGACTCAGTTATGTGTTTGATTTTCAAATATTTTTCATCAGCTTGTTTAGCTTCTTGCAGAAGAGAAACATTTACTCTTTGTAAAGCTTTAATTTCTGACTGAAGTTTCTCAATTGGCTGAGTTTGTACTGAAATTTCATTTTTAAAGTCATAATTTCAATTTTATGTTGTTTATTGAAATGTCTTTGCAAAAGAACCTCATCACCAAGTTTGTTTAATTTAGCAAGTTTTTCTTCATTAGATAGAGAAAGAAAAAGAGATACCTCTTGAATAGTGGATGCAGAGTGAGTTGACTGAGTAAGCTGATTACTTTCTTCTCTCAGCTTGGTCATGCCATCAAGAAGTTTTTTAGTAGCATCTTTGGCCATCAAGCACCTTTCCTTGATTTCTTGACACTTGGCTGACTGCTCCTTGACCATAAAGCATTGAGCATCCTCATAGCTTTCATCATCAGGTGAGGTTGCACTCTCAGCCCAATCTTTAGCAACAAGACTCTTTTCACTCAGCTTAGCAACATGTGCTTTAAGTTTCTTATATTTCAGCCTGAGTTTAGAGTATTTTTCATCTTTTCCACTATTCTTAGGTTTAGAGTTATCAGCTTGTTGAGTGGGTTTAGATTTACAATCATTTGCCATATGACCATTTTTACCACATTTATAACAAGTGATTTTTGACATATCTAAAAGCTTTCTAGGTTTGTCACTTTTAGAAACTCTTTTTCCTTTAAATTTTGAAAAAAATTTCTTCCTCAATCTTTCAGCCAACATGGCAACCTCACAAGCCAAACTCTCAGTTTCATCACTTGAAAAATATTCAGTCTCAGATTCACAAAGTTTATCAGTTTCAACAATATCACTCACAAACTGACTTGGAACAGGTTCATCACACAGTGGGCTGGGATGCTCAGTTGAAGATGCAACAAGTGCAGAGCTAGAGCTTCCCACAGCATCACCCATGGCAATCAACTTTTCAGCTTCTGTTTTTCCTAGCCCCGGTACCACAATTGGATACCCATCGACTCACCCCGTATGAGCCATATGATGCCGGTACAATACCTCCATCCTAATCCCCACATGATCTGGGTACCCCAAAGGATCAAACCCGCGTATTTAAACTTCACATGTGGGTCTAGGCTTCATTGGTAACGGGTACCTTAAAGAAATTATTTTTTGTGCCAAGCGGGGATCGAACCTAAGACCTTAAGGTCATCAAGTGTTTTTCTTACCACTAGGCTAACTCCTTATTGGTGCTTTTCAGCTTCAGTGCATTCATGGTTGTGAAGCAACCCATAAAGACCTGGTAAGTCAAGTTCTTTGTACACAGGACTCAACTTGACACTAGCAACATAGTAATTCCATTTTAAAGGTAATGAATCTAAAATTTTGCTTTTAAGTACATCATCATCTTTATGTATGTCAATAGCAATCAAGTCATTAACATGTGCATTAAATTGGGTATGAGTGTCAGTGAGGGATTCATTCTTATGTGCAAAGAATCTTTCATACCTTCTGGTTAAGGTAGTCTTGGTAGACTCCATAGAAGTTGTACAGCCCTCATACATAACAGTCAATGTATCCCATATCTTCTTAGCACTAAGACAATGTCTAATGGCTCTATAGATGTCCTTAGGTACAACTTAGACAATAAAGTTCATGGCCTTTACATCCAAGTTGACCATTCTTTTATCTTCATCAAACCAATCTGCTCTGGGTTTGATAATAACTCTGACATCAGGTGCACCAGGCTCAGTTCCATCAGTTGGAGCTGGCCTAGGTGTGATAACTGTATCCCTTGGAACATAAGGTCCATCAACAAGTATGCCAGGCATGTCATTATCAATAGATTCAAGAAAAAGGGACATTCTTCCTTTTCACCCACTGAAATAAGTCTTATCAAACATGGGTGGTCTGGTTGAAGAACCATTATCAGTGTACATAGGTTGAGACATATTTTAAACTAAAATAAAAGTTGGGATCAAGTTAAGTGTATTACAAAACCCCTGCTCTGATACCACCTGATAGGTCCCAAAGGAGATAACAGGATGGTTTAAGATGTCTCAAAGAGTTGTAGAGGGGGGTGAATACAACTTTTAAACTTAATCAGTCTGAAAAGACTTTTTAATGCGGAATGTAAATTGTCTTAAAGTGTTTATCCATATTCAGCTTGAGATTAATATATAAATGAAACAGTAAGTAAATAAACAGAATATAAAGACAGTAAAGTAAAGTGCAGTCCAAGAACAAAGTGCAAGCTGATTTTCAACTAATTCTTTTATTGAAGAATAAAAAGAATTACAAGTAGTTGTGGAACAGATTAGCCTACAAATCTGACTACTTGGCTGAATAGCAAGTTACAACTTTGTTTATTAACTCTACTAGCCTAAGCTGAGTACAACACGGATCCAAGCTGATAAGCTTTAATCGTTGTGAGAGTTAATGTTTTGGATGCACACGTTCTTGAGACACAAAGGCTGGTTTATATAGGCATCAACACTGCCTTGGATGCCGTCCATTTCTTTCCACGCGTCTTGATCTAATGGCTTATGCTTGATCAGTACTAGGTGATAGTGACATTGTGCTTTTTTTTCCTACTTGCTCACCAAGGTTGATCATGCAACAACAATAAAATGGACACCTCATAGAATGTTTACAATCAACAACTGGTACTTCTAGAATGTCCTTTCTGGTGCTTATCCAGTTGATTGATGATATATACAAAGTTATAACAACTCTGGAGCACTTGCAAGACTCCAGGCTGACAATGTACCTTCCAAGCTGACTGTAAGACCCAAGCTGATTTCCACCCATCAGCTTGGTCTTCTATCCTTGTTCTTCATCTTTGATTTAGACCAAGTGTTTGTTCTTCTTTTGATGCAGCTTGAGAGATACCATCTTCCAATGAAGATGTTCAGGCTGACTCAGCTTGGAACCATCCAAGCTGACTCAGCTCCAGAACCAAGGACTTAAGTATTTCTAGAGTTGTTTGTCATCTTCAAATCTAACTTGTAATGAATGAGTGACTTGACTCCAACAGAATCAATTGCGTTTTAGATGTGTTTTTTAATGGTATAAGTGACCTTTTGTAAAGGACATCTCCCAAGATCCCAAATCGTCAGGAAAGTTCCCTCCGGGCTCTTAAGTAAATTTCTCAACAAAATAAACATCACTTTAATTTTATTTTTGGTATTTTGTTCGTGTTTGTTTATTATTTGATATTTTTTATGTTATTGTTATTTTTCATTTCTTTTAATTTAGTTTGTTGTTAATTATAGTTTGATTATGGCTTTTTCTTCTACTACAAAAGAGTTTATTATTTTAAATTTGTTTTGTTCATGTTTTGTTATTTTTTACCTGTTTTGTTATTTATTATTTTGATATTTACCTTTGATATATATTTTGAGACTATCCGTCCATCGGACGGGCTTGAAGACTAGTTCTTTTGTAAATACAAGTAGCTTATTTTGTGATTAGACTACGCAGGACTGTTAGAGAAGATATTGAGGGCTTAAGGGCTGGAAGTGTCAAAGTCTCCAAAGAATAATATTAAGGATTTGAAGATAAGTCGGTGTAAAGATGAAGGACCATAGGTTTCAAAAGGGGAAAGTTGCTCAAGTATATAAACGGGTTAAGAAACCCTAATATGATAAACAATCATATTCGTCTTTTCCAGAAATATTCATATATATTTTTCTCTCTTAAATTCGTTATTCTAGATTGAGATTTAGATTTTGTAATAGAGCACTCAATAATTTAGTTGAGTGGATTAAGACTGATTAGCAGGATTAATCGTTTGAGTGAGAGTTTGTTGTGAATCAATTGAGATTGATTCCTGCTTGTGTAAGATTAGATTAATTGAGATTAATCTTAGATCTATTTCTGTTTTTCTTCATGGTATCAGAACTGCATGTGATCATCAGATCACCGTTCTGATTTGTTCATTCGATTCGATCTAAGAAAACCCTAATTTTTTAGAAAATTAGGGTTTGGGTTTCTGTGAGGTTTTTTGGGCGATTTCGATTATTATCTTCATTCTCTGAAGATTAATTGATTAGATCTGGTGAAGATTTGGCTGAAGAATAAAAAACCTAATTTCTTAAAATCAAAATAATAATAATTAGGGTTTCGGTTTCGATTGAGAAGATATTATTCAAGATCTGCTTGTTTCTCTTGTTCTACTTTTTCGATGGACTAAGTGAATCGATTGAATAGTATTCATCTTCCGCTGATTTTTCTTCCGATAGCATTGTTTGTCTTCTCCTTCCTTATCTCTTATATTAAAAAATTGTTTTTGTTTAAAATCGATTTTCTCTCTTATTTCTCGAAAAAACACTCGTGTAATACTTGATCTATCTCCTTGAGAGGTGTGGAATCCTGTCCCTGGCACGTTTGTGAGAATAAGATATTTTTTGAAAACTTTTTTTGATTTAATTGTTTTTTTGATTATTTAGTGTTTCCGTTGTGTGCATAGAGGCTTGATTGAAATTAATTTGCCTAGGTTAATTGATTATTTATTTACTTGTTTGCTTGTGTGTTTTTTCAATTTGTTTGCAATGGATGATGATAATATTAGTAATGGGTATGAGCAGTGGCGGATCTTGAACCATTTAGTAGAAGGGGCCGAAAGTTACGTGACTAAGATATAACACTAAGAAAAAAAATCAGAGGGGACCGAAAGTCACGAGAACACAGAAATAGCACTAAGAAAAATAATTTTTCGAACAAATTACGGATAAAACTATACTAATGATCGGAAAAACGGCGGGGGCCCGGGCCCCCCCCTCGGGCCCCAAAAGAGATCCGCCCTTGGGTATGAGTATGAATATGAAGAATCTGATATTAGTGATAATATTATTACTAAAATTAGTAAGTTAGATTTGAGCAGTCCTTTACATTTGCATCCTAATGATTCTTCTACTTTGTCTATTGTGTCAATTAAATTGAAAAGGACTGAGAATTATCAAATTTGGAGTTGTGCTATGATCTTGGCTTTAGAAGCTAAAAATAAAATTGGTTTTGTTGATGGTACTTGTAGAAGATCAAATACTGATGAAGTTTTAGGAAAGCAATGGGATAGATGTAATGTTGTTGTTTTGTCTTGGATTTTGAATTCTATTGATGAAGAATTAATTCTAGGACAAATTTTCTCTAGAAAAGCTAGTCTAGTTTGGAAAGAATTAAAAGAAACTTATGATAAAGTAGATGGTTATGTGATTTTTAACCTACATGATAAGATAAATTCTTTGTATCAAAATGGTATGGGCTTATCTGATTATTATCATAAACTAAATGCTCTATGGAAACAATTTGATGCTTTAGTTCAACTACCTAGATGTACTTGTCATGCTACTGCTAATTTTTCTAAACATACTTAATTAATAAAACTTATGAAATTCTTGATGGGGCTTGATGATGTTTACATTAATGTGAGAAGTACAATTTTGACTAAAGATCCTTTACCTGATCTTAAAACTGCCTATTCCATTATGTCTAGAGATGAGTCACATAGAGGGTTGGGTTCTAATTCTCAAAAACATCAATCTTCTGCTTTTATTTCCAAAGTTCCAGATAAAACTGTTTTTCAAAGAGCTTCAGGTTCAAACTCAAAGTTTTCAAGAAATGTTGGTTCAAGAGGACCTAGTGTAGTCTGTGAAAATTGTGGTTTCAATGGTCACACTATAGACAAATATTTTAAAATCATTGGATATCCACCAAATTTTGGTAAAAAGAAAAATAGTGGTTTTCAATCTGGAAATAGGAAGGTTTCTAGTAATCATACTCGTACTAATTATTACCAGTCTTCTACTTCTGCTCATTTCACTGATGAGCAGATGACCAGAATCATGAATTTAATTAAAGAAAATTGAGATACCAGTCAAACTGTGAATGCTAACATGGCAGGTGTGTTGTTTAATCATAGCAAAAAATTTTAAAAATATTTTCATAGATTTTTTTGTTCCGCTAGTAATATAAATGCAAATAAGGTTAGGAAAGGTTGGATTTCAGATTCTGGTGCAAATCATCATATCACTTATACTGAAAAAGATCTTGTTGATGTAATTGATGTTTCTAGTTCAAAAATAAAAGTTGGACATCCTAATGGTACTTATGGTTTTATACAAAAAAATGGAAACTTACAATTAACAGATTGTTAGGACCAGTTCACCTGGAACTGGCCAGTCACCAGTTCACACTGACCAATCACCAGTTGCATCTGGTGACCCAGTAAAACTGGTGATCAAGAAGATTTGTCCAGAAATATATTGAAGTCCAGTTGCACCGTACAGTCAACGCAACTTAAGACTTCCTCCAGTTGAGAACTGACCAGTTGAAGAATCATTCCAGTTGAAGTCGAAGACAACAAATGGAAGATAGAGAATGGCAATGGCAAAGCGAAGCCCAGTTGGCATTCTAGTCAGTTACAAACTGGAGACCATCAGTGGAAAGCCCTTACAAAGCTTTACACTGATTACGAGGAATTGACTTATATGCTTTATGTACCTTTACCCGGATAATAAGCCTTATCTTGTTATTTAAGTATTAAAAGGTACATAAAGGTGGTTATGTAAAGTCACTTTAACATGCGACTTTACACTGCTTTTTAAGGAATTAAATGCTATTCCTTAAATGCTCCAACCACATTTGTACGGCTAAAGTTAACATCCCAATGTTAACTTTGCCTATAAATACAAGTCATTGCACAACCAAGAATTTAAGTATTCGATCTCACAAAGTTAATTCACAAACTCGAATAACTTCACACTTTGCAAACCTGCAATATTCTTGGTGAACTTGTGCAATCTTCTCTCAATCGCTAAAAGGAACATTTCACAACTTTAAGTGTTTCGATTGTCTTGAGAAATTCCGAGTATAGATCAATTGTATTTCATAGGTTGTTAGGATATTTACATTCGTGTATTATCTTGGTTCCGCATCAACCTTGTAATTTGTTTAATATCAATAAATAAATTACACATTGAAAAATACATATTGTCTCATCAAGTTATCTTACAAGTTATTTGTATTATTGCATTGTTCTTTACTTATTTTCTTTTATATAAGTAATCTATCTAGAACTTGGTATATACACACTGCAACTGGTCGTCTCCAGTTCAGTGCATATATTGCAAAGTAACTCTACCATCGACATAGAGGTGTCTTCAGTAGTACCATCTAACGAGTTGGGACTTACAAGTGGTATCAGAGCAGAAGGCTAATAAACTTGCCTAGATCTGCTAAGATGAACACTACTGAAGGTGGAGATGGTTCTGGTTCAGGTGAAAACCCCTCGAATACTAATGCACAACTTTTTCAAAATGTTAACACCAACCCTCCTCCTCCTACTGCCCCAAACCATGTCCATGTACACTACTCTAACACTCCTGTTCCAAAATTTGATGGAAAAGTGAGACATTCGGTACATGGAAGGCTAGAATGCTTTTGCATTTTGGTGGGATTGAAAGGTATATGTTGAAAATCCTTAAGGATGGACCATATATACCCATGTCCCTTGGGGTCAGTCCTCTTCTTGATCCAACTGGAAGAAGAGGTTCAAGGGAAAAGCCAGAAGACCATTGGTCTGATGAGGATCGCAGACTGGTGGACTTGGACACCAGACTGAAAAACATGATCCTTGGGGCTGTCCCTGAAGACCTAATTCCAACACTTGTGTTGTTTCCCAGTGCCAAGTCTATGTGGGATGAATTAGTGATTCAATTTGAAGGAGGTGATGACACTATTGTCACCAGAAAAGTTGCTTTGAACAAGAAATATGAATCCTTCTTTGCCTTGCCCAATGAAAGTCTAACTGGTACATACACCAGATTTTCTAGCCTCATCAATCAGTTGAGAGGATTGGGTGTAGAGAAGGATAAGGATATTCTTCTTGAGAAGTTTTGTGATATTCTTCCTTCCAAATGGGAAAACATGGTTCTTGTCTTGAGACAAGGTAAAACCTTGCACACTCATACTCTTGCATCGCTCTATGGAGCCTTCAGATTCACTGAAGATAATAATGCTGCAAGACTTGTGGCTGAGCAAAATGCCATGAACCATGCCCAGAGTCTCAAGGTTGCTAGTGCAACTGAGCGACCTTGTGCTGCTTTAATGTCTGCTGAGAGTGTCCAGGTACACTCAATGAAGGAGATGTTGAACAGTTTCTTAAACTCTGGACTGACCACTGAAAACAGTGATGGTTGTAATGAAACTGACGATGATGATCTGGTCGCCATGATTGCTAAAACCTTTAATAGGTTTAAGCATAAATCCAAAAGATTTAATGGCCCCAACAATGCTTCCAGCTCCAGCTCTCTGGATAAGACCAATCTTACATGCTATAAGTGTGGCAAGAAAGGTCATTTTATGAAGGAATGCAGATCTAGTCAGTTGAACAACTAAACTGGCCCCTCTGTCCCTAATTTCAATCGGCCTGATGATAGTTACAAAGCTAAATACAAGAAGCTTAAGGCCCAGATTGCCCTCCTGTCCATGGAAAAGAAAAAGGATCAGTGCTTAATGGCACAAACTGAGGGAAAATGGGAGTACTCTGATGACTCATCTGATGATGAAGAAGAGGAAAGGGACATGTGCTTCATGGCCTTGGAAGATCAACAACAGCAACACGTGGTGAAAGAAGATGTCATCTCTGGAAGATGGGTGGACATCATACTGAAGAAGGTATGTGACTATGATAACCAGGTTGACCCTGAACTAAAACTGGACCTGGCTGAATCATTAAGTGGTGATTTGGCATTTGTGGAAACTGTAAGAGCTGATAGTGAAAGATATCTTGACACTATCCTAATTGAACTGAACAATGTTAAACCACAACTAAATGATTTGCAAGTGTCCAGTTGGCTCTCAAGGAGTCAGTTTTAAAGATTGAGGCTTTAGAACTTGATAATCAAAAACTATTTTCTGATCTTGAAAAAGAACAAAAGAATATCAAGTCATGGGTAAAAGCATCTAGCAAAAACTATGATGCATTTTCAAGAACTATAGATGTAACAACCCTACTTTTTAAATATTATATGAACTAGTTATGTTGCCTATGATCTCGCAAGCCATAGTTATACTAGAAGCTAGTAGATAATGCCCTAAAGTTTGCAATCTAAAGCTATTGTTCAATTCTAAATGTGAGTTATAAAGTACCATTGAACAAGATTTTATTGATGATCAATCAAATTATCTAAATAATAACGTAAGTCTCACAAGTTGAGATAGCCATCAAAAATCCTTACGAAGGTCCAACAATTTGATTATTTAGCTAATTTAAGTAAATTTGGTCACGAAAATAAAATTTCTAATTCAAAACATGTTATAAGTTCTTATGCGCATAAAAGCGTTTAAATCATAATAAGTATATATATATATATGTACATATATGCTTAAAATAAATACAAGTCATAATCAAAGGCTCATGTAACAAATTAGAAACACAAAAATGTATACATACAAGCATATATACATGACATATATACATATGCACATATTAGAACAAACATCAACTTATAACTACAAACTAACACATTTAACCTTACAAAATATATATACACTTACACCTAACATATATACACAATATATACAACAAATTTATACAAAAAAAAAAGACAAACCCTTCACTCCCCCCCCTTAAGGCCGGCCTCCCTCCCCCATTTCACACTCCACACTCTTCATTTCAAACACACTTTTCTCTCTTGGAACTCACCACTCCAACACACACTCTTCACACACACTCTTATTCTCTCAAGAAAACTCTCTCTTCTCCCTCCTTTCTCCTTGTTTCCTACGGCCAAAAGAACAAAAGAAAAGGCAAGAAAAACTTATCTAAACTAGTATTAATAATAAAGGATTAAGTTAGATTATTAAAGGGTTATATCAAGCAAGGGTTTAAGGATTGTTTTAGGCTTAGATTGAAGGTATTATAAGGGTTTGAAGGCCACGAAAATCTGCCCTCTTTCATCATCCAAAACCAAGTTCAAGAGGGTAATCATTGTAGATGTATTGTAAACGGATTTATTCATTGTAATCATTCGACTAATGATAAAGGAATCAGATTTATATCTCCTGTTCATATTGATTTCGTGTTCATATTTATGTGTTTCATTCAATTACCTCAATAACGATTATGTTTGGATTCCGCACTTACATAGTCGTTGGAATCGCGAATCGATCGGTCCTAAGGAACTTTCAACCACTCTCACGATTTTGGACACCAAAATATGATGAACTTTCTGGAAATAATGAAACAAGAATAAAAATCCATTTTAAAGCACTTTAATTACTTAAGAAATGAGGCTAAAATCACTATTTCGGTAAACGATTTTTAATCATAAAACCCTCAAAATGAGCAAGACACAAGAGAGGTTGAATCGATATGATTTTGTATGGATAAAAGTTGCCCAAAAGGCCTGAGATTTTTGACCAAAAGGTTTAGTGATGATTTCTAAGAATTTCCATGAATTATTGAATTTAAATGGTAATTAAAAGACATAAAAATCAATAAATAAATTATGTAAATCAAGAATGAAGTTAAATCATCTTAACCATTGATAAAATAACTAAAACCTACTGGAGAAAAATAGTTAAAAGGCAAGAGACATGTGTTACATAATTTAAAGATAAATAATTAAGTAAAAATAATTAATTAGATATTATTATTAAAATAAATGGAAAATACACAAATAAAAGTATAAATCATGAAATTATAAATTTAGGAGCATATATATCAGAAGATAATTCAAATGAAATTATCCATAATTTACAAAGGCAATTATGACACTTAAAAGTATTTTTAAGGAATTATTTAATTAATAAATCAATAAAATGAATAAATAATTAATTAAATAATATTAAATTAAAATATATAATTACAAATCAGAAAATATACATAAAATATTAATATTATAAGACCACTAATTGTCAAATATTATTACTAAGCAAAGTGTGCAATGGAAATCATATAAATCCAAGCCAAACTACCGAAATTTCAATAAACGTACAAAAACGTATAATGAGAAAACGACTCTTACCACCAAATCTCTTATAACCAAATAATGAGAGCATCATAATGTACTTAAACTCCATAATCTAATAACAACCAAAGATGGGCAAGTCTACTAGTATACATCTCATGATCTAGCTCACTAGTTCATGTCACGCGAACTTACGTCGTGAATATATACGTTATGGTTTAGGCTTGCTTGAGGCGCAACAAATCTAAGCGAAGGAATTGCGTTTGATCAGCCCCTTTCACTCTCTAATCAAGTGAGTCATAGCCCCCTTTCAAACTCTTTTATATGTTTTACTTGCGGGGTGAAAAGCATGATTAATTAAAATGACTTTCTCTTATGAAATGATTCTTTGAAATAATGATAATGATATGGGAATTATATTGTATGTTCAACGTGTTATATGTTATATGATGAGCTTGAGTACTGTCAAAACGGTGGTCCCCTGTACACTACTATTAACTCATTTGAGGCCTGTAGTTAGAGGGTTGCGCAACTAGGACTTGTCCCCTCATCCACTATTATAGGTAACGGTGGGATGTTTGGTCTGCCTTGGTGGCCACCTTCATCGCCAGTCTGGCCTCGCGGTGCTCTAACTACTATATATTTATGGGCGTCTTCATGGCACGACCCTTGGTTATCTTTATGCACGTGATTGACAGCATGTGCTTATCATTATCTTATCATTTGGGACAATATATTGATTATTGGGACATAACCGGTCTTAGTAGTGGCTCAAGAACAATCTCATCCAATTATGTCATGGTAGTCTTACCATTGACCCAGAGGTATTGATATTATATTATGGATGACAATTATTGATTGAACATACGGTTTGGGTATGGACAGTATGATGGAATTCTTGGAAATTTTATGACATATTCTTTCGTGAATTGGATTAAATACATGTGTGTTGTTAGCATAATCCTATGAACTCACTTAACTCTCGTAGTTGACACTTTTTCTTCATGCTTTTCAGGTCTAGGGCAGTAAGTTAGCTTTTGGACCGCTCCTTGGACGATGTGTTTATTTGTTGCATGTTGGACTAGTAACGCAAACATTTGATCTTTTGATTATGAATTTGGTTATGTAATGTTTATTAAACGTCCACTTGAACTTGTTACCTTTTGAATTCGAATGGCATTTGAAACCTTATGTTGATGTTTGTTACTTAAATCTTTTGTACCATGTCGTTCTGTGGCATCTCGTGTTTCCGCTATAGTCGGGGTGTTACAGAAAAATGGTATCAAAGCTCAAGGTTATAGAGAATTTTTGCTATAACCTACGTATTTTCAAAACGAGTCGAGTATTTCTTAAATAATTGAGTCGATCATAAAGTATTCTTGTTTTACTTATGCATAGCCTGATCAACTATGCCTAACTAAAAATTTAATATGGAATGATCGAAATGACTGTCTAAGAGGTATTCAAAATGAGTCTTTTGAAAATAAGCTTTAAAAAACGATTCTTGGTGCAAAAGATACATAACCAAATCCAATGTTTGCATTACCTATTAGAACCCTTAGTTGATACCCCCCACTTGGCTAGCATTACTTTGTCCATTTAGATATAATACAAGAGAGCTATGCACAAGTTGAATTCTAGTCATTACTTTAATTATAAATGGTTATGTCGGTCGTGCGAGTTGAGTTGGTCGTCGGTTGTGAATGGTCATGTCGTTGTTCGGTTGTTAAGTTCGTGAGTCATTGGTCGAGTTGGTTGGTTGCTTGTCAAATGGTTAAGGTCGTCTCATGGTCCGTCGAGTCGTCTTGCTGTCCGTAAGTTGCCATATGGGTCGTCAATGGTCAAGTCGGTCGTCCATGGTCGTCTAAGCGTCGAGTCAAGTCGTCATCTCACGCCTTTGTGAAACTTGTGTAGGAACATCATGTCACGAGCAAGTGGAGCTTCCGGATCAGCCCCTAGACCAAGGAACTTGTACGGATTTGTGGACTACTTGGAAGAGGAAGAAAGGAGAAGCCTAGAGCAAGAGCAACCTCCCCAACCACTCCAAGAAGAAGAGGAAGAAGAGACCGATCCAATGGAAGACCCATCGGAAGACGATAATGCTAGAAGTGTTGCCCCTAGCCAACCTGAACGCCGCTCACCCTCGCCACCACCATCACCACCTGCCCCTAGAGCACCTACTCCGCCGAGGCAAGATGCACCTATGAACCTAAGCGATGGGCGATTTCCAGCCCAAGATCCCTACCTTCAGCCGCGTCTTCCTCGTGATCATCCCTGGTACCATCTTGGACATAGGCGTCAAGGAGAGGAGCCGCACCGCCCAGTCTATGGAGTACCCCCTCCACCTCCCATTGGTATGACTCGTGAAGAAAGGGAGAGGGTGTGGGGAATAGCTAACGGGTTAAGGGATGCTAGAGTAAGGGTAAGGACTCAAGAGGTGATGATGGAAAGGGCCTTAGGAGTTATGGATCGAACGGGAGACTATGCGAGCTTGGCGATATCAGAAGTCCGACGAGTTAATGAGGTGATATTCATTATGGGATGTGTGCTTATAGCTTTTTGCACTCTCGTAATAGCTCTCATGCTTAGGAAGTAAACCTAAGAGCTACTTTATTTATGAACTTATTTGATGTATGAACGTTTGTACTTTGTTTCACTTTCTTGAACTTTCTAGCTTTTGTGTGACGATGATCACATAGTATTTGGCATGTAGCAATTTTGTGAACTCATATTGAATGATATGTATGTAAGCTTGATGCCTTCCTATGGTTACATGATGTTCTATCCTTGTTGTGATAAAGTTATCTCTATTATAAAAGTTATAGTTACAGCAGGAAATCAGTTCTGACCACTTTTAGTAGAACGGCCATATCTGGAGTTCTATTTCGTCTTTTGACCTGATTCCAATTGGAGGTGAAACTTAACTCACAGGGATACGTTTCATATTTTATGAGTTTTGCCCAGATCGTCCATCTTAAGCCACTTTTACGTGCTCCAAGTTCGTACACAGATTCTGTAATTCTCTTAATTAACCTAGAAAGCATGGTTGATTAATTTTAGAAATTACCTAACCATTTATTTACTCATAATGACAAGTGAGTCGTAATTATAAAAAGGAATATGAGTCGGGATATACATATACATACGGGTGCAAACGAACCCTCTATGCACTAAATAACTTTAGATATACTCGTGTGAGATCAAGAAGTCGTGAGTCGAGTTTATGTAGTATGATTCAATAAACGAATAACTAAACTATATTATCCTTTGTAGAGACATGGCACCACGAAGGACCGGCGGAGAAACAAGTGAAGAGGCCCAGCGAAGAGCCGAGTTAGCTGAGCTTATCTCCCAACAGATCAATGCCGCCATGCCAAACATTGCCACCCAAATTGCGGAGAATGTGACCGCTACACTCAACACGGATAGAAGACAAGATGGAGGGGAAAATGCTATTGACAGGAATGCCTACAAGGCTTTCACGTCTTGCAATCCCAAGGAGTTTCATGGGACAGAAGGTCCTGTTGCATTGCTTACTTGGTTCCAAAGCATGGAAGCCAACTTGAACATCATTACCTGTGCACCGGCTGACCGTGTTAAGTTTGCTGCTAGTAAGCTTCAGGGAAGAGCTCTTACTTGGTGGAACCT